>FLSR01004877.1:17145654-17156641 GCA_900092035.1 Leuciscus waleckii
CGCGCTGCAATTACAGAAACGCGCTGCAAAAGTTCACAACACAACGGAAATGTTTCGAGGGGAACCAAATAAGTGACGAACCCGGGAGGGACATGCTTATAAGACCTTAATAAGACCTCATCAGTGGTGTTGTCGTCTGTCCATGACCTGAAAGGTGAGTTATTTTTTACTTTATTTAAAAATCCTGATCATATAATTCATTGGCCTTTTAGATAGTATTAGCCTAAATAATCTGAAATACACAATTAACTGTGAACTGTGAAAAGTTAATATGTAAGCACTTAGGCAGGCTAATTACTTTCACAACTAAACATCAAGGCTCACGAAAGTAAATTCTGCAATGCTTATACGGTTTCTATTTTATTTTTTACATTTTATGTTTACAACTTCTGCATTTATTCTTTATGCTGTAATACAGTCAGTAAAGTGAAATACGATCTTATTCTTATTATATAATGAATATTTATGTGGAAAAAAAATAATTCAAACGTAAAAACATAAAATCTATGTAATGCTCCCTGTTGTTAGTGGGTTTTTTTTTAGGTCAGTGTGTTATGAATTACATATATGTTTTCTGAATCAGAATAGTTGCTAGTGATTGAATTAGCTTATTTTGAGACAAATATGAAGTGTTTTGTTGGTCTGAGTGAGTTTTGGAAGTAAGATTAACTATTTGACCAAGATTGATCTTAATGCAGACTGAATTTTTAAAAATGTGTCTTCATATTGACCAATGCTTGTTAGCAATAAAAATAAAAATAAAACTATAATGATTAAAACCAGCTAACTTCATTCCACTCAATATTTTTTTCAGATAAAAATGTTTTGTCCTTTCTGTGGCATTCAATGGCCGACTTTGCCCAGATTTTGTAGTTCCTGTGGGCGAGATGTAAGCTTTATAGAGAACGCCCCTAGAACTGCAGGTGATGGCCATGTGTCACGTATGACTGTGCCCAAAGGTAATATTACAGAGGTTTCAATCTAGTTCCGTCCATCTAAAGTAACTACATTTAGTCTTTTCTCTCTTTCTGATTGTGCGTGTGTGTGTGTGTGTGTGTGTGTGTGTGTGTGTGTGTGTTTGTTTCAGTGACTGATGCATGTGCCATTCCACCTAAGTTCAACTGTTCTCCAGTTTATGAAATACAGAGAAGTAAAAGAAACTGAAAGGAAGACATTCTCAAGTAAAAGTAAAAAGAAATCAAATAAAACAGTAAAGGTAAGCACTTTTTTAATTTTTTATTAATGATGTTGTTGACATTGATAATTATCATTATTCCATCTTTTGTCACTGATCATCTAGATTTCTGTTGGGATCATGAGCAAGACCAGGAATGGCTTTAAGCCCATGAGAGGGAAAAACCTACCTCTAAATGTTGACCCCATGTGGTCATCTGAGCAACTTTTGGCAGCTGCAGTGAAAAAACAAAAAGATTTCAATCAAGACATGGAAGATGGAGAATATGTCTTGCTTTATCCAGATGGCTCTCAGATAAAAACTATCCCTGGGACTGACACACCTTTTACCATTGGAGAATACAAAGAGGCCATTGGAAAGGCGTATCAAAGGATCACATTGTACATCTGTACCATTGAGGTTTTGTCAAAGAGTAAGTATTGAAATTGTTTGTTTTTATATATTTTATGTACATTTAAACTAAAAACAAAGTACTTTATGTGATACATGCTTTAAAGGGATAGTTCAGCCAAAATTTTAAATTTTGTCATAATTTACTCAGCCTCAAGTTGTTCCAAACCTTTCTTTGTTCTGCTGTACCAATGGAAGATATTTGAAATAATGTTTGTAATCAGGCAGTTCTTGATCCCTCTTTGTGGGTCAATGGTGGGTTAGATCTGCTTGGTTATAAACATTCTTCTAAATATCTTCCTTTGTGTTCAGCATATCTATATGTATACAGGTTTGGAACCTGTATACATATTTGGAGGGGGGAGTAAATTATGACAGAGTGTAATTTTAACTGCAGTTACTGTACAGCCTACACATTTAACTATACTGGACATGTAATATGAAATAAAGATTATCACAAAATCTTTTGTGAGGTCATGAAGATTACTCCATTTCAGAAGATGAGGATGATGATGAAGTTGTTAGGGTGCAACCCAATATGTCACCTCTTTCTGACACCGTGGTAGGTACATCTTAGGGATTTAGGTGTTCAAGATGTCTTTGCAGTACAGCTATAATGCAATAAAATTTACTAGAATGGTCAACCATTAGAAATAGAAAAGCACAGTGTTAAGGCTATGAATGACTTTAGGGTTTTATGTTTACACTTGGCAGCTTTGGTCTGGTCCTGAAAGCAGTACACCAGAGCATAAACCTTGGTAAGTTCAATTTCTCCGGAGACATTTTTTTGTTCCTGTGCCAGCTATATGAATGTCAGTATGTTTTAGTGCATCCATTCAAAAAAAATGCTTTAAAGAAAGCATTTTATGTTCTCTATAACAAAGTGACAGTTTCTACAAAATTGTTTGAATGTTTTAGGTCAGCAACAACATCTGAGAGATCCCAGTCATCAGATGGGCAAGTATGTCATATTCTGTAATATAATACATCGGAATTTGTTTATAATCAGGATATTTCTGCAAGTTCTTATTGTGCTGTGATGTTGGTGCTGCAGGCCAACAGTGCAACAAGACCCAAGCAGACGACCTCCTCAGTCACCCAACTTAAGTCAAGTGACTTCTACAGGTCGGTCATAAGACATAACTTTACATCACATCTTTAGTATTATTTTTAATTGTTTTTGCTTTGTACTTCAGAACACTGGATTTGAATAAAACTATTAGACTAAAGTACTGGACTACAGGCAAAACAACAAAAGATGTCTGTGTCAGAAGACTTTCTGGATTATTTTTTGGTTATCTTTCTGGTTATTGTTGTTCTTGTACCTCTCTTCCACAGTACATATACCAATATATATGCACCGATCACCATTGACAGCAGTTCCTCAGATCTTGAGGAAGTAGAGAAACTGCCAGAGAAAGACAGGTACTATCACATAAGAATTACTTCAGCACCTTGTTCTTTTTACCAGCCTTCTCATTTTGAAAATATTTATTGTCTCAACATTTTAATTGCGTTCAGTAGTCATAAACAAAGTAAAAAAAAAAAGATTTATGCATTTGGCAGACGCTTTCATCCAAAGTGACTTGCAGTGCATTCAAGCTATATATTCTATCAGTTTGTGTGTTTTGTGGAACTCAGATCCATGACCTCTGCATTGCTAATGCAATGTTCTAGCAACAGGATCACAAGTAAAAATCTGTCTGGCAGTTTCTCTTCAGTAATCCCTCTGCAGAAGAATGTGGTTCTGTGGACAGAGTTAAAATATCTATTACTAAAGTTGTGATGTCCAAATTATGCTTATCATTTTTGAGCAGTGTTGTATAGCTTACTCATTATAAAGGGCCATAAAAGACTCAAAACCTAAAAAGTCACGGTTTAAATAATCTACAAAACTAAGAAGAGGCAGTGTTCATATCTCTTGCTTGTTTGCTTATTTTACAGTGATGGACATGATGGGCTAACAGCTGCTGATGTAGTGTCAAATCTGTCAATTAATATTAAAAAAACATCCTGTAGCAGATTTAATATCAACCGGGCAAATGTCTGGGATGGTGCCTTAAGAGGTTTCAGGCGATCCTCATTTGACCCCACCTGCAGCTTGATGGTGAAATTCACAGATGATGCGGGGCTAACTGAAGAGGCTCTGGACAGCGGGTGGCCTACTCGTGAATTTCTAACCCTGCTGATGGACACCATCAATTCCAGGAGGGTATTTGAAGGCAAAGAAAATGCAAATACCTCTCATTTGATTGTAAAGGTAATACTTTTTTGTGAAGTTTTTAGAATGTTTTAAATCAATGTGTCCTAACATTGCAATATTGGCTTTTTTAGCTGCAGAAGACAATGAGTATTTCCAGATTGGAAAAATGATTGCTGTCTCGATTGTCCATGGAGGTCCAGGGCCTCGTTGTCTTTCCCCAAATTTCTTCCTTTACCTAATTGGTAAAGTAAAGACAATTGAGGCCCCAGTTGAGGACATACCGGATGATGAGTCAAGAAGACCCTCTTTGAGGTAATTTGTTAGGCTGGGATTACAAACAATTTCGAGACATTACTTTCATCAACTGACACAAAACTATCCTTAGTATTGATACCTTAATAACTGTACAAACAGTATGATTGTCAATACTTTACTTTTCACTTTTATGCATTTGGCAGACTCTTTTATCCAAATTGACTTACATTGCATTTCAAGGTACACTCATCAATCAAACCCATGACCTTTTTTAAACGCTCTACTGTTTGAGCTACAAGAAAGCTATAAAAAGCTTTATAAAAGTGTATGCTCTATTACAATACTGTAATAGAGGGTACACTTTTATATGGGCATTGAGTGTAAATTCAAAGCAGAAGTTCTAACCTATATTATCATCAATATGAATTCATTTGGTTTTTAATTTAATCTCTCAAAATGTCAATTTATTCAGAATCAGATGTTTTGGTTGCCATTACCAACCAAGGTCAAAGAAATGTATACATTTTTGTTTTGTTTGTCTCTATGCTATTTGTTTTAGCTTTATTTTTATGTCATTACAAACCACTTTTAAAAAGAAAAATTATGAATAGTCCAAGCCTCACTAATTTGTATGAATGTACTATAATGTGGCCTGTTATCTAGTCCAATGAAAATAAATAAATGTCACTGCTTTTTATTTTCCTCTAGATTAAGAATGCTACATCACTGAGTGAACTCCAGGGACTCACAGAAAAACACTCCAGCAGGCTGCTATAGATACATGAGGACTCTCGAGGTAAGAAAAAAGTAGTAGATGATTACATTCAGTGGTATTTCATCTACCGAAACCACGTTTCCATCCAGAGGTAGGCTAGAATATTCTACTTAACCTGTGGGCAAGTAACAAAACTTTAATATGTTAAATATTATTATAATCTTTATATCTTTCAGTAGTTTACATAACCCCCTTGTGACTTGGAACTTTTTGTAGGTTCAAAGAGGGACTAGCAACTCTTGATTTTGTCAATGCCTTGGAACAGCATCCTTCACTGTTCTTTCATTCATGTGCTACACTGAGACCAAGCTGACAGCTGATGCTGTGGAGAATATCTTCCACGTGCAGTTCAGTCAACCTGGTAGCACCAACCGTCAGGAGGAGGCCAGAGTACTGAGCTACTGGCGAGATTATCTGCTCTACCTGGAAGGTATTATTTATGGTTAAAATCTTAAGAAATGTGCTGAATTATCACTACAGCAAACAGTGAGATAAAGTCATTTCTGTCAGAAATTTACATCAGTTCAAAGATCCTTAGTGTTTTACACAAAGGACAAATCCACAATTGCTTTCTATACGGTCCATAATAATTTAAACTGGGTTCCATTATGCCACAAGTGGTTTAGGAGAAATGACAAACCACCAGAGGTGTAAAGTCCAGGGGTCAGAGTAAAAGTCCAGCCATATGTTTATTCCACCCATATTTCACTAATCTCCTGGCTGAAAAACGGTGATAATTAGCAAATACAGGTGATTGGAAGAAAATACTAAGGAGGATTTTTATTTTCTGAACCTGGGGTGTATTCCAGAAAGCAGGTAATGTGACATACCTGGTTATGTTTAAGAGTAAGTAAGTGGATAAACTCAACTTTCGGTTCCAAAACCGGAGGTAAATCTCAGGGTATGTAAGTAGCCATGGCAACCAGGGTTAGTTTGCTTAAGGGTTATTCAGATGCATTATATAATTAATATTAATATAACAAAATTGTTTAGTTACAGTTAAAGGTCCCGTTCTTCGTGATTCTGTTTTTCTAACCTGGGATATATCAAGCAGGCTTCTCTCAGCGTTTCATACTGACGAAGGGGGAAATTTCAACTATATTCCAGCAAGCGGTAAGTACAAGTAGTGATTTAATATGGAAGTAGCGATCAACTTCACATCGTTTCTCTTAGTAGGATGAAAATAATCTTACTTAAACTGTGATTAATATACAGAAAGCGATCAAAGAACAACCCCTTTCCAATCGTCCAAGCTGTCAATCACACAGCGCGAGTTTAATATGGACACTTGCCAAAACTCGTTATGAAATCAATGACGCTGTTACACTGCACAACGAAGCTCTTACTGTATTTATATACCTCATGTTTGCATTGGTGAAATCATTAGTGAGTGCTGAAACTGCGTTGCAATGATAAGATCTTTTTTCACGCGATCAACAGGCTGTCATCTGCTCAATGCTCGTCACTGCAATTTTTTATGTGATTGAAATAGATCTAAATACTTAAAAAACTTCTCACGATTCGTTAATCCCGATAGCTGTAATAGTAAAAACGTATAATAGCTGTAATAGTAAAAGTTTTCCAGATAGTTTCACATGTAATGCCAGATATTTCATATGCAAGCATTTCAGCCAATCACAGCAGAGGGCGTTTACGCTGAAGTCTCTCAGCAGACACGCCCCTTCAAACAGAGTGTTCAAACCAGGGAATGAAATCAGGCTAGGAAATATGCCTTTTATTTCTAAATTATAACAATTTTTGATCTAAAAAACATACTAACATTATAAGGGCACCCCTGGAAACATGATAAAATAATAAAAATAATCCATGGAATGGGACCTTTAACAACTCGGACGTATCGCCAGCGATAATTAATGCTGTCTCTCTAAGTCTGCAAAAAGAACTTGGAGATTACCATCACCACAAAGACTTCGCTGCGGTGGTAGAATGTCCTCAAACTCTTGAATCACTTCCTGTGACACTGGGAATCCACAATCTCTTGCACCAAACCTAAGGCCAGTCAGAAATCAAAACACTGCAAGTCAACTCATTTTCAAATTTTAATATTAAAAGTTACTATGGCTAAGGTAAAAAAAACAACTCATTCTGCAAGTCAGTTCCCCAGCTGTAATAAATTATAACCCAACATCTATTTTTTTTTTTATGGTTTTGAATTTGATGACAAGTCAGCCAAAGGCTGATTGAGAGGTCCTCCTCTGTTGTCAAATATCGTCATTATATTTGCTTCTACTACAAAGGCACTTTGTGGTACTGTATCTTAATAATCCACCTTTTTTGTGTTGTGCATTGTACATTTGGGTTTTGTTGTGGAATGTTTTTATTTTTTTTTGTCTAAGAATATCTGAATTCTTTTTTTTTTATCTGTCTTTTTTTCTGATTTAAAATAATAGGATAATCGTCAAGTAGGGACTTGTGGAAAGAGTGCCAAGTAGACATTTTTTAAACATTCCACTATACACTTCTGCGTCAGCTATAGGCAACCCTATAGTAATGATTCAATAATTAATGATTACATTTCTGCGATAATTAATGATTCAATTTCACGTGAAAATGGAATCTGTTTTTTAATGAAAATGGTCACACATTGTATGGATAAATACGAACCTGTGAGGCAGGTGATACATTGCTTCTGGTTTACCAGAATGACATCGAGACTGACGAACAGGTCGGATGGTGTGATTGTTCCAAAGTTGTCTGTACTCATCAAAGTCCTTCTGCAGGATGCTCAAGAAGACATACCGTAGAAGGCACTTATGCTCATGGCTGCCATTGAAAAGGTGCCTCTCTCTCAGGTCACTGAAGAGCTCAATCCAGAACTGTGTCCTAACGATGAAATGACAGTATAAACAATGTTTTACTTTAGTGCTGAATAAATGTTATATGGATATGATTTCTAAAACAAATGCTATTATTTAAACGGTATAACAATAAAAAAAATAAAAAAAATTTAAACATCCATGTAAATAAAACCTTAAAGCATAAGGAAAAAGATTTGCATCACATTTAGTCTAGTGTTATGGTATATGTTGTAGCACAGCTTAAACCCTCAGTCATGTGACAACACACAAAAAAACACACAGATTAATAAGTAGCATTACATTTGCAATTATTTTTAAAAGGACTTTACCTTTGCCTCCTGAAAAAGGACCACCAACTTTCTATTCGTTGATTTGCAGTTGAGGTGCCATACATGTGACTAGGGCTCCTGCAAAATCATCTGTATGCTGTGCTCTAAGAAATGAAGGGTAGCTCCATCACCATCACATTCACAGTGCAGCAAGAACAGCACATAACAAGAATGTACATGAAAGAAAGGTTTCTATTTTGAATATGAAAGTGTTAATTCCAAATTACTCTTAACATAATCATTGTAGGTTTATCACGGTGTCTTTATGTTGATTTTTATAGCAGAGCTTACCATTCTGTAGAAATCTAATGTTGCTACCACAGGAACCACAAAAGCATCCAATATATCCAGCCAATTCAAGTCCACAATATGGACAATACATAAGCTGGAAGAGGAACAATGTGACTGCTTAGTGCAAAACAATATCAACATGATGTTCTAAGAAAATTAATGCCACTGATATAGCCTAGACCTTTTTATAGCATTCATTTTTACTTGAAAGGAAAAACACAGATATACAGTAAGAGAAATATTCAACACTTATTCTCACTGAAATGTAAATATAGCTCAACACTCATAAGAAATGGGCTATTTTGTCTAAATTTTATGCTCAAAGTTCTTTGTTAGTTTCATAAAGTTATAACTTGTATTACTATCCTCCAATCAGAGTTTAATTACTTTAAGCAATGCCAGTTAAGGTTATTAATTGTTAACTGATAAGAAAAATATAATAAAATTAATTTAATTTCATATTAGTAGCTGTCAGCTAAACCTATAGGTCTAGTTTTACTGTTTTGTTCCCAATTAACTTACAGAGTAACTCCTGTAACATTAACATAACGTTTCACAGTTAATTGTGTATTTCAGATTATTTAGGCTAATACTATCTAAAAGGCCAATGAATTATATGATCAGGATTTTTAAATAAAGTAAAAGATAACTCACCTTTCAGATGGACAGACGACAACACCACTGATGAGGTCTTATTAAGGTCTTATAAGCATGTCCCTACCGGGTTCGTCACTTATTTGGTTCCCCTCATTTCCGTTGTGTTGTGAACTTTTGCAGCGCGTTTCTGTAATTGCAGCGCGTTTCTTTAATTGCAGCGCGTTTCCGTATTTGGTTGTGTTGTGAGTATTGGGACGCACGTGAGTTGTAAAACTGATGAGATGTTTTCTTATTCGCTGGTAGGTTTTTTTCTATTTGCATGTGTTTTTTTATTTTTGCATGTGTTTTTTTCTGTTTGCATGCGTTTTTTTCTGTTTGCATGCGTTTTCTTCATTTGCAGCGCGTTGAGCTCTCTCGGCCACCGTACTTTCTCAATAATGCACCTGAAATGTTCTTTTGGTGCCATGTAGAAGACTGGCATCGATCACCACCTACCCTGTTCAAGGAAAAGTAGTCAACTTCTTTAGCCAAAAGTAGGATCTTGTTGTGTTTACCAGCTGTTTAGCTGGTTTTGTTGCACTGCATTTGTTGTAATCTGTGTTCATGCATTCTTTTGAGTTTTCTTCTTTTAATTTAGACTCTCTTAATGTTAGAGGTTTAAGAGATCATTCGAAAAGGAAAGTTTTATTTCTGTATTGTAAACGTGGTAATGCAGATTTTATTTTTGTTCAAGAAAGTCATTCTTGTGAATCAGACAACAATTTTTGGAAAACTCAATGGGGTAATTCAATCTTTATGAGTCACGGATCCAATCGTTCTGCTGGTACTCTAATTTTGATGTATAAATTTAGGGGAGACATTTTAGAAACTTTTTCATCTGATGTACCCTCTAGTATACTATACTAGATGGATCATTCTAGTATGCAAGACCGAAAATGTGGTATTCATTTTATGTAATGTTTATGGACACAACTCCCGAAATGCTAATGCATCCTTGTTTAAAGAATTAGGAGCTAAGCTTACAAGTATACAAAGTCGTTTTAGTAATGCTTATGTGATTATAGCTGGAGATTTTAATGAAACCCCTGATGATGCACAAGATAGATTTCCTATAAGAACTACCTCTAATTCACACGACAATATTATTTTATGGTTGTGTGAAAATCTTTCAGTGGCAGATGTTGGCGTTTCATTAACTCTGGTTGTAGAGGCTTTACTTGGTCCAACAAATCTGGATCGCTTAAAGCTAGAATTGATCTTTTTCTCATTTCTCATGCTATTTTGAAAGATGTCCATACTGTAATCATCAATTTGCCCCGTTTACTGACCACATGTTAATATCTTTGAATCTTGCACAATACAGTAAGTTAAATAGAACAAGGGGTTACTGGAAATTTAACAGTTGTCTTTTGGAAGACACCAATTTTAATGATAGTGTAATTCAACTGGCTAATTCTATGTTTAGTAATATTGAGCGACCCTGGCTCTAGCTGGGAGTTTTTTTAATTTAGAGTTAGAGACCTTACTGTTAATAGAAGTAAGCAAATTAAAAGAGAAAAAAACATTAAAGAATTAGAACTCATTCATAGTGTGTTAATGCAGAAGGAAAATCCCAGTAAAGAGGATAAGGTAGAAATGAGCACATGTCATTTGCAAATTGAAAATATGTACACAGAGATTGTTAAAGGTGCTTTTATACGCTCTAGAGCAAAATGGATCGAGAAGGGCGAAAAAAACACGAATTACTTTTTTGCTCTTGAAAAAAGAAATCGTAAAAAGACATATCTCTCTGCCTTAAACATTAATAGTGTTTTATGTAAAGATCAAGGAATGATTTCAACCTTAGTATACTCCTTTTATAAAAACTTGTATACTTCTCAGTTTTCTCATGAAAAATCTGACGATTTTCTTTTGAGTATTCATGATAAGATTTCAGGATGACTTTAAGCAACTTTGTGATTCTGATATCTCTACAGTTGAAATGGACGATGCTCTGAAATCTATGAAGAGGGGAAAATCTCCAGGTACTGATGGCTTGTCTGTTGAATTTTATTTACATTTTTGGGACATCTTAAAGAAACCTCTACATAGTTTGTTTAAAGACTGTATTAAAAAAGGAGAGATGACTCCCTC
>FLSR01004877.1:17156769-17177404 GCA_900092035.1 Leuciscus waleckii
TTTAAAATATCTCGACTAGCTGATGATACAACTATATTTCTTAAAGACCAAAGTCAAATTCCCCTGTGTATCAATATTATTAATTCTTTCTCTGAAGCTTCAGGCTTATATTTAAATGTATCAAAGTGTGAACTATTCTGTCTGTATGACACTCAACAACCATCGATGCATCATATACCTGTAAAAGACTGTATCAAGTACCTGCCTGGGGATTTTCCTTACTAAAGATAGATTGCTCCGCCAACAACTTAATTTTTCACATAAAATAAAGAAAACAAGAACCATCTTTAATTGTTGGTTACAACGAGATCTGTCAATCCATGGGAGAGTACTTATTTCTAAAGCAGAGGGTTTATCTCGTTGTGTTAATCCCTCTTTATTAGGGGCCAAGCCCCGAAGGGGCTGAGGCACCTATTGTATCTGTTAGTTTTCTTATTATTTTTCCCGAATGGGAGTCAATGGCAGCCCTATCAACGGAACATAGGAAAATTATGAAATTTGGTACACTTCTAGTGATGGTAATGAATAGTAATTGGACCAATTTTTGAGCCTCTAGGACCAACTCTATAGCGCCACCACCAGTTCAAAAATTCAACATTGAAATCTTATAACTTTTGAACCCTTTGATCCACAGAAATGAAACTTAGTACACCTGATTCCTCTCATCATGCTGATCACAATCAATATATTACATTAAGACTCCACTCATTACAGTAGCAGCATTTTGAAAAGTACAGTATTACGTTTTTTCGCTACTCCTCCTTCAAATTTTGTCCAATTTTGTCCAAACATGTGCTCAAATGATCTTCGGACTGAGCCGCATAGAAATGACTGAACAGATTTTTTTGTTATACTGGAAAAAAATAAATTATGATGTCGCAAAGTTAATGAGGTCGACCCAAAATTGGTTCAGAGGCTGTATCTCGGCCAAAGTTTGATCAATCGAAACGAAAATTGGTACACTTCATCGGAAGCACGATCTTAGGTTCCATGCCAAAGTTGGGAACAGCGCCACCTACGGGTCATGAGATATGAGAAATTGCTATTTTGGCCAATAACTTTTTAACAGTTTGTCAGAAAATCATAAATGTGGTATCTATGGATTCCTTGCGTCATGCCGAATCCGTGGATACCAATTTTGCTAGGATGGGATGTACCACGTGTCCGCCATTTTTAATTTTGTCATAATTTGCAATAACTTTTAAACTATTTGACATATCTTCACAAAATTTAGTATGGATGATCAACACAATGCCCTGAAGGTACCTGAGAACTTTGAACACAGCGCCACCTAGTGTTCCAGAGGTATAAGGTGTTTTGCAAATATGCTTATAACTTTTGAAAACATAGGTTAAAATTTGATTTCTTTATGTCATTACGTTCCTTGGATTATGCCGATTCCGACGATATCACATTTGTCATTTTCCAAGAATGTGACTGTCCACCATATTGAAGCAAATGGTAAACAGTTTTTTCCCTACTCCTCCTTCAAATCTTCCTCAATTTTGCCCAAAGTTTGCTCAGATGATCTTTGGACCAAGCCGCACAGAAATAACTGAACAGATTTGTGATATTCGCTACCGTTCCCGACATATTCGTCTGCAAAGTTGACCTAGCCTGTGTTTGTGCCTTATGCTAGTTAGCTTAGCATAATAATTGGTTAGCATGCTAACCAGATGCCATTCTTTCTAATGTGGCCCTTCATCTATCAGGTTAACCATAAGCTACATTAGCATTAAGCTTCTTAGAATGCTAATCTGGTTAACATGCTTTGTTGTGCTTATTCTTACACTGAAGCCTCTCCTCTGCAGCTTGGTAACTCACGTCCTCTGACTGGCGCAATGTGTTAAACCACGTGTCACGTGTTTTATTCACAAACACAAATTTCTCAAGACTTTGCTTAGATTTGATGTCTTTATTGCTGAGATTTCCCTTATTGTAAAATCTCTTAAACTCATTGATAACAGTAAGAACAACAAGTTTCTTAAGAACTATGTACGTTTTTTTCTTACTTGTTGAGGAGTCAGTTATTGTTTTTTTATTGTTTTTTATTTTTATTTTTGTTAATGTATTCAATGCAGTGCTGTTTCTTCTTTGTAAAAAAAAAAAAAAAAAAAAAAAAAAACCTCTTGGAGGAGCAAATTTCGTCTGTACATCCGGGTCTCCTTAAATGGCCATTTTGTGTCGACATTTTACTACATTAGCACTAACCGGCCAAACTATAACAAAGCGCGTTTCGTCCCTATGTTATTTTCTTCGTGCAAAAAAGCTAGCTAAAGTCAACAAACAAAACACTGACACAATAATGAACAAGCAACAGTAATATTCGCAATAACATATGGTATTATGGAATAATTAAGTAAACAAAATATCTTCATTTATCTTTGTAAACAAACCTCATTGCTTTTTTTTTACATTTTTTTATTATTATTTTTATTATTTTTATTCAACTTTCAAAAAAGCTTACAGACATATCAAACATATTATGCATCAAACATAAGACAAACAGATACTGGTGAAAACATACAACAGATCTTACATTGTACAGAGTAAAACATTAAACTATACAAATTATTTTTTTCAATAAGAGATGTTTTTACGCTCTTCTTATTTCTAGTGATTGAATTCAATGAGTCATGGAATATTTTAGATCCTTACAGAAAAAATTAAAGGAGGGTGTTATAGACATTACTTTAGCCTTATGTATATGAAACTTCCCAAGAAGAATTATTAACTTTAATGTGTTATCATCAATTATATCTGGCCAGTATTGCAGTCCAAGAATAATATCATAGCCTCATCAATTCTAATTATTTTGTAGAATGTATAAAAAAACCATCATAGATACCTGCTTCCAAAAGTCGTCAGAATATTTACAATTACAAAATATATGCATGAGAGTTTCAGATTCAAGATCACAAAAACAACATTGTGGTGAGAAATCTTTTTAAAACTTAATAAGAAATGCGTTACACGGATAATACCTGTGTAGTATTTTAAAATGAATTTCCTTGACCTTATTTGGCAGTAAAAATGTATTACTTGCTGACCAGATTGTCTCAATTGAAGGTATAGAAGAAAAAAAATTGTTTCCATTTCAGAATTGCTTTTGGGTAACAGCTGATACACTTTCTGATGTAAGAGTTATTACACTTCATATCCAAAATATTAACACTACACCTCCAATAATAAGACAAACCTCATTGCTTAACTGGTAACTCTGCTGTCTCAGACGACGACATCTTTTCCTGTAGGCCACCGTAACTTCTGTTGGTTGCAATTCGCAACCTCACCACCAGATGCCGCTAAAATTGACACACTGCACCTTTAAAAGTAATTGCTGTGCACTCCTCAGCACAGTGATAGTCTCTTGGCTAAATACTTTAGTATATGCAGGTGTGCTTGTACTTTTGTTAACTACCTTGAAAATATGAAACATTTATAATGTAAATAATTTAAAAAAAAGTGTTTATGATATATTAGTAAATATATATGCAATATATTACACATGCAGTACCATATCTGATCACATATAGCCTACATCTATATATTATGAAGTGTATTACTGAATATAAAATTACATACATTATTTTATATTAGTAAATATATTGTGCTCATATTTTTCAATATATGTAAAGGGCAATTCCTTATGTATTCAATATATAGCTAAATATTACAGTTTTTCTGAATTGCTAAAACACTAAACTCCATTCTCTGAACCAAATTCTCAATAGCCTAAATCAATTTGTTGAATAAATCACTATTTCTGTAAAACCTTTTCGCATGTGATACCTCTGTGCCGCAAAACACTAAACACAAGAGGCAAAAGTTAAACAAAACTACAATACTGTTGTCATCGTTTACACACGATTCATAATTGTTCACACTTATTTTTAATGATGTGATTAAACTAACTGTATTACAGTTTTTCTTGTTTGCTTAAACACATTTCTTGAAACTATGAAAAAAAGTGTTTATGATATATTAGTAAATATATATGCAATATATTACACATGCAGTACCATATCTGATCACATATAGCCTACATCTATATATTATGAAGTGTATTACTGAATATAAAATTACATACATTATTTTATATTAGTAAATATATTGTGCTCATATTTTTCAATATATGTAAAGGGCAATTCCTTATGTATTCAATATATAGCTAATATATTACAGTTTTTCTGAATTGCTAAAACACTAAACTCCATTCTCTGAACCAAATTCTCAATAGCCTAAATCAATTTGTTGAATAAATCACTATTTCTGTAAAACCTTTTCGCACTGTGATACCTCTGTGCCGCAAAACACTAAACACAAGAGGCAAAAGTTAAACAAAACTACAATACTGTTGTCATCGTTTACACACGATTCATAATTGTTCACACTTATTTTTAATGATGTGATTAAACTAACTGTATTACAGTTTTTCTTGTTTGCTTAAACACATTTCTTGAAACTATACCTCGGATTCTCAAAACAGTAAACAAATCCATAACGCCTCACCTAGTTCCCCAAACAGGTCAAAATGAAGCAAAACCATTCATTCTTGCTGAAAAACCAAACTTTGCCCTCAGACATCACACACAAGCCCTCACAAACACACACACTACAACATAGTCTTACACACTGGTGCAATAAATTCAAAACAACATTTCCAAAACTGGTAAGTTATGTTGCTTGTGTTCCTCCCGTCACAAACCTTTTCACATGATGAACACAAAAGACACAACCAATTGATACATTGGGACATTTTTATTCCTTAATTTACTGTACAGTACAATACACAAAAAAAAGAAAGAAAAAAAAAAGAAAGAAATACTCTGCCCCAGCATCCCGTCTTTGGTCTGTGACATCACAGGCTATATTGGCCCTAGCCAGGCAGAGGGGGTAAAATCCTCTTGCTGTTCCCCGCTGGCACGCATCAACTGAAATATTTGGCAGGCTTCTTCCATTTCATCGTCTCTGTGTCCTACAAAAATAGAAGTACTGATTTCTGTAACTGTAACACATCCTTTTCACAAAATGGAAGCATTCAGAAAACTCTATCTGTATGTGAGGCAATTTGATGCATTTCTTTTTATTACAGTAGTATAGTGCAACAGCCACAGTACATGTATGTGTTGCAACAGCAGTGTACTGCACTCAAAAGTTACAGTAGAGAGCAGTCTGAAGCACATCTACTGTACCTGTTTTTCTCCCGGAAGGTTCTTATGATCGAGGCGACGGTGAAGCGACTCAAGTTTGGCTGTACTCGTTGCCCAGCCTCCCTCATAGTCATACCATGGACAAAGACATGGGCAACTAGAGTGGCACTGCTTGTCTCTTTGGCCTTCTCCTTCACTTTCCTCATCCTCCACTCCCTACTGCTCTTCCACCTCCACCTCCTACTTTTCCTCTTCCTTCACCTCTTCCTCCACTCCCATCTACTCTTTCTCCTCCTTCTCTCCTCATCCACTCCAGTGTGATATATAAAACAAAAAGAACTGATAAGAATACAGTTAAAGTACCGGACAGATAAGCAGTATCGGTAAGAGTAGGAATACTGCTAAAACCCTTTACTCCCCGGTCAATGCTCCGACAACAGCCCAGACATGAGCTACTTCAGTCTCCCCAGTCCCTGGTGAGATGCCAAGCCCTGGTCCTTCGTGGGAGATGGATCTGACTCAGAGACGGAGGTAGAGCCTATACCGCACCTGAGCTAGAGACTCAAAATAGTTAGTTTGGCAGCTCAGTGAAGCACTTTAAAAGCAGTGAAGCTCAGTGTCATAACTAAATCTCTGACGTTTATAACAAACCAAACCGTTTGAAAATCGGTAGAAAATTCAGCAAGTTAGCATTGTTAGTGAACTATGGTCGTAAGTCCCATTGAGCTCAATTAGTAATGACAGACCTTGCGACTGTATCTAAATCAGTCCATTCCATGAAAAAAAATTTACCTGACAAATGGAAGGATCCCTTTTTATGAAGGTCCATGATGACCACTGGTGGATGATCATCACAATTTACACAGGAATACCGATAGTCATGATCAGTGAGTGCTTCAAAATAAAGATACCCATGTAGAACTGTATTAGCTGAGGGAAACTTTACCCCTGAAGTCAATTCTACATATTCTACCACTCTGCTCACTGCACCTAAGGGAGAAACATTATAGTGAAAATACAGAAAATGTTCTGTTTAAATTTAATATATTTACCCTTTAAAAATATTAATTCATAGGTTATACTTAAATTAAATAAAAATTAATAATAAATACCTGTGGCATGTTCCTTATAGTTAAGCATAAAGAGAGATCAAGCACTATCCGGCCATTAAAATTGTGTAGGCCATCTTTCCACTCTTGGTAACGGTAGAAGGTTCCGCTTTGATGGCAAGATTTACAGTACGTAGAGATGTCTAGAAATCAGAAGTTTCAACAATATTTTCAGTACGGTTTACAACACATTCAATGATTAATGAAAGCACAGCAAATCTACCACAGTGGATTGTCATAAGATACAGTTTCATTGACCTACCTTCAACAATACGCGAGTTGTAAGGATGTTGGCCTTATTTGTGAATAGTGGAAGTGCTTGGAGCTGGAACAGTGGGAGTACTTGGAGCTGGGACAGTGGAAGTACTTTGAGCTGGAATAGTGGAAGTGCTTGGAGCTGGAACAGTGGGAGTACTTGGAGCTGGGACAGTGGAAGTACTTTGAGCTGGAATAGTGGAAGTGCTTGGAGCTGGAACAGTGGGAGTACTTGGAGCTGGGACAGTGGAAGTACTTTGAGCTGGAATAGTGGAAGTGCTTGGAGCTGGAACAGTGGGAGTACTTGGAGCTGGGACAGTGGAAGTACTTTGAGCTGGAATAGTGGAAGTGCTTGGAGCTGGAACAGTGGGAGTACTTGGAGCTGGGACAGTGGAAGTACTTTGAGCTGGAATAGTGGAAGTGCTTGGAGCTGGAACAGTGGGAGTACTTGGAGCTGGGACAGTGGAAGTACTTTGAGCTGGAATAGTGGAAGTGCTTGGAGCTGGAACAGTGGGAGTACTTGGAGCTGGGACAGTGGAAGTACTTTGAGCTGGAATAGTGGAAGTGCTTGGAGCTGGAACAGTGGGAGTACTTGGAGCTGGGACAGTGGAAGTACTTTGAGCTGGAATAGTGGAAGTGCTTGGAGCTGGAACAGTGGGAGTACTTGGAGCTGGGACAGTGGAAGTACTTTGAGCTGGAATAGTGGAAGTGCTTGGAGCTGGAACAGTGGGAGTACTTGGAGCTGGGACAGTGGAAGTACTTTGAGCTGGAATAGTGGAAGTGCTTGGAGCTGGAACAGTGGGAGTACTTGGAGCTGGGACAGTGGAAGTACTTGGAGCTGGAATAGTGGAAGTACTTGGAGCTGGAATAGTTACAACATTTATTGGACACTGGGCGCTCCCCAGAGACTCTTAGGGTATTCGTGGTGGACTTGTCAGCACATTGGAACCCCTTGGGGGGGATATCGATTGGTGTGGAAAAATTGGTGGTTGCATTCCTTAAGGGAGCAGTACGTCTTAATCCACCGACACGGATAATGCATACCCAGTGGGATCTTCAGATGGTCCTTAACAGCCTGCGTTTACTGCCTTATGAACCACTTAAACAAGCTGATATTAGTAGTCTTTCGATGAAGACTGCTTTTCTCTTGGCTATAACATCAACCAGAAGAGTAGATGAGCTTCATGCCCTCTCGGTGAGTCAACAGTGTCTCAGATGGGGGCCTCAGATGAGTACAATCAGGTTACACTCTGACCGAATCCAACTTTCCGACCTAAAGTGTTGTCTAATCGCTTTGTGAACCAACCCATTCAGCTTGCGACGTTTAATCAAGAGGCTTCCCAGACAACTGTGTTTCCAGTGAAAGAGCATTGCGACAGTATGTGTTGAAGACTGCTTCATGGCAAAACACTGATCAGCTGTTTGTCCGTTTTGAGCCTGTCAGAGAGGCTCACCCTTGTCAAAGCAAAGGTTGTCTCATTGGGTGGTGGATACCATTGTACAGGCATATGATTTGGCTGGTCAGACAGTTCCAGCATCTATAAAATGCCATTCAACCCAGTCAGTGGCTACTTCTTGGGCGCACTACGTGGGGTGGCCCTTTCTGAAATATGTGCTTCTACATGGACGTCACCTCGCACGTTCACAAGATTCTACAGGATCAATGTGGCCCCTATTCCTTTGGTCAGTTCTGCTGTATTAGCAGACAGTATCAAGGTGAGTGGCCCTCGTGACTTGGTTGTATTCATCTTCCACTATGTTCGGCTGTCTCTGGCGGTCTGTAACAATGAAATAGAACGCCAGTTACTGATGCAACCTTGGTTCTACGAATAGTGGAAGACCGCCAGAGTCTCTGGTCACTCGGATTGAGAAAACGACCGTGACATGAAAGGAGTGGATATAGCTTCCGACACGTTATCGGTCAGGGTCACAGGTGACAAATCAATGCGAGATTTTCGATATGGCTCGCAAGACGCGACTCCTTCCACTATGTTCGACCGAAGTAGTCAGGTGAGCCGGGATCGATGATGAAAGGAGGAGGAAACGCCTGTTTGTAACTGTCCCACGTATCAGACAGGTCCTCCATTGACTGCTTAATTTGAAACAAAGAGTCCCGATCATAAGTCCTTAAAGCCAGGAATCCTCTCGTAATTTGGGCTGATATGATAGCATATGTTGACAAAATGACGTACAGCAGGAATCCTCTCGTAATTTGGGCTGATATGATAGCATATGTTGACAAAATGACCATTGGCAATCTATACAGCAGGAGACGAGCCGTGGTACCGCCAGTCACAGGCGCCATCTTTTCATTCGATCTTTTCATTTACAGTACGTTGGATACTGGTTTGACTCTATATTTGGGTCCTGGAAAGAATGGTTCATTAAAGTGGGAATAATAATAATAGCTGTGGCTGTTGTCATTTTTCTTTTGTTGTTTTGCTGTGTTGTGCTTTTTCTCAGATTCATGCTAGCCAACGTGGCCTCCAAACAGATGATTAATGTGTCAGACAAACCATCTGGAGTTGACATTAGGTGCACAAACTCAAGAGTTACCCAATTGGGCCAGGACTGGACGAGCTAGACGACTTCCTATAAGGAGTTCCGGTGAAGTAGTAAGGAATGGGGTACCTTGTTACTTTTGATTTCTAACTTTTCTGTTTTTGAAGAGAGCGGGAGGTAGTAACACTGTGTATTTTATTATTGGGGCAAAATCAGATAGATAATTAGAACATGGGTAAAGTAGGGAGTTAGTTAGAGGGTTTTTTATTTGGTTTTATAAAAGGACCCCTTCCTGAATATATATTTTTTTTACACTTATAATCCTACTGAGAATATTTTTACATATAATCACACTAACTTTCACAAATATGAATGTGTATGAGAGGGGACGATACAAGGATTGAAGCAGGTCATTTCCCGTGGTACGAGGTAATACAGCCAGATATTATGGGAAAAGATAAGAATGTTTTACTATTTTACTCATTTTAAAATAGTTATTTTAATATTTTACAGTTTTTTTATGAATTAAAAGTACATGCATTAGACTACTGGTAGATGTTTCCACAGGGTAAAAAGATAAATTAATTACAAGCGGGGTCGACAATTGCCGGACCAGCAAGGGCAGACTCAACTGGTGGTTTAAAAACCCGCTGTCTGCTCCAACACCAGATAGCGCTCTAGACAGGAACAGGGCACCTCTGGCAACGATGGAGCAACCCAGATAGCACTCCAGGCCACCGGAAACGCCTATGCAGTTCCTCTGGCACTGTGGGACAATCCTAACTTCAAGTCTGTACACTGAGATATGTTGATTATACTGGAAATCAAATGTTTAAAGTAATCTATCCCTTCAGAGTGATGATCCAACAGGAAGGTGAGATCTTTTTCTCCACTCCAGTCAAAGGGGGGTGGAGATGTTTGGTCTCACTATTCCTCCAGAGTGTACATTTGTGATGAAAGCCTATTGATAAGAAAGATGGATGGTCTATATTGGCCATGATTGATAGATAACAGAGGTTTATTCATGAAGATACATTCTGGGACAAAAGTGAAGGTGGGACTAAAGTTAGTCCAAAAGGGGGATTATGTTGGAGAATTTCCCTTGTCTCATGTAAAAGTCTGAATGCTGTAATGCCCAGCAGAAAATAAGTCACAAGGATAAGAGAATGGAAAGTACCCAAAAGTCTGTAAATGCAGGTTTTGGGATGCGCTGGAAGAAAAACATGTTTTTGAGATGTTCCACCAATAGAAGAAGGTCTAGGGGGGAGATGTTTTTAATGGTGGCAAGGCCACAAGGAGTGAAAAGAAGAAGACATAGATATGAGGGTGCTCATTGGGCACCTACAGATCAGAAAAAAGTATAAGACATGAGGACTGGGAATGGTAACTTTAGATGTCCAGATGGCCAGCTGGCTTCTAACTTTGTTGCTTGTCAATAAAGTTAATTCTTCTGACCTGGAACTTTGACTCTGAGAAACTTGTTTGAGACCTGAACTAAGGACTTTGAATTTGCTATAACTTAACTTATTTGAGACCTGAACCAAAAAGAACTTTGAATTTGCCACAACACGTTCACACCAAACGTGAATAGTGTGTCAAATTCGCATCTATCGTGTCTAGTTGGACGCTTAAACATTTTGAATCCACTCGCGCGTCGAAAACGAAATGGACACGTGTAAAAAGCAAGCATTTGAAGCTAAATTGACGTGCGTCCAAGGCAAAATCCGCTTCTTGGGGGAGGGGCAAGTGCTAGGCGGTTGTCTGTTTGCAAGATGGCTGATGTTAATTGAGCATTCATCGAGAGAGACAGCATCATAAGGGTCATTGTTGCCGTAATTGGGTCCACCAGACCCTCCAGAGGCTTATCCAGTTTGGCGAGTTTCACCATTTGCTCCAAGAGCTGCACCTTGATGTCGTCCTTTTTGCAGCATTAGACTTAAGTCAAATCCGTATGTTTGTTTGACCAGAAGCTAGTTATTTTACTTTATGAAGTTTTAAATGTGGATATTTTTCTTACTCCTTGCTTCAATTCAGAAGGCCTTTATTAGCCCCCGGAGATGTGTGGAGCACTTTTATCTTGGATAGATACACTTTTTCATGGATAGATGCACTTTCATCATGGATAGATGCACTTTTATGATGGATAGATGCACTTTCATCATGGATAGATGCACTTTTATCATGAATAGACGCACTTTTATGGACTTCAAAACAGAAACAGCCATTCACTGCCATTATAAGCACATTATAAAGAGCCAGGACATTTATTACAACTGTATATACTGTACGATTGCATTCGTCTGAAAGAAGAATGTCATACACACTAGGATGAGTTGAGGGCGAGTAAATCATGGGCTAATTTTCCTTTTTGGGTGAACTATCCCTTTAAAATGCTTTCTCAATGGATCTTCCAGCTCTGTGTGGTAATGTTGTTGCGTGATTGAGATCGGCTCACGAGTAAACCGCTGTCCAGTATTGCTCCGAGCTGATAAACTCTTTTGCGCTGCGCAGCTCAGACGAGTAGCGTGGGTTCACTCTGCTTTCGTTTGCCGTGTGATGTTTCTGGTATGCAGCAGAAATAGCAGCTCTCTCTTAAAAAAGGTCACAAAATGTGACCATTTAGTCTCAGTCTAGAGCCCTGTTTAGTGCTGTATTTCTGCTTTACATGAGCGCCACCTACTGTCAGAGAGCAAATATGTGGGTTTTTGCATTGATCTGAACTGACAAATTAGACATTCCTGTTGGTTGAACACGAGTTAATGGATATCAATCAATCAACAAAGTGTCCTGTGCTCACCACACACCGGCTATAGGTGGAGAGGAGAGATTTGGCTATAGGGTGATGTGTGGCTAACTTACACAGAAAAGACTTTGAAGCTCAGAACATGAAAAACTACTTACCGTGATCTCAGATTGTGTTGATGTGATTTCTCCACTGCATGGATCTTGAGGTGTCGCTTCAGGTCACTTTTAAAAGCAAAACTCTTTCCACACTGATCACACGTGTGCGGCTTCTCTCTGCTGTGGATCCTCTCATGTGTTTTCAGAGATGATGAGTCACTGAATCTCTTGTCACAGTGTGAACACTTGTAAGGTTTTTCTCCAGAGTGGATCATCCATGTGTTTTCAGAGATGATGAGTCACTGAATCTCTTGTCACAGTGTGAACACTTGTAAGGTTTTTCTCCAGTGTGGATCCTCTCATGTGTTTTCAGATTTGCTGACAGACTGAATCTCTTGTCACAATGTGAACACCTGAAAGGTTTTTCTCCAGTGTGGATCCTCTCATGTGATCTCATATGTCCTGGCTGACTGAATCTCTTGTCACAGTGTGAACACTTGTAAGCTGCTGTACCGTACATCCGCCTTGGCCGTACAGCAGTCTCTCACACCAGTGTGAGTTTTCTCATGTTTATGTAAAGTGTCCCACCGTGAAAAACTCTTTCCAGACACAGAACATGAATACGGCTTCTCCTTCGTATGAATTCTCCGGTGTGTCTTCAGGGCTGATGCATGACGAAATTCTCTGCCGCAGTGATCACATGAGAACATCATCTCTCCAGTGTGAACTCTGATGTGACTTTTAAGATGAGGTTTACTTGAGAAATGCTTCCCACATTGATCACATGTGAATGGCTTCTCTCTGGTGTGGATCCTCATGTGAATATTAAGACTACTTTTGTCTTTGAAATTATTCCCACATTGATCACATGTGAACGGCTTCTCTCCAGTGTGGATCCTCATGTGAGCATTAAAGTGTGATGATTGCCTGAAACTGTTTCCACATTGACCACATGAGAACGGCTTTTCTCCAGTGTGGATCCTCATGTGATGTGAAAGACCTTGTTTGGTTGTGATACTCTTTCCACACTGATCACATGAGAACGGATTATCTCCGGTGTGGATCCTCATGTGAATCTCAAGACTTTGTTTGGTTGTGAAACTCTTCCCACACTGATCACATGTGAACGGCTTCTCTCCAGTGTGGATCCTCATGTGAAGCTCAAGACTTTGTTTGGTTGTGATACTCTTTCCACACTGAGTGCAGGTGAAAGATTTCTTGGCTCTTCTTTTCTTTAAAAATGTCTGTTTAGTCTTTGAGCGACTCAAAGGTTTTTCTCCAGGTTTGACAAGATGTTCTCCTCCACTTCACTCAGTTCTTCACTCTCCTCGCTCTCTTCCATCAGATCTGACATGAAAGATACAAATATTCAATTAAATTATCAGTACATAAAAATAATATAAAGAAATATAAAGTGAAAGGACATGAAAGTGAGCCCTGATGTAATAGTAGAAAGTAGACAACTGTTATAAAATATTATGATAATTTGATGTCTTTTTATAAATTGATAATATGTCCTTGAAATTTCCATTAATGAGGAAAATTTATCTTCCAATTATTATTTTTAAAACATTATAGGCACGAATCCCATGTTTCTTTAGCAAGAACTATTAAATATATTTGATCAATGACACAATTATCTAACATGACATTAACATTAAAATATACAATACTGATATATTTTGACACCAACTTTGAGATTGATATTTATTTGACTAAAACTGTTTTAATTATTAATGGCCGTTCACACTAGACTTTTCCTTGCACTGACTTCCATTCATGCGCATGTGAAAGTGGGACACCAGAAACACAAGCTCAAGTGAATTACCCTGTGAGAAATAACACAAGCGTTTAGCATTCAAGTGGAGTGGATTGTTTATTTAAAAAATGTTGACACTTTGAATTATTATTATTTGTTACATGTTGAACTTGTGTCTGTAAAAAAGCTGCCGCAGAGAGTGGCGTCATTTCACGGCCGTTGCAGTGTGTGTAGAAACTTCACAAGCTCAAAGTGTAGAGTGGTGTAGATTTAAAAATCATGGTTTCCCCTTTATGGTTGAATCACGGAAGCTACACCAGTTATCTTTGCCAAGAGATATCAATTTATTATGTATCATGTGTCATAAGGCTACATGAGAGGTCTTCATTCCAGATTTCTATGTTCCCCATTTCTTTATCTTCTCATCCCATCATGCTAGACGTAAATGGTTTCTCTGGCTTTATGTTTCTCTGCCCTCATGTCTCTCAGTTTCCCATGCCTCTGTTTCTCTGAGGTGGTACAGTAAGCTTGAGCTTATATAAATTACAGAGCAGCTTTCTTTATGGTAACAAACTATGTTGCTTAAGCTTTAAAAATGGAACGTATATGTCATACGAACACATGGCACAATTCACTTCTGTTTACATCTGCATCAGTTGAAAACATGTTACATTGTACACACCCTCTACAAAATATAGCTCATCCACCTGTCTCATGTGACATATGATCTTCACATGCATCCATGCTATCTCCTCATGCACTGAACACATACATGAAACTCTGGCTGACAAAATACTTTATGAAATTATGAATAAAGAAAAATAGCCTAATACAGATACATAAAACTTTCATAAAGTGCCCCTAAATTTTCTGCTTGTGTTCCTAAAATTCAGTCAGGGGCTCCAGCGCTCCTAGTGAAAAAAGTTAGTCTGAAGCCCTGCCCAGAACATTCTGTACCATTTCATAGTTGAACTGTTTATCTAAATGTGATGAAGTGCGTCAATGTTTCTAACATGAATGTTCTTCAGCATCATGAATGAATGATGAATAAACACCAACCTCTTTGTTCTTCAGGATCTTCAGTGTGTTTCATTCTGCAGGGTTCTGGATCACTCATGTTCTCACTGTCCTCTTTAAGAGTCAATTTACAGGAGATCTGAAGACATCAATAACACAAAAACAATCACTAATGACAGTCATCTTCATCAACCACTACAGAGATAGGCTAACTATTCTCTTCCGGTCTGTTTTCCATCCGCGTTCACGAGTCCATATTGACGCACCAGATAACACGTCAGCAGCGTCAATGTCAGGGTTTCTGCAGGTTTCAGTAAGTCAAATTTTAGACCTTTTTAAGACATTTTAAGACCATAAACATTGAAATTTAAGACCTACACAATGCATTATCCAAGTTAGATAGATAGTTACCTCGGTATCATTAGAGTATCTATCTATCTATCTTTCTTTCTATCTAGGTGTGACGGAGTGGCTCCGTCACTGAGTGCGGGTCACACACACATACACACATATGCACATACTCACTCCCCGCTCCCTTTCAGCCTTAATTAAGCCGGTCATAAACCCGCTGTTATGTACTTTTCATCTACTGTTTAAGTAGCGCGATCAAGGGTGCACACTTGGTAGTTCTACTCTTCTTTAACCCCCTGAGGTCTACGGTATCGCCGGCGATACCAGCTCGCTTTTTTTTTATCAATGTAAAAGAAACTCATAAATACTCTGTTGACTTTGATTTTCCATAGGAGTTTCATACATCAATCGATTCTGTTAAATGTGTATTATTTTTGTGTATACTCACAATAAAAACAAAGTGTTGTGCTTATTGCCAAATAAAGAAAAATAAACACGAAGCGAGTTCTGCCTTCTCTCTGCCAGTGAAGTCCATTCCGAAACGCGTCCGAAAATAAATCATAACTCAGCGAATACTTCTCACACAGGCATGTGAGTTATGTCTTTATGAAGCTTGAAATCTCTTCTTTTAAATGAAGTAATTTATATAAAACACAAATGTTTTCAACTCATGTAATCCGTTTGAAAGCAAGGAGAGGTAACGTTTTTTCCTTCTGCCTAATTATCTCTATAATCAGCTGCGGGCGCACCGCCCCCGGCGCGATTCACATGTAAATAGTTTAGGTGATCTAGTATGCATCGCATACGCCCCCCCCGATCAATGCCATAAAAACACAGTTTCTATCAGACTTACTGATAGTTCATCGCGTTTTGAGTATGGCACGCTTCTCCGGTAATAAAGACGCCCTTCAGATGATTCTGGACAGCGAGGAAGAATGCACGATACCGAGTTGTTTTCTCGTGACTCTTCCCCTGGGACTCGACCCCAGGGACTCTCCCCCTGCGGCTCTCCCCGTGGGCCTCTCCCCCAGGGACTCTACCCCTGGGACTCTACCCCTGGGACTCTACCCCTGGGACTCTACCCCTGGGACTCTACCCCTGGGACTCTACCCCTGGGACTCTACCCCTGGGACATCAAATTAAAAGACAGACTTTTTTTATATAGAAATTGTTAAACACTTTTACAATAAATGAAAAATACAATACAATCAGTCAACAGCATAAACACAAAACATTACTATCTATACAAAAGGGACAAATAAAGGAGCATAAGTTATAAGTACACTTAAACAGAAATACAAAACTGTACAAAAAAGATGAAAGTGATATGAATATAGAAGCAAAAGAGGATGAGTGGTGGCTCGAAGATGTGTGGTGGTTAGGAGATGTGGAGCTGGAGAAAGGTGTGACCAAGGCTGGGATGACAGCGGGAACCACCACGGAGGAGATCACGGAATGAACAGTAAGCGAAACAATAAGGATCATCAGGATGTAGGGCCAAGGCACAGTCGATGAATGGATGGGTGGACCTTTGGTGAACGGGCCAGATGGAACCAGGGGGACAACCAACTCAGATGGAGTCATTAGAGGCGGGGACCTAGGCAGAGCCAAAGACACAAGGCTTAAATCACTTTGATATGCACCTGTAGTTGATGGGCTGTTGGGGTGCAGGGTTGAAAGTTAACGAATACAAATGGGCCAAGGACATAGAGAAAAATCACAAAGCAGAAAAGGGCATAATAAGACAGCCACTAAATGAAAACAACTGCATGAATTAAAAAAATAAACAAACAGTAAACACAAAAGATTTTTTACAGTACATTTCAATACAAAACACAACCGTTTCAGTAAAATAGGAATGGGCATAAAATAGTCACTGGGACAAGGCCATTAAACAACATAATGGCTAATAAGGCAATGAACATAAATGAAAGTTGTATGGAAGACATTAAATCATAAACACAAAAAGCAACAAAAAATAGGCTTAGAGAAAAATAGAAAGACAAGAGCAGTCATAGAAAATATAGGAATGGGCATAAAATAGTCACTGGGACAAGACCATTAAACAACATAATGGCTAATAAGGCAATGAACATAAATGAAAGATGTATGGAAGACATTAAATCATAAACACAAAAAGCAACAAAAAAAATAGGCTTAGAGAAAAAAATAGAAAGACAAGAGCAATCATAGAAAATAATTGCAAAGACAAGAGCAGTCAGAAATACAAGGGAGAGGAGGAATGCACAAAAAAAGGGCCCATGGAGACAATGGACAAACAAACAAGTCTTAAATTGGATATATGAGGGGAAGGTGAAGGCATAAATACAAAAGCAACAATTTCAGGAGTATTACACAGAAATTGAATTTAAGACAGACAATAAATGATGTGCTTGTAAATGCCTACAGGGCAAACTATTAAATGGTTCAATATTAAGAACAAAAAAGTTCTTAATTCAATGTTCAAATAATGTGTATTTGTAAAAATAAAGTGAATTGCACAAATACAAAGAACTCAAACGTTTAAGCTTAAAATAAAACAAGTCCCTTTAGACCTGTTAGGTACACAAAGACAGTCCTTATTAGAAATGGTTCAGATTCAAATCACTAATTCTGAAGAGCTGTGGGATAAACACCATTCAAGCTTTGTGTGGGATGTAGCTTAATGTTACTCAACCTTTTCCAGTGACAATGAAAAAGCAATTAACTAATTCCTCATATTCACACATCGTTGGTGTCAGGGTGCGGTGCAGGCAGAAGAAGATGAGGAGTCAAAAGTGCCAATGCAAAACGTTTACTAATAATATAATTCAAACAGGTACAGACAGGCAGAAGGTTCACACACACCTAAATACAACAGAGAACGGACCAAGACTGACTGAACTGAAGGAACTTAAATGATGATGATGATGATGATGATGATGGACACGTGACATGAATGATGATGATGACAAGTGACAAGACAGGCAGACAAGTCCAATGAAAACAAACTAAACAGAACACAATGCCATGCCAACAAAATCCACACTAACCGTATGTAATCATCTTTCTTTAAATTTGGAATTGTTTTTTTCTGATGTTTATTCCAGCCAAATTGCAACGTCTGTCCAAAGTTGGAGTTTGACATCAAACAAAAGTAGTGTTTAGACGTCAACTCAATTTCCATTTGTGCTTTGATATCATGCTTGGGAAGTAGTGAAGTAAAAGTAAAAGTTTCACAAAATACTCTGATAATGTACAGATACTTGAAAACTACTTAAGTACAGTAATGAAGTAGAAATACCTTCATTAAGCTTCAACAACTATTCCAGTCTTTATTTAAAAAAACATTTTCCCTTAGAATTTGAGTTATATTATAAGAGCAAGAGTGTGATTATAAACGAGGCTGTGAAAGTGAACTAGTGAGTAGATGAGTTTATCTGTTCGGCTGATGACGTTTAATGACAGAGAACCTCCTTTTTACAAGACAACTAACCCTTTAAGGGGATCTCCCAACGAGTGGCGATAGCCGTGACATAAACCCTCAAAGTAGTCGTAGCCGCTCCGACATCAAACTTATCCTGCAGGAATTCCAGCACTTAACCAACCGAGCAGCTGACAGGATCCACCGCACGAGACGTACACCAAGACTCAAACATCTTCCACTTGGGAAAATACAGCCATCTAGTAAAAGACGTACAAGCATGAACATTTGTGTGAAGACCAGAAGCCATTAGCGACCGTCCCGATCGGCCACACCTACAGTCTCCAAATCTCGGGTTGAGGATGGCAAATCCTGCCCTGGATCTGAGACAACACATCTCTCCTGATTGGATCTTTTCCCACGGGACCCTTCCACCAGGGAGCCAAGCTCTCCGAAAACTACACCTGGCTACCAATAGAAGTCAAGTCAAGTCTCCTTCATTTATACAACGCTTTAACAATATAGATTGCTTCCAAGCAGCTTTACAGTGATAATAGGAAATTAAAGTAACAGAGATTGTTTTGGCTTTACAGCAGCTCTAGAATAAAGTTATTGTCCAGATAAAGTTAGAAGGCGAATCCGGCACTCCCTCACTCTGAAAAGGACCAAAGGGATTAACTTGACTGGAGGGAATGCATATGGCCTCACATTCGGCCATGTATGAGTGAAGGGATCTATCCCCAGAGTGCCGGAGATTGGCACTGATTCGAGTCTTGCAAGGCAAGGCAAGTTTATTTATAAAGCACATTTCACACACTATGGCAATTCAAAGTGCTTTACAGAAAGGAATTAAAATAATCACAAAATAAAAGCAAGGAAAATTAAAACAGTTATAAAAGAGATATATGATAGAGTTATAAAATTAATTAAAAGAGTAAAAAGATGATGCATAGATAAACTTCTCATCTGGCAAAACACCGGGTGTATCATATTTTTCACCGCTCCCAGTTTTACTCTAAGATTTTCCCATGGTGGTTACTCTGTGTCTGAGATGTTCCTTTGGCTCGCCTAAGAGGTCCATCCCCGCCTCGCCGAAACACTCCACATCTGAGCCACAGTTTGAGTTTCTTCTGTCTCGTCAGAAAGTCCGCTGTGAGGTTCAAGGTGAACCGTCTTATGACCCGAAGCTGCCTGGCCATTTATGTGGGACACCACTGCCATGTTGACTGACAATATCATGATAGCCCATCAGGACCGGAAGGAAGTGATCCAGAGCCAGAAAGACGGTGTGTAACTCTAGTGTATGTGCCACGCCAGAAGCTCGCCTGTCCAAACACCAGGACAAACTGGCCTTGAAAATACCTGTAGCCGTTTGAAATTAGAGGCAACCATTGTGTTTTAATCACGATCCAAACAAAGATGCTGCACACATTGGTTTTGCATAATTTCAAGACAGAGCAAATACAGAATAGTCTGACTTCAGCTTTGTGAAATTGTTAAATAAGACACACCTGTACAAAACAAAAACTGACGGACTGAATAAAAATGTAAATTCAAACTCAATATCTTTCTGTATTTCTATATTTCTGCGTTCTCTCCTCTTTGTGTTAGTCTTCAGCGTGTCCCGTCTCCGGCCTGTGTTAATGTCCTGTTAACAGACTTCGTAATATTTTCACACAAATAACATTTCGGGAAATTATTGCAATGCAGTTTGTGAGAGATCAGCCAAAATTAAACAAAAAATCAGCCTTTTCCGATTTATGGCCGTTCGACCGGTGCATCTCTAGAAGAAAGTGGCACTACAACAATTATTTGCACTCGCACAAATGCTCCCAAAGAAATGTTGAGGTTGCACAGATTCAATTTTGGGAGCATATGCAACTAAAATTGGCGCAATTTCCAGCCTTGATAATGTGTTTTTTTAACTTATTTTTCTGTTATTTTCGGGAACAATCGACGGGTTGGCGACCACTGCTCTGGGGCTCTGTTCATTACACTGGGATGAACCCCGTCGAGGCGAGGAGGGCTGGGACGGTATGGCAAGGGTTGTATAGGAGTGGGCTCTGGTAGGGGAACACTCAAAAAAATCATGGTCATGATTTGAAAAGGTTAAATGGTCCTGAAAAAAATAGTCACACTTTTATGTTCCTTGCGGTCAAAAATGAGTCCATTGGAAATGAATGGGAGACGAAGTTCCTCTAGTGGAAGCGTTTGGTACTGCAGCCGAACACACTCTCACTGAAAG
>FLSR01004877.1:17185895-17216996 GCA_900092035.1 Leuciscus waleckii
GGCCCGTACCCTTCCTCCTTTAATTCCCCTCCAAAATGCGCCCGGGCGCGGTATCCCTCCCCAAAAGAAAAAAAAAAAAAAAAAAATTCGTAAATTAATAAGTAATGAAATAAAAGTAAAATAGCCTACCAATAAATCAGGTTATTGGTACGTCATGTGTTTTGCATGCAGGTATGATGTTCATTCTATTTATCAGGAGCAGCTTCCATGTTTCTTTAACAGTTCTTGTAAGTATTGTGCATCACCATGGTAGCCTAATTGTTGTTTCCATAACCCAAAATGCCACTTATTGGTTATTTCTATATTTGCATATGACTGTGGTGGCAAGATTGTATTAACAAAAACTAGTTTGGGACTGCTATAGCTTAACCTTGTAGGCCTATACTGTTTATTTATCACAGACATTTATTTGTAGACATCAATCCAAGATGGCAGCTCTGTGTGCAGTTCTGTGTGCGTCTTGTGTTTGACGTGATATTTGGACCCGTCATTCATGTTAAACTATGTTTTTTTTAAACTAAACTACACAGTTCAAAGGATTAACTTGCACTTTCTCCATTGTTGGAACAAATTACTAAAAGACGGACTTTTAGCCACGTAGCCTACGCATTGCTTGAAGTGGAGCCTATCTGTTGCGCTATTTGCACTTGTTAAACCTGGTAAATTCACCTGCCTAATTGGCAATAGTGGCTCATCGCCATACTCCCCTGGAAGCCTATCGTGGTCTTGGTTGTTGGACGAATTGGAGGAGTTTGCTGGACGTCGGAGTGGAGGGAATCAACTTTGAGGTCGGTGGTGCTTTCTCGCCTAAATAATCAACGGCGTGTACTTTCTGGCTCCGGCCACTACTCCCCGATATTAATCCACGGAGGTGTTGTCTTCGAGCCGAAGTCCATGAGCTAGGTTACTGGTTGTTGGTGTATTTTCCATACATTGTTGACAACATGAGAGTTGTGCTGTTAATATGGGCAGCTTTCTGCATGTCGATTTAAGCTACAGGCCAGGCTGTGCCGAAGGCAAAAATTAGTGTAATCCTGAACGTTTTCCCCGGCATCGACCATCAAAACACACAAGCACGGAACTATCTTTTCAAGCGATTCCAATTACAGTTGTAATGGAATCAAGGACAAATTTTACTATCATTTTCCTTCTCACTCTGCAGAACGTATTATGCTCTGCGAAAGAATTATGTTTGGATTTTAAAAATGGACAATCCGTTTACAATCTCCCACTAAAAAACTTAAAGCAGTGATGCCTGAAAATGTTGATGCTTTTGATGGCTGGTAATATAAATCCAAATCCTGGTCCAGTGGGAAATTGTCTTTCAACCCCTCTGGAATTTTCTGATAGATCTGGCCTTGGTGTCCTACATTTAAATGTTCGTAGTTTAATGCCCAAATTAGACCAAATAAAAATCTGGGCCAAGACGACCAAAACTGACATTTTGGTCTTGTCTGAGACCTGGCTCAAAAAATCTATTACAGATAATTGAAGGGAGTGGATTGGAATCCACTGCTGCTTCAAGTATATGTAATGAGTGACTATAATCAAGGTATTAATCAATACTTTTCCTTCTAAATATCAAATGAGTTGAATGACTTCTCTGGAGATTTTACTTTGTTATAGAAGTTACCAGTGTGATTACTGAAATGTTCTTTTCATGTATTCATTAATGTCAGTATTTGATATTTGAATGCAGTAACGTTGCTTGCCTATTTATCCCAGCTTCCAGAAATTAAATAGGTTTTGTGTTTGAGAAAGGTCTTCAACATGTTAAAACACATAGGGGTCATTTAAGTCTACAGTTTAAGGTACCATTTGTCAGTTAAAGCCTATAGTTTCCATTTAGGATAAAGTGTCCTATCCTGAGAGAAAGAACTTGTTATCTTGATGTTTTGAGACGAGACTCCTGTTTATAGTTAGAGCCTGGCCAAATCCAACCTTGGAAAAGATGTGTGCCGGGTGTGTGTGTTAGTCTTCTTGCTTACAGGTTAAGGAACCACTGCATTGTTGGAGATTGACTGAGTTGTTGTTCGAGACATGCTGGCACCCAGCAACCCAAATTTGCGACCTGGAAGGTCATGACGTGCCTAACTTCAGGGTCCGAGTGTCAGCGGCATAATCTATGGAGATATGCTTCTGTCTATCTGTATATGTGTGGAAAATTACTATGTTTATCAATTTCTTGGCCAATAAGAATCATTCAGCCTGTAAGCAATGACGTAGCTTAGACCTTGGAAATGGTATAACTGCTGTGATCTTTGTAACTGTAAGCGGGGCGGCCTACGAACTCCTGTGTGAGTCTTGAAGCTGAACTTCTGCTGATGAAACTGCAAACTATCTTCAGTAAAACTTTTCTTCTATTTTTTATAATTCTGACTCCGGGTCTTCTTTCAAACATCTGGTCCTTGGGTCCTAAACTGTTAACCCCTAACATAATGATGTTGCGATAGAGGGATACAATGTTTTTCGGTCTGATAGGAAAAGTAAGGGAGGTGGTGTGGCAATCTATATAAAATCACAATTCCATGCAACTGTTATAAAGAATTGTCCATCCCAAAAAATTTGAGCTATTAGCTATTGATTTACACTATGGAAATAATTGTCATCTGAATATTGTTGGCTGTTATAGACCACCCTCAGCTGTAAATAACACTCTCACCTCACTGCCATCAGTGTTAGTTGAGTTGCTAGAAAAATAATTCTTACTGCTGGGTTATTTAAACTGGGATTGGTTGTCATCAGTGTCAAACCAGTTTAAGGAATTTTGTGACTCAGTGAATATAACTCAAATCATAAATACACCCACAAGAACTAATCTTAAGAATCCAAGTAAATCCACTCTAATCGATGTCATTTTAACAAATAAACCCCATAAATTCACCCATATAGGAATTTTTCCAGATGATGTTAGTGATCACTGTGCTGTAGCAGCTATACGAAACTGTAAGATTTTAAAAGTAAAACCTAGAATTATTCAAAAAAGGTGTTTTAGGAACTTTGATATTCAAGGTTTTTTGCATGATTGTTTGCATGTGACTGGGATAAACTTGTTTTAATACCTGATGTGAACTCTGCATGGCAGTATTTCCATACATTATTTTTAAAGGTCATAAATATGCATGCACCTATCAAGAAATTTAGAGTGAAGGGCCGCGATAATCCTTGGTTCACTGATGAGCTGTCTGAGCTTTTTCGTGAAAGGAATTCAGCTTGGGCCAGAGCTAAAAACTGGCCAACAAAAGGACTGGGTGGCTTTTAGATCCCTGAGAAATAGATGCACAGCACTGGTTCGAAGGGCAAAATCTGAGTTTTCATCTTAATGAAACAACGAGAAATCTAAATAACCCAACTAAGTCTTGGAAAACCATCAAGTCGTTGTCTCCCACTCAATCATCTAATGGTTTCCCGAACCAATTAATAATAAATGAAAGGCAAATAACCGATAGAACCAAGATGGTAAATTGCTTTAACAAGCATTTTGTATCAGCTGGATCTATATTCAGTGGTTTGTCTGAACAAAATAATCTGAACGTATGTCACTCAAGGGAAGACTATAGTACCAGATCAATTTTATGAATTGCCTATTATGAGTCATGAAGTTTTAATGGCGTTGGAAAAACTGGATATTCGTAAATCTGCAGGGCCTGATGAGATAGCACCCATATTTTTAAAATTTGCAGCAGAAATTATTGCTGAGCCATTGACTTATATCTTAAATTTATCACTGGAACAGAATATTGTTCCTGAAGATTGGAAATCTGCCCTGGTTTTACCAATGCTGAAAGGTGGTGACCCATCTAATTTGGACAATTATCGTCCAATCTCTAAATTATCAGTGATAGCTAAGATTTTGGAATCTATCGTCAGTGAACAATTAAAACACTTCTTGGTTAGTAATAGTATTTTATCTGTTTTTCAGTCTGGCTTTAGAAAAAAATCATAGTACCACCACCGCTACTATGAAAGTACTTAATGACATAATCAGTGCTTTAGATGATCATAAATCATGTGCTGCATTATTTATTGATTTAACAAAAGCCTTTGTACAGTCAATCATGCCATCTTATTATCACGGTTGGCATGCATTGGCCTCTCTGATGCTGCTATAGGTTGGGTCAGTAGCTACTTAAATAACAGATGTCAACGTGTACTTTTAAATGACTGTATGTCTGAGGCACTTACTGTTAACTCTGGAGTACCGCAGGGGTCTATTTTGGGACCTTTGCTGTTTACAGTATATATTAATAACCTTAGTGAAAATTAAAGCTGGGTTTTTACTTCAGAAACAGTTCCTGCCTTACACAGAAAGCCAAGAAAAAGCTGGTCGAAGCTACCTTTTTGCCGGTTTTAGACTATGGAGATGTGTTTTACAGACACTCCACAAAGACCTTGTTGAAATCATTGGATTCTGTGTATCATTCAGCATTGAGATTTATAATGCATGCAAAGTACTCTGTTCATCACTGTGTATTATATGTAATGGCTGGTTGGTCCTCACTTAACACAAGAAGGTTCAAACATTGGTTGATCTTTGTGTATAAATCAATAACTGGACATACTCCTTCATATTTAACTACACTCTTAACACTAGTAGATCTGAGTACAAGCTAAGATTAAGTAGATACATACTGTATGATGTTCCACAAATTAAAACAGAGTTTGGCAAAACTGCTTTTAGTTATAGTGCTCCAACTTCATGGAATGAGTTGCAAAACCAGCTAAAACTGCAGGTTTTTATTTCGCATAGTGAATTCAAGTCTTACCTAAATCAAATTTATCATCATGTTTGTGATTGTTTTAAATAGTGATTTTCTGTATATTTTAATATTTCTGTGCATCCCTGTCATTTTGTTGCTTGTTGTCTGTTAAAGTGTATCTTCTATGTGCTGCCTTCTTGGCCAGGGCTCACTTGTAAAAGAGATTGTAATCTCAATGTGATTTTCTTCCCTGGTAAAATAAAAGTAAAAAAAAAATAAAATAAAAAATAATCAGTATTAGTCATATTCTTATATTTTATTATGTTAAGTAAAGGGGGAGAGTACTTGTGTGTGTGTCAACAATTTTTTTTATTATAATAGGCCTATATGATTCCTAAAAAGGTGGGTCGCAGCTTGATGACCATGGGGAAATGTGGGTCCCATGGCCAAACTATTCAAAACATCATTCAATGTGAATTGTGATAATCGTAATTAATAATCGCAATTACAATTTCAAGGGAATAATCGACAATTATGATTTTTGTCATAATCGTGCAGCCCTAACGGATTTGTCTGTCTTCGTCAAAATAGCCTATTATGGCTCGTTTCCACTGAGCGGTACAGTACAGTACGGTTCGGGTCGGTAAACCATGATCCGGCTAGCGTTTCCACCGCCAGGCAGTACCCTTACTTGATAGGCGTGGTGTTTGCCAGAATGAAGCGATCGACGTCATTTTCGCATAAATAAGAAAGCCATAGTTAAAAACAATATGAGACAAGAGTCCAGTTCACTCGCCCGCGCCTCCGTGATTATCTATTTTCTACTATATTTACTTCTTAGGCTATTTAAATCCAGATAAAACATTGATTGAAATTAAGATACAATTAATAAAAAAACGAAATTCACTTTAAAGAAAGGCTTTGTGCTTTCTGTTTGAGGTCTCTGTGAAATTTTTAAAGTCGCTTTCAGAGCAGTCATGTCCGTAATGGAGAACTGTCACGCCCGTAACATTGTTTTTTTTTTCCACATAAATGCGACCACGAAAAATAAAATAAAAATAATATGTTATGTTCTGTGGAGGCCGATCTTTATTCATCTGGTGGGTATATATCTTTTGGTTTGCACAGTGTAATTTATAGACTTACTAAAAAATATTTTGCCACCTAAAAGTTAAAGATTTTTTGTGTCACGTCACATGTGTATTTCCCTCATATTAAATATAAAACGCATGTGTAGACTGATATTTTTCTAATGTCTTGACTCCTTTCAGACGTTTCAAAATATTGGTATTAAATGCATTTTCTGAGAATTTATATTTCACGTATTGACTGCAAATGTCACGTCCATAACACTGGAATCGCCCAAGTTTAACGAATTTATCCTCAACTAGTTTTTGTGGTGTAGGTCTACGTATTTATGTTAACTTAAATAAATCTAATAGTAATTTAAAGATGTGGTAGCCCTACATCTTACACATCGTGGAAACAAAATAAGAATGGAAACTAAAATATGGTAGTATGCGCCTCAGTCCCAATACTGTAAAACTCGACGTAGGCCTACGTTCACAACATGTACTTTTTTAAGAGAGAGTTAGTTTTTGAGAAAAGTACACATTATTACACTGTTCTTGTGTTATTACACTGCTAATTTTTGTTTTGTTGTACACTGTTAAGTAAGATCTTTAGGTTTTTTGCAAAATAAATGTTGAGAATGCATAATACTCTCCCATGTCTCTTTTTGATAAGGATACCTACCATTTACTTATTATATTATAAAAATATTAACTTTATTCACATACTAAAGAGAGACAGGACAGGCTACTCCTCCCAAAATGTACCAAAAAAAAGTTATACCGTGATATTATACCGTCACCGTTCAAAAGATGAAAAATACCGTGATATTAATTTTAGGTCATATCGCCCACTCCTACCATGTACGCAAAGTTCGGACTTGCCAAGTCCGACTCAGGAAATAACTCCAGAGGACGCAAGTCCGGTAATTCTGCATCACTCAGCTCGCTCTGCTACTCTGGCTTTCTTTGTACATTTTAGGCAACAATAAAATGAAATGTGTTATAAAACACCACTCTGCCTCTTTTCGTTTTCATTTAAATAAATTTTAAACATTATATCCACACAAATGTGGTTCAGGAAATGTGTATTGATTATATTGACTGCATGTATAACGTTAGCCTATTTATAACAAAACAAAATATAAAACACACCCCTGTTATTCCAGGCAATATGTGCATTTGTACAAATGTTGCAATAAACAACCTTACAGTGATAATCTTGTAATTCAACCCTAATTTCAGTTTTATCAAAAAAAGTACAAGTAAAAGGTACAAGAAGCTATACAATAAAAAATAAAGCAAACAATTCAGTCAAATATACAAATTCAGCGCTCTAGTCTAACGTTACAGAATGTCAGAATGTTCCAGGCGAGTACATGAGCGCCGAGCTCCCAGTGATCGGCGGGAATGGATCTCATAACCTGGATCAAATTTTCATAAATCTTTATAAATAAACCACATATGTGAGCTTTAAACTAAACTAAATTCTCGCCTGAAAAACTCTTAAAACTACTTTTCGTGACACAATAACAGTAGTATTACTATATTTCCACTGTAAATTAAAAAAATGTCACTTCTAATGTTGTCACTCACCTTGTAGCAAGCGCAAGTGACGATTCTCTGTCAACCAATCAACGTTCTGCAGTGAGTCTAGCTCCACCCTTTAGTACCGTACCACTGTGCTAGGCACTCCAACGGAAGGGTACCTAAAAAGTGGTACGGTACGGCATTTTGGTACTATTCACAACTTTTGACAGTGGAAACGCAAATAATTGCATACACTGTACTCAGGCTTGGGAGGGTTACTTTAAAAATGTATTCCGTTACAGTTACAAATTTCTTCATAAAAAAGTATTCAGTAACGTAATCCAAGTACTATAATATGAAAGTAATGTAACTGATTACTTTTGGATTACTTCAGGTCACGTATATAAATAAAGTCAAGCAAGAAGAAATATGTCAAGAAGAAACTACTCTACTACTATAGAGTAGTATTGGATCCTTCATATCTCCAAAAAGTCTTTAGTTTTATTATATTTATAAAAGAAAGATAGGCTGTACCGAGTCTTTCCGGAAAAAAACGAGCGGCTGGAGGCGTGCCGTGTGGGCTGTGCTTACGCGCCGATAGCTAACAACACACAGACATTTGAAGCAGTTTTTTTGGTTTTACTCACCGCCTGCGGTTCCAACGCACGACCGTGAACCTTTATCGTTGGGACTGCTCCATCCTTAAGCATTAGAGCATCGAACTGGGCCTTGTTTATAAAAAAAAATCATCGTCGAAATGCAGGGAACAAACAAAGTCCTGTGACTGCAGCGAGCACAGCGCTTTGATGGGCATACTGCTTTCGTGTCAAAATCAAACCAGAACACATAGGGGTCATTGAAGTCAGATAGTTTAAACGAATACTCCACTTTAAAAGGAAAATTCCTCGTGTTGTTTCAAACCTGTATGAATTTCTTTCTTCTGCTGAACAGAAAGGAAGATATTTAGAAGAATGTCAGTAACCAGACAGTTTCTGGGTCCCATTGACTTCCATAGTAGGAAAAAAATATACTATGGAAGTAAATGGGACCCAGAAACTGTCTGGTTACTGACATTCTTCTAAATATCTTCCTTTCTGTTCAGCAGAAGAAAGAAATTCATACAGGTTTGAAACAACACGAGGGTGAGTATGACAGAATTTTCCTTTTAAAGTGGAGTATTCGTTTAAACTATCTGACTTCAATGACCCCTATGTGTTCTGGTTTGATTTTGACACTAATCAAGTACTTATATAATTAAAATAATATGCGCTGAAACTAACAATGATCATAAAACTTTTAAAAATAAAAAGAGCATCACAAGCACATCAATTCCCCTCACATATCACAAACTTTAACTTGACATTCAGTAACAGTTCTCACTCCAAACATCGAGACAATCACACAAACGAACACAAACTCGCTCAGGTCTGAATGAACTCAACATATTCTCCTCATGCTCGCTGCTGCTGCACTAAATGTTTATTTCAGAAGGAAGACGCCAGAAAAGACGCACAAGTATCGCTGTGATCGATGAAAACAATACAGAAATGAGCCTGTCGCTTAATCAAACTGTGTAAAGTGTGTTTGATAGTTGTGTAAATATGAGAAATACCGTGAACTGCTCTCCTCACCTCAGAAGACTCGACGCTGAAACTCAATGACGGAAGAGACGGCGCGAGCGAGCGGTGACGTCATCGGCCGCCAACTGTAGATGATCGGAGATGCGCCAATGGCAAGCCGTTTTAGTATTAAATTCCCTGGCTGTACTAGTCGTTATTTAGTTTTGACTAGACAGAACTCAAATTCCAAATATCTTAATTCCAATTTTGACTCATCGTGATTTTAAATTAATATCTACAATGTGATTATGATTATGACTAGTCATACATTGAAGATATCTACAATGCTATTTTGACAAGTCATATTCTGCCATTGGAAAATATTTCCGGATATCTTCAAATGAGTTCTGACTAGTAGAAATTGTAATTAAAGATATCTATAATGGATTTTGCCCTAGGCATTATTATGGCAAGCCGAATTAACATATATAACTATGTTTTGACTATCCATAAATCTATTTTGGATAGTCATAAATCTATTTTGTCTAGTCATAATTATAATTTGACTAGTCAGAATAATATTTAGAGATATCTGCAATTATAATTGCACCAGTAAGAAATCTGATTTGAGATATCTTTAAATACATTTTGACTAGTCAAAACTCCATTAAGATATCTGGTATCAAGGTATTAATTAACTTTAAATGGTAACTAAACCCCTGGTCAGAGCCTGACTCCACAGTGTTTGTCTTTATAAAATAAAAATGTATTTGAACAGAAGATAAAAATACTGGTTACACAATGATTCATATTTGTAGCAAATCATCAAAAGGTTACAGGTTATAATACTTCAGCTTATCCAATCTCAACAGGGCAGTCCTGTATGAGAATTACACAGGCTATTTACCTTGTAAGCAGTTCAAGCAATAGATGTAAAAAATAACTTGTCCTCATCCGAGCTATTCAAGTTAAGATAATACAGCAGAGCAATTTAAGCAAAAAGAAATTCCGGTAATAAACTGAACTGGAAGAGAGCTAATTTCTCCCCAGGGATGCACACATCAAAAATAAAAAATGCAACAACTAACAGTCAAAAAGCAGAACTGGGTTACATCGTTCCTATGCAATTTCTTGGGGTTTTTCCAGAGGAACTAAATCATGTGACCTCAACCTTCTATTGCCTCAGTCAAGGAGGCTTCTGGTGTCGACATTTTTCCTATATATGTGTCACCGGTGCAGGCCGGGGCTCTCAGCATCAAACACTTTCATCAGACATTAGCAAGAGACTCGATAAGCAGCTTTATCAGCGATGTTATACATCTTCAGGGCTCCATCACTAAGTATAACGGTTCAGACTTTTCCACAGCCATACAGTTCTTCACGAGACTTGTAATTTCAGAGAGAGCGAGGGTTAACAGGAGCCTTCAATAAGGGATTACTTCACAACAATACTCAGTGGAAGAGAGGATAATACAAAGCATTACTTCACCAGTTCCGTTGCATCGTTCTGAATTTTGGATGAGGACAAGTAGATCATTTCACAAGAATGAAAGCAGGCGTTGGGAGACTCTTCTCAGCATAGCACACAGCACTCGTGTCCACTACAAATCCACGGCATTAACTCAGCGTGCATCAGGTAAGGCAAACAACTGCAAATCACTCACACACAGTAGGGCTGATCAGAAAACTCGCTTCGTCCATGCATTTCAATGGGAATATTCAACTCTCCATTCTCTCCAGCGCATCTGAAACAGATGTCCTCCTCAATAGTAAGTTTCACATTCACAGTCTTTGCTTCAAGCTTTACATTTAATTCAACGATGTAATTTAATTCACTTATCTTTCTCTTTTCCTCTTCCAGCGCAGATCCATGCAACAGTTCAATCCAGTAATATTCCACAAGCAGCTCCAAACGACAGACTCAAATGGTAGTTCCTCACTTACACGAATTTCCAGGATGACAGCGTCCAATGTAAGCGTCCAAACCGGAGATCTTCTACCCCAAAACACAACGACAGAGACCCAGCCAAACAACTGATCAACTGAACACCGATTGACCTTTACCAGTTCCAACCTCCACACTAACTCGACTCTGAATGGCTCTTTTATCCTCCTCTTGTGAAGCGGAAAGCCTGTACAAACACCGCCTCTCTCTCTCCCTCACACCTGTCGTGCATCAGCTGTAATTAGTTTGCGCAATATCTCCGCTACACCCGGAACCGGAGTGAGGTGTTACACCAAAATAACTCCCCTCGGGGACATAGAAAGAGAAAAGAAAGGTTCCGCTTTTCCCAGCATTTTGGGAAACATGTCAGCACCCGTGACATATGGGCATTCTTCTGGCCTTTCATCCGGGCCTCTGTGTTAGTGTGTGCGTGTATATGTATCTGGAAGTGCATTTGTAGTTCATAATATCTTTCAAAATTAAAATAATTCCCTGCAATATATTCAATTGATGAGTCACACATACGCAAAGATAATTATAGATATCTCTAATTCAGTTTCGACTAGTCACAATTATATTTTAAGATATCTGAATTGTACCTGCTCCTAGTCGAATTTGCTGTTGTGTGACCCGAGAAGAGATTTACTCAGCACCTTTGAGATATGTAAATTATTTAGAAGAGGTTCCAATTTGAGGGATTTATCAGAAGATTTCATATTAAAATCCAGTAACATAACAACATTGAAGTTTTTCCTCAGCAGAGTCAGCCCCTCCCTGCCTAATGATTAGTGCTAACTGCTAACAACAGTAACGCTAGTCTGCTGAGAGAAAAGATACTGGATTAAGTTAATTACTTCAGGGATTATTACATAACATCTGGATGCATTCATATGGTAAAAGGTCTCCAGCATGTATGTATTAAGAGCTTTGATTTTAATAAAATCTGAAGTGGTGTTTCAATAAAGATTGAGAACCGCAAACTCCTCGTCTGAATTTATTTATTAAATATTTTGAAAAGACAAGAGTGAAGAACAATGGAATTATACACCAAATACATTAAAAATAGTACAAATAAACGTGTGATGGACAAGAATAATGCTCCAGAATCAAGGCAGAACTATTAGAATATGTTTGATTTTAAAAAGATAAGAATTTATCAAATGTAGGCTATAAATTAATAAAAGTTTAAAAAGAGATGTGTGGCATTAACATGTACTGACATTGATTAGTACATTACATTGTGTATGGATCGTGCTTTTTGTGTTGTCGCAGGTTTACTCCCTATGGTAATAATAATAACCCACAAGCTGGGAGTGTTGTATTGTATTATAGCAAGATATCCGTGATGACGATAGTTTGCGGTGTTCAGTGTTGAGCGCCAGTGTTGAAACGTTATTTTAAAATTATAGCAAATGTTGCACCAGGCATAAGGCCACTTGTGTAAGTGATGTCATTTCATGTTTTGATTGTTGAATATCTTTATTTAGTTGGAGACCTGTTTTTTTGTAAATAGATTGTTTGTTTATGGATGAGGAGGTGATTTGTTGTATTTCTTTTTCTTGTAGAGGATTTTTATGCTGTTATGTTACTCCTGGATTACTTACCATATGACCTATTTCCTTGATTCCCTTTGGAGGCCGTAATAACATTAGCCAAGGACTGAAAATAACTTTTCTGTAGGAGGGACATCTATATGACCTCTTAAAAACTACAGACAAGTCTGATCTCACCCTGAGGAAATTGTCTCGTGTACCTACCATTAACTCGCTCTCCAGATTCCTCTTATGATCGCCTACGGTTGCTATTTGGGATTGTTTGCTTGGCTGGTGTTATTGTTTGGCATGTGTTTATGTAAATAGCGTTTATATGTTTGGAAAGAGTTTGTGATCTTTTGGCTGTTTTTATTTATTTTTACTTTTTTTTTAATATCTAGCATTACGAGCTTTCTGATTAGCTTTAGTATCAGTGCTCGTGTCTCGTTTCTGCCGTTCTGTTAATTAGCTCGTTAGTAAACCAATACATCACAAACAAAAGCAGAACAGCTTGAATCTCCTCCGGACTTATTATTAATGTGTCGCTCAATGGATTACTGTCCGTCACAGACTGGGAGGAGCATTCGCGCGCAGTTCTATGTCACCAGACTAATTTGCATAATCTTCCCGGTACTTTAGACCGCAGTGTAAACTCAGAAAGAAACCGGTCTGGGGCAAAAAAATTACTGGTAATAAAGTTCCTGGGACAAATGGGAGTTCCTGGGATTGCTTCATTATTCTCTAAGAAGGCAGTCCAATATACAGGCTGGACCCTGTCCTGGTTGATGGACTATTGAGGGTTGGATGGGGGCTGAGTAGGGGAGCGATGCCTGAGGAAGTCAAACATCCCATTATCCTCTCCAAAGAGCAGCATGTCGCAACGCTCATCCTCAGATATGTTCATCAGAGTCTGGGCCATACTGGACGTACTCACACGTTGTCATCAGCAAGGAAGAAATTCTGGATAGCCAGGCGAATGCGGCCGTCTGAAAAATTATTACTGAGTGCAGCTTCTGTAGGCGCAACAATGGACGTCTTCTGGAACAAAAGGTGGCTGATCTTCCAGAGATGAGAATTCAGCCAGATCTACCCCCTTTAACCAACACGGGAGTGGACTTTTTTGGTCCCTTTGAAGTGAGGAAAGGAAGAGGAATTTGTAAGCGGTATGGAGCTATACTTGCCTGTTTAGCCAGCAGAGACGGACGCCTGTATCAATGCTCTGCGGCGCTTTATAAGCAGAAGAGGGCAAGTGACTCACCTGGTGTCTGACAACAGTACCAACTTTTTTGGGGTGATCAGAGAACTGAAGGAAACTCTTGCTGCACTGAACCATCAGCAGATTAAAGGAGTCCTCTCACAAGTTGGAATTTGCTGGAGTTTTAACCCACCAGCCGGTTCCCATCATGGCGGTGTGTGGGAGAGGATGATCTGCATCATAGAAGAGTCCTTAGTTCTGTCCTACGTCAGCAGACGCTAGATGATGATGGTTAACATACAATGCTCTGTGAAGCAGAAGCCATCTTGAATGACCGACCACTTACCAAGCTGTCAGACGATCCAAATGATTTGGAATCACTTAACACCTAACCATCTACTTTTGCTTAAAGGGAAGCCAGCCCTTCCACCTGGATTGTTCCAGCCTCATGACCTCTATGTGAGAAGAAGGTGGAGACAGGTGCAATACCTCTCAGACTTGTTTTGGAAGAGATGGGTGAGGGAGTACCTGCCTCTACTTCAAGAGAGGTAAAAGTGGAAGGACAAGAAGAGGAGTTTGAAGGCTGGAGATATTGTGGTCATCATGGACGCTTCGGCTCCTCGTGGTTCTTGGCCACTCGCAAGAGTACTTGAAGTTTTTCCTGATAAGCAGGGCCAAGAACGTTCTGTGAAGTTGCAGACAAAATCTAATGTCATTGAAAGACCTGTGACCAAACTTTGTTTAGTGTATGGAGTATAACTGTGAAGGTATCATCTTGATTATCTCATGGTATTTTGTACATTTTGGTTCCTTTCGTTTCATTTGTTTGAATTGGTGTGCCTGCTTTGTACTCAGGTTGTAACTTCTTTTGTCTAGCACTGGGTGGCGCATGTCTGTAAATTGGCCTCAGGTATAAAGGTTTTTGACCGCTTGCGTGCGGCGCCTTGTATTGTTACGCTGATGGGAACTGCTATGGGCAATGTGCTGTATTGGAATAAATGTACCACTTTGGATTTCAACGTCAACATTTGTCTACATGCGTTTGTTTAGCACAGGGCAATCAAGTGAGCATAGTACTCGTAACATCTAGCGTGTCAGCCAGGCCTTCCCCAGGCTCTGTGATGGATTATCATGATTAATACCGTTCCCAATTATCCTAGATCCTCCCTAGGATATATATATATATAGATAATCTCGCGGTAACTAAAGAGCCTATCCTTTAGTCGTGTCCTCAAGAGTTAGGAGATCAGTCTCTACAAATTCTATTCTATTATTACAATAATAGATCTCCCCTTTGTATTAGAAGTCTACCTTTTGTGGTACTCTTAAACCTTGTCTGCAATACAACAACATTGTTATATGCTGCCTCTTTGGCTAGGCTAAAAATAATCAATAAAATCTCATAATGATTATTCTTTTATTAAAAGAATGCTCACCCTCTGGTGTCGTTTTTTCCATGAGGGATCCAGGTCGAAGAATATGACTCATACTCAAAAATCCAAGGTCCAGTCAGATGATTATAATAAATGTTTTAACAAAAATTTATTAAAAAGAATCAAATGAAAGGAATACTTGTTACAGATTTATAAATGAGTACTAACAGATAGATAATAGCTAGGCTTAAAGCTTCTTGCATCTGATAAAATGCTGGCGTATCAGCCGTTGGTTGCAAGGAAGAGCGATGAGTCCTCATCAGTCTTCTTATATAGCCTTGAATTCTTGCTGAATTCAGGTCCTGCCTTGTTACATTGTAATTAGAAGCAGCATGGCTGACATAATCATTTCAAAAAGAGGAACAGGGATGCGAGAGACACATAAGGTATGAAAGGCACATTTGGATATGAGAGGCACATTGGGTTATGAAAGGCACAATCTCTGTTACCATAAATTATACGTTTATCTCTGTAAAGCTGCTTTGAAACAATCTACATTGTTAAAAGCACTATATAAATGAGGATGACTTGACTTGACATGGTTATGAGAGGCTCAGTAGGTTATGAAAGGCACATTAGGTTATAACAGACACAAAGCCCTTACTCAAGAGATACGCAGCCACTATTCAGCAGAGGAAGTTGTAATAGTAATGTTCTTTAATCCCCCGGACAGTTCTCTGACAACAGCTGCAATATCCTGGGATGTCTGTGTCTTATTATGACGTTTTCGGCGCTGGCGCAGAGAAAAAGGAACTGAAAAAGCGAGAGAAGAGCCATCCTTATATGGGCTTCCCTTCACAGCTCAGGCACCTCAGTCGTTCGGTGTTAGACCGAACTCCTTAAACAGGACAAAACAATAAGCTGTTGATAAAATGATAATTAGTTTAATTGAGTTTAATTAAGTGAAAACGAACAGAGACAGATCTCAAACAATGAACAAGTTAAAATTAATTTCAGATTCATGTCTCTCTTGAAAGTGTTACAGCCTCTTCTTCAGCTCCCTGAACATAGAAGCTTTTTCCGGTGTATTTTTCTGGTGCACTTCTTCAGAATGAGAAGGCAGAACTCTCATCTAAACTTTAAGACTTTTCCATGTGAAGCGTATTTACACTGAGGGCAGGAAACAGATTTTTTGGCTTCCGTTATTCCTTTCTCGTTCACGTCCATCAGGTCTAAAAAGAAACAATAAATCAAGTGAGATTTCAAATGAGACACAAATGTGAATGAATGAGGAATCAAGAATAAACACCAACCTCTTTGTTCTTCAGTGTGTTTCATTCTGCAGATTCTGGATCACTGGCGTTCTCTCTGTCCACTCCTTCCAGATGCTTTCTGGGAGTTCTGCTAAAAAACATACAAGTTTCATTTCTAACAGACATGATGCGAGAGGAATTATTAATATTTCAGACCTGAACTAGGCTATTCACATGTTTAAAAAATAGTGAGATTGGTCATGTGACTTAAAGGGCACCTGTTATGCAAAATTCACTTTTACATGGTGTTTGACGGACACTGCAGTTTTAGCGTAGACCCGCCCTGAGTGAGCTAAACACAGTCCGCCAGTGTTTCGACACCAGAGCAGCTGGAGACACAAATGTCCCCTAAGCGATTGAGGTGTTTTGTTGTTGGATGTCCAAAAGGAAGAGCCAGCCACCAGCGAGTGAAAAGTTGCAAAAGCTGCCACAATCACTTTGAGCGTGGAGGGGGAGCACCCAGTGTCCAACAGCTCTTGGAGAAATGTAAGCACCATCGGTACTTCACAACTATGCGGGTCGAGGTTCCGCGGAGAGAACCTCCGTCACCCCACAGCGTGAGGGCTCGAGGTTCCGAGCTAGACACCAGCTAGAGAACACTGACCATTTGTGGTGGTAGAGGCGCCTAGAGGACGAATCTCTAACCTCCAATGGTATCAGGACACCCACTGTGGGGTCCTGGGTTACCCGTTAAGGGGCTAAGCATGAAGGGTCCACAAGTCAGGATGGGGGTGCCAGATCGTCCTGTTTGGAGGTCGATCCTCAGCGGAATCGGCCACGGAGTTGTCATGGACACCTGCTTTAACTCTGGGAACCAAATCTGGGTTCTTCAGAGGGGGGCTACAAGAAGGACTACGCACTCTGTGTTCCTGATCCGTTCAATGAATTGAGGGAGCATTGAGACCGGAGGGAATGGATAAAGGGGGAGGCTGGGCCACTCGTGGGCCAGCGCGTCCCTTTTCTTTGAAAAGAAGGTTGGGCAATGAGAGTTATCTTCTGAGGCGAAGAGGTCTACCTCTGCCTTGTCGAAGACTTCCCATAACAAAAGAACCGTCCGGGTGTGGAGAGACCATTTCTCTGGGGGAACGTTGCCCTGAGATAACATGTCTGCCCCCACGTTCACTGTGCCTGGTACGTGAGCTGCCCTGAGTAAGCGCAAGTTGGCGTGAGCCCATAGCAGTAGCTTTTTGGCTGTTATGAACAGGTTGCGAGACTGAGACCGCCATGGCGATTTATGTAGCTGATACCAGCTGGTGACCTTCCAGGGGGCCAGAGCTCTGGTACAGCGCTGGTTTACCCTGATATTTACAAGGCTCGAACGCCTCGTAAGGGGGCGCAGCATATGCAGTAGGCCTAGCTGGAGTACTGACGATGCTGAAGCCATAAGGCCCAAAACCCTTCGAAACTGAGGGGTACACGGGAGCCCAGTTTGAACGACGCGGCGAGCCACCGAATTGACAGAGCCCGGCCCAGCATGGGCCATGCTCTCATGTGAACAAGTTGAGAACTGCTCCCAGGAATGTGATCCGTTGGCTGGGGGACAGCACACTCTTGCCAAAGTTTACCCTGAACCTGAGGCTTTTGAGATGGCCAAGGAGCCAGGCCCTGTGAGTATGGGACTCCAGAGTCAGTATGAGCCAGTCGTCGAGGTAGTTCAGAATACGCATTGAATATCGCGTCTCAGGGAGGAGAGAGCCACATCTATGCACTTCATGATTGTATGAGGCGCTGGAGCCAGACCAAATGGTAGGACAGTGTATTGATATGTCTGCCCCTCAAAGACGAATCTCAAGAATGGCCTGTGATGGGGGTTCACTTAGGTGTGAAAGTAAGCGTCTTTTAGATCTACTGAGAAGAACCAGTCTCCTGGGCGGATCTGCACCAGGATGTGATGGTCGTAAGCATCCTAAATGGCCGTACCATGGGGGCCATGTTCAGGTGTCTGAGATCTAAAATGGGTCTCAGGCCGCAGTCTTCCTTCAGAACGTAACATCTGTAGAAGCCTGACTCGCTTCATGATGCGGGAACTATCTCAATAGCCCCTTTTGCCAGCAGATTCGATACTTCGGAGTGGAGGACATGAGCCATAGTGCTCCCTACCGAAGTGTAAGATATAGTGCAAAAGCGCGGAGGCCTGCGGGTGTATTGAAGCAAGTAACCGTTCATTATGATATTCATCACCCAATCTGACACTTCGGGGATGGCATGCCAAGCCAGAGCCCGATAAGCCAGTGGCGGATCATATCTGAAGGCGAAGCGCCCAGACTCGAGGGCTCGACCTGACAGAGGTTTATGTGAGGAAATTTGCTCAATTCTTGCTTTGTGTAGGTTGCTGTAAAAACAGCGTTTGGGTGCAGGGGTGCGTGACAAATGACGGGCCCATGTTGTGCATTTAGCACTACTCCAACTGCCTGAACTGAAGAGGGGGCTGTGAGAGACACTCGAGCGATCTTCGGGTGTGGTCCGGCCGAAGCGGGACATGAACCCCTCTTTTCCCCGGCTAGGACGGCTTCTTAGGCTCGTAGTCCAGTGTGAGCTTTGGACGAGGACCTTGGCGCTTGGGGAGTGGGTAGTGCTTTGCTGGCTTGTAGCGCGGGCCGGTCTCAGCCGCTGGGCGGGGCTGGAAAACCTGTGGTGCTGGTTTCTCTGGCTGCGGCGCACTCTAAGGGCACTGTGAAGCCGAACGGGAGCACTTCGCAGGAAGTGCTTCATTGCATTGGAAGCTTTCTGAGCCTCTGTGAAGCGCTCTGCAAAGCCTCTGTCGGAAGGGCCAAAGAAACCTGTCGTGGAGACCATTGAGAGTCGAGGAAGGCGGTCCTGTCGAGTCCCAGTTCGTCGACAGCATGAGTGACAACGCGGAGAAGCTCAGCGTTAATACTTGCTCTGGTGCCGATTCTTTCGGTCTGAGAAGGAGGGGCGGGGTCCACGGAGCCCGACCAATCCTCACACTCAGACGCCGTCACAGAAACTGCGTCATCCAGGTCCTCTGCAGATCCACCGAGTACAGCCGCTTGGAGAGACGGGCATTGGTCACTCTTTGTGAATAATACAGGAGAAGTATAAGAAGGTGAAGGCGAGGCACGCGGGGAGGGACCCGGTGTGCAGGCGCTCAGATCACCGCGCTCGTGGATCCTCTGCTTGCGCCGCTTCCTACGGGGCTCTATGGGCGGAAGATGGGTGGGCCCGCTCTCTGAAGTAGTGAGAGCGAGCCTGAATCGAAGCGCCGATACGTGCATGCTGTCGCATGAAAGGCAGCTGCTTTAGTGAGTGCTGCCTCGGCGTGCTCAGGACCGAGGCAGACAGCACACTGGGTATGACCGTCCGACCCATGAAGGGGAATCCTGCAGAATTCTCAGATGGGGAGTGGTATTTGAAACAACGCGTTCTGCTCTTTTAGATAGAAAGCTTGTAAAGGATATCTCGTCGGATGTCACAGGGAAACGATCAGCTTGGGCGAGGAATGACGGCGCTGAAGCTGGTCCACTGAAGGGGTGCTCGACGGCAAGAAGGCTTAGAAAGACTAGAGAAAGACGAGGTGAGATACAGAGCTCGAACTGAAGGAGATTAAATCTGTCATATGGCGAGTTTTCTCTGAATTTATACTCTTCAGCCATGCCTATTTTGGCGCTCCGATTGGACCGCTCATCTCTTCAACTCGCCATAGGTTTGTGCAGTTGCTGCAGCACAGCCAATCAGCTTGCTAGCGCTCGAGCTATGATCTCTAGCTGTGCAGCTGCAATGCGTTTTAAAATAAAGGCTTCAATAATTCTCGGGAAATGAGATTCCCATAGCGTTTGCAATGCAGTACGGGTGAACTATCCTTTTAAACCCTTGGGGTCGGCAATCATGCCGGCGTGATCTGCTCTTTTTTTCATATCAGTGTAAAAGAGATTTAAAATACTCTGTTGATTTTGATTTTACATACTTGTGTTGTACATCATTCAAAACTGTTAAATGTCTTCTTGTATTTGTGTGCACTCATAATAAAAACAAAATGTGTTTTTCGTAAAACAAAGAAAATAAACATGATGCGCATTCTGCCGTCTCTCTCAATGTGAAACTCATTCTGAAACGCGACATCAAATGACCTGTAACTCAGCGAATGTTTGTCACACAGACTTGAAACGCATGTCTATACAACGCTCGGAGTCTCTATTTTTAAAGTATGTAAATTATATAAAAAACAAATATTCTCTGTTTAAGCAATCCGTATGAAAGCAGCGGCATGTAGTTTCTCAAACGCGTTCTCATTAACTCTATTGTGACCACGCCCACGCGCGATGAGCGATTGACATGCTAATGATCCACGCGGAGAAACGCAGACCTGTACACACCCTCATTACCTCAAAACAAAGAATTAGAGACTTAGGTAACTTACTCCTCTGCTTTTTATAATTCTCGAGAAAGGAGTTTCCCATAGCGTTTGCAACACAGTACGAGAGAACCTTTCTTGTAAGGGAACATGGGCTAATTTTCATTTTTGGGTGAACTATCCCTTTAAAATGCTTTCTCAATGGATCTGCCAGCTCTGTGTAGTAATGTTGTTGCGTGATCGAGATCGGCTCACGAGTAAACCGCTGTCTAGTATTGCTCCGAGCGGATAAACTGTTTGCGCTGCACAGCTCAAATGAGTAGCTTGGTTTCATTCTGCTTTCGTTTGCTGTGTGAGGTTTCTCGTATGCAGCAGAAATGGCAGCTCTCTCTTAAAAAAGGTCGCAAAATGTGACTATTTAGTCTTAGCTAGAGCCCTGTATAGTGCTGTATTTCTGCTTTACATGAGCGCCACCTACTGTCAGAGAGCGAATTTGTGTTTTTTTTTCATTGATCTGAACTGACAAATTAGACATTCATGTTGGTTCAACACAAGTTAATAGATATCAATCAATCGACAAAGTGTCCAGTGCTCACCACACACCAGCTATAGGTGGAGAGGAGATATTTGGCTATAGGGTGAAGAGACTTTGTCGCTCAGCACATGAAAATAAACTACTTACCGTGATCTCAGACTGTGATGATGTAATTTCTCTACTGCATGGATTTTCATGTGTAGCTTTAGGTGAGTTTTGTTCGACTTCTCTCTGCTGTGGATCTTCTTATGTTTTTTCAGAGATGATGATTGACTGAATCTCTTGTCACAGTGTGAACACTTGTAAGGTTTTTCTCCAGTGTGAATCCTCTCATGTGTTTTCAGAGATGGTGACCGACTGAATCTCTTGTCGCAGTGTGAACACTTGAAAGGTTTTTCTCCAGTGTGGATCCTCTCATGTTTTTTCAGAGATGATGACTGACTGAATCTCTTGTCCAGTGTGAACACTTGTAAGGTTTTTCTCCAGTGTGGATCCTCTCATGTGCTTGAAGATGTTCTGACCGACTGAATCTCTTGTCGCAGTGTGAACACTTGAAAGGTTTTTCTCCAGTGTGGATCCTCTCATGTCTTTGCAGAACTACTGACTGACTGAAACTCTTGTCACAGTGTGAACACTTGTAAGGTTTTTCTCCAGTGTGAATTCTCTCATGTGTTTTCAGAGATGAAGAGTGACTGAATCTCTTGTCACAGTGTGAACACTTGTAAGGTTTTTCTCCAGTGTGAATTCTCTCATGTGTTTTCAGAGATGATGACTGACTGAATCTCTTGTCGCAGTGTGAACACTTGTAAGGTTTCTCTCCAGTGTGGATCATCTCATGTGTTTTCAGAGATGATGACTGACTGAATCTCTTGTCGCAGTGTGAACACATGTAAGGTTTTTCTCCAGTGTGGATCTCTCATGTGCTTTAAGATGTTCTGACCGACTGAATCTCTTGTCACAGTGTGAACACATGTAATGTTTTTCTCCAGTGTGAATTCTCTGGTGCAGTTTTAAACTGTTCGCTGCAGTAAAAGTCTTCTCACACTCAAAGCACATGTACTCTCTTACACCAGTGTGAGTTTTCTCATGTTTATGTAAAGTGTTCCACCGTGAAAAACTCTTTCCACACACAGAACATGAATACGGCTTCTCCTTCGTATGAATTCTCAGGTGTGCCTTCAAGACTGATGCATGACGAAAAGTTTTGCCGCATTGATCACATGAGAACGTCTTCTCTCCGGTGTGAACTCTGATGTGACTTTTAAGATGATGTTTATTTGAGAAATGCTTCCCACATTGATCACATGAGAACGGCTTCTCTCCAGTGTGGATCCTCATGTGTTGATTACGATTTGTTATTTGTGTGAAACTCTTCCCGCACTGATCACATGTGAACGGCTTCTCTCCGGTGTGGATCCTCATGTGAATCTCAAGACCTCGTTTGGTTGTGAGACTCTTTCCACACTGAGTGCAGGTCAAGACTTCTTGGCTCTTCTTTTCTTTGAAAATGTCTGTTTAGTCTTTGAACGACGAAAAGGTTTTCCTCCGGGTTTGACATGATGTTCCTCCTCCACTTCACTCAGTTCTTCACTCTCCTCCTCCACTTCACTCAGTTCTTCACTCTCCTCCTCCACTTGACTCAGTTCTTCACTCTCATCGCTCTCTTCCATCAGGTCTAACATGAAAGAAAAAATATTCCATTTAATTTTCAGTACATCAAAGAGAGAAATATAAAGTCAAAGGACATGAAAGTGGGCCCTGATGTAATAGTAGAAAGTAGACAACTGCTCTAAAATATTATGATAATTTTATGCCTTTTTATAAATTGATCATATGTCCTTGAAACTTTCCAAAAATGAGGAAAATTTATCTTCCAGTTACTATTTTTTAAACATTATAGGCACAAATCCCTTGCTTCTTTAGCAGTAACTATTAATATGTTTGATCAATGACACAATTATCGAAAATATTAACATTAAAATATACAATTCTGCCATATTTTGACACCAACTTTGAGATTGATATTATATTTTAGTAAAAACGTATTAATTATTAATGGCCGTTCACACTAGACCTTTCCTTGCACTGACTTCCATTCATGCGCATGTGAAAGTGGGACACCAGAAACACAAGCTCAAGTGAATTACCCTGTGAAAAATAACAAGCGTTTAGCATTCAGGTGGAGTGGATTATTTTTTTATTATTATTATTATTATTATTATTAGGCTATTTGTTATATGTTGAACTTGTGTTTGTAAAAAAGCTGCTGCAGAATGTGACGTCATTTCACAACCGTTGCCGTGTCTGTAGAAACTTCACAAGCTCAAAGTGTAGAGTAGTCATAACTTTAACTGGCTTTAAATAAGGGCTCGAGACTAATGGCGTCCTATCGTCCTGGGGACGATAGAAAATGTGTTTAGGGCGAACAGAAATATTCTCCAGGACGCTTACAGGACGAAAGACATTTTTGTATGTGTGTTCATTTATTACTAGCCTATTGGGTAACTTGCTTAGAAAATGGAAAATTTAACCAACCAAGCGCTGACCAGAGCCGGACAGTAACTGAGTACATTTACTTGAGTACAGTACTTAAGTACAATTTTGAGGGATCTGTACTTTACTCGAGTATCATTTTTGGGGAGTTCTCATGACTTTACTCAAGTACATTTGAGAGGCAAATATTGTACTCTTTACTCCACTACATTTCTATCCATAACTGTGAGTACCCGTTACTACTACTTCTAAAAAATAAAAATAAAATAAATAAAAAAACACCAAGGAAAAAAGAAACATCTCGGAAACCCTCTCAAATGTGATTGGATTGTGCAGGCACCACTGATTGGGACAGCCTATCAGCAATCACCTTCAGCTTTCCGCCAAAGTCAACTCATGGTCAGATTTAGATAAAAGACAAAACCATGGACGAAACTATGGATGAAGACACAGCAGGTCCATCCGGGAACGATATTTTTTTTTCCCAGGATGGTAGGGGAAGACTCATGAATATTCATTAGGTAAGTCATCCCTGATTGGTCTTAACCCCAGTGACGGGTAGGTTTAGGGGTGGGGTTAGGGGTAGGTCCCTGATCAGACCAATCAGGGATGACTTCCTTAATGAATATTCATGAGTCTTCCCCTACCATCCTGGGAAAAAAAATATTGCATCCCGGGAATGTGCCAACACGTGGCCCCACCTTGCCAGACTATTTCAATTTTTTGAACAAGTTAATGATAGTTTTCGCTTCGAGTGTTTGCTGTGTTTACCAATGTAAGCACTGTAGCAGTAGAATGCAATATTTAGAAAATGTACTCTTGTACTCTTGATACTCAAGTACTTTTAAAAACAAGTACTTTAGTCCTTTTACTTAAGTAGACATCTGACTGTAGTACTTTTACTTGTACTTGAGTAAAATTTAGCAAGGGGTATCTGTACTTTTACTCAAGTAATGTAGCTGTGTACTCTGTCCGCCTCTGGCGCTGACTACAACAGAACGCGTCTTCTCATGCTGTTCCTATAGTTATATCACTGACTGGCTACTCACCCGGAGACTTGTTTCGTGGTACTTTTATCACATGGCTTAATGACATCGCAAATATGTTGCGTTGTTTAAACGGTAAGGAAGAGGTCAAACATATTGAGCACTAGTGTTAATTTCGTCAGACGAGACGAAATATGTTCGTCAATGACCTTTTTTTTAATGACTAAGACGAGACGATGGCAAGACTGCACCACTGTCCAAAAACGCTGACTAAGACTAAATTAACATGCATTATTGTTGACGAAAAAAGACGAGACGAAAATGTTTTGCATAAAATGAAAATCAAGATAAAATCTCTCTTCATTTTCGTCTTTTTCATCAGCTGTTAACCCCCGGCGATACCAGCTCACTTTTTTTTTATCAGTGTAAAAGAAACTCATAAATACTCTGTTGACTTTGATTTTCCATAGGAGTTTCTACATCAATCGATTCTGTTGTTCCACTTACAATCAAATCAAAACATTGTGCTTTTGTAAAATAAAGAAAATAAACAGGGTGTGCGTTCTGCCTCTCCGTCGCGGTGAACTTTTTTTTCTTGAGCACGTCTATAAACTGAAACAAAACTCAGCGAATACTTGTCACACATTTTTGAGCCATATACCTTTATAAACATTTAAGTGTGTACTTTTAAATGATCGGATTCAAAACGAAAACAAATATTCTCTGTTTAAGTAATTTGTATAAAACCAACAAGATGTCCAGCTTCTCAAACGCTTGCTCATTACAGTTAATTTGGCCACGCCCACTCGCGCAAAAGAGATTCACATGCAAATCTCCACATGGAACGCGAACTCGCTCATTACCTCAACAACAAAACACTTCACTTCACTTTTCGTCGAGTTTGAAAGACGTGCCTGAGCTTACAATGGATTTAGGCTACCTCAGAAGAAGAAGAACGCGATTTGAAGACAAGAAAGATGTAAGGTAAGAAATTCTTACATATTAGTTTGTTATTGTTGCATAAATGTCACGTTGCAGTTGAACTGTTGCTAGATATATGGGGAATATTATAATATTTAGACCCGTGTTTACTGTTACTGTGTTTGTGGATATCTGCTCAAACGTAGATCATGGTAACCATAATGTTTTATATTTGAGCGCGATCGCGTTTGAATGTATCATATTTTGCTGCGCGATCGCGTTTGAATGTACTGTATCATATTTTGGATGAAAGCAAAACGCACCAAACGGCTTCATGTTTTTATTATTATCTCATTTCATATAATCATAACGGATGGAGTGGCTCAGTCAGTGACACACCTGAATGAATGGCTCATAATGCAGAGTCATTATGCAGAGTGGGTGGGACATTGTATTCTCAGGTGTAAACCACTCCTGGTTCAGGCCCCCTCGCATATTGGCTTTCCAAGCAAAACCTGTTTTACATCAATTTAAATCAATGTAGGGTAAGTGTACCCATTAAGCCCACCAAAATCTAAGTCTAGGTTTTTTTCATAGATATTGACATAGTTTATAAGAAAAATAATTTGTTAAAATGTAAGATTAATCTCTGATTTGAAATTATTTAATTAGTTGATGTACATTTTAGAATATAAAATTAAGATAATTTAGGAATAAAGTCAGAAGTCTGGCATGGGCTTAATTGGTACTTTGGCACCATTTAAGCCCGCATGTGTTCAAAATAAGCCCACATCATCATTGATTCACAAAATATAAAAAGAATTAATGATTTTAAAGAAGTAAAACATCAATATATTTATTCAGTGACAGGGAAGTATTAAAAAAAATCCTTTTGCTAATGTTTGATTAGAGCCCTGGGTGGGATGGGTTGGTGTTAGTGGCCAGTGGTCTGGAGCCTTAACTCGGCTTTACTGGAGCTGTAGCTGGAGTCAAACTGGAAGTTTGACCGGGTGTATCTCGGGAGCCAAGCTGAGTTAGGGCTCCATACTCCTAGGGCTCCTAGTGGGCCCCCCTAACAATCCCAGGGGCTCAGGACTGTGGGGAATGTAGGGTCCCTCTGGGAGCTCTCCATGTCCGGAATCACAAGCCTTAACTCAGCTTGACTCCCGAATTATGCCCGGTTATACATAAAGGACTTTAGGACAAAACAGGCTCTGTCTCATTTGAATGATGTGTAATTTGTGTGTAAGTAAGGTAAGGGTAAAAGGTTAGTAAGGTAAAAGCACACAAAGACATGTTATCATTAAACACTTTCAGAAAATGTATCAAAGTTAAAATTAGAGGGATTCCTCATTGAAACACATAAGGTGGGCTTAAATGGTACACAGTGAGTACTGGTGGAAAAAGACAATGTTTTCCTTTAAAAATGTAAGATATGTTTACAAATCAGTGTTTCCCCTAGGTTTACAGGAGATATGTTTACAAATCAGTGTTTCCCCTAGGTTTGCAGGTTTGGGGGGGGGGGGTTGGTTGGTTTGGGGAAAATTGACACAGACGCTATCTATCTATCTCTATCTACCTATCTATCTCTATCTTTCTATCTATCTGTCACATAAATTGGTTGTCTGGAAGGGTAATGGTTTGTAAAAGTTAAAAAATGTTAACATAAGATATCTCTTTAAAAAAATAAATAAACATATTTAAATCTTTTTAAAATTGACTTTTCAAATAACCTTTGTTAAATTTATAGAAGTATTTGTTAATATTAATGGACCAGAGCTTAAATAGTTTTATTTTTTAACTAACAACTATAAAAAGATTTATAAATACTAACCAATATATTTATACATTTTAAATGGGCTTTTTTTATGAGAAGTTTTTATTTCTATGATGCATTTATTGGAGAGAATAATCCTGTCAGACGCACCACTGCTGTGAACGCGCGTTCACGTAAACACAATTTAAACAATGTATTATTCAATACATTACTTCTATATAATTATATATTAAGTTGCTCAAGCAAGTGGTAAAATATTTAACCATGTACTTATATTAAAATCTTTTGTATTTAAATTTTAATACAATAAATCTTGCATGTCACAAAGAACTTGTTTTTCCACCTCCACGAATAAGACGAGTGTTGTTCATTATGTCGCCTTGTTGAGGTAAATTGTTTTCCTTGCTTTAACTCAGTCTTAAAGTGAAAAAAGTAGTAATTAATTAAATAAATTTATGGTGAGATTACTACATTTTATTTAATTAATCGCACTTATGGTGAAATTACTACATTTTCGGTCAATCAGTGTTCATTTTGACCACGAAACATGCGCTGTCACTTTAATTCAGCGTTTGCAGCACAGCAAAAATAGACTCGGTGCAGAAACGATCTCTGCACTGCTGTATACGCACCGCAACTGGAACAGATCGATCATCGACGGACTGCATCCTCGTGCAGTGTGAAAGCTCTGTTAACATGGGTACGGAAAAAAAAATACTCACCGCAAACGAAATATATGTGAAACGGGCGTTAGACTTGGAGCAGGAGAGCTACTCCGGCTGCTACTCGCAGTAGAGCGAGTGTTGCCATCTTTTCCATTCAGTTCAGCGACACATTTCCAGCCGCGCGCTCTCTGTCCGCTAGTGCTCAACTGTATGTGACGCAAGTGTTTGTTTGTGTGTGAGTGTGCGCACTCATTGGGATAATTGTAAACACAGACAGAAAAGACATGCCATCGTGGAAATAAGAAAATAACATATTACTAAAGGGCCATTTAGGTTGTTTTTTTTTTATAAAATAACATTGTAATCTGTCGCTATAAAGAAAATCAAATAAAATAACAAATTGTAATCTGTCGCTATAAAGAAAATCAAATCAAATTTACTTGACCTCCAAGGGGGGCGGGGGGAGCCGTTAGGAGGGCGGGGGGCCCCCCTTATATAATGGTAGGGGAAACACTGCAAATACATGCATGGAGCTTAAATATACTGTGGACTAAGTATCATAGTAATTTTCATTGTGCCCACATTGAGAAATGTTAAGTTTTTTTTCATTCAAGGTTAGCTTGTGTTGGCTCTAGTTTGCATGCGTTTTGTGGCACTATACCATTTAAGCCCATCTTAAAAAAAAGTTAATTTATAAAAATAATCTTCTCTGCAAAACAATTTATGATGTATTTATTTGTAAATGAATGTAAAATGAATCACAAAACATTCATTGTTTGCAGTTCACACGCTTAATTCTTTGGCAGTCTATCTTTCTGTAAGGCTAATGGTTTGACCTATAGATTAGCTTTGAACGCAAGCTAATAAAACTCATCTTTCCATTTAAAGGAGAATGATATAAAATGATAAAGTATATTTGATTATACACAAAAAACAATACATTTATCTCTTATTTGACATAATATCAATGTAGTTACCAAAGAAATGGCTGAAAATTGCTGAAATGTGTTGATTTCTGAAGGGTCCCGAAACACCAAAGTTTTGGGGTGACTTTGTGTGAGGTCCCCTGAGACAGCATGCACATTGGTGGGGCTAACTCAACATTGCCAAATGTAATTGATATGCAATTAAAAATGCCAGGGAAGTAACAAATCACTGGATTGGTTCAAATAATAAGCAGCGTAAAATATTATTTTCTCTTTTTTTAATTTGACTTCAGAGTTGAAAGTGGGCTTAAAGGGTACATGGGCTTAATGGGTACACTTACCCTATTGTTTTATGTGAACGATAAAGCAAGACTATTTTCACATAATTTTGAAGCTAGAACTGAGTTCGGATCCCCTTTATTACATTTCTACCTACTAACAAATCAATAATTTGAGACAAAATTATGATTTAAAAAGGAGTTTATTGATTTAAAAACTATTGTATTGCTTCCGCTAAAGAAAATAGTGCGCTCCGTCTCTATGGTTAGAATCCTGTGTTCATGGCAACGCTCTGTTTTTCATGGCAACGGTGTTAGCAGCGGTCTGTTATCAAGAAATAAAATAGTGTGTGCGTAGAAAGAATTCGTCCACACGCCGCTCAAAAAACAAACAATAAAAATAACAACAAAAAATGCTGAGCGGAAGTCCACCGTCTAGACAGGCTTTTTGTGTTAAATTATATTTCCTGTCGCTGCGCAGGCTCTTTTATTGTACATGACAGCTTATGTCTCGATGACCAGTCCGTTGCATTACGATTAAAAGCAGTATCAATAAAGTAAAAAATGTGATGTGCAGTCAAGCTCGAGTCCTAAATCAGAATTTGAAAACCAGACACGTTTAACATTTGCATTCAACAAAAATCATTCAACAAGTGTATTTTGTCAGGTAATTATGACATTTAACCAATGTTTGAGATATGTGAAACACTTTTTTTACTGAAATGTTTATCGTAATAATCTCAGTAATAATGTGTTATTTTAAAAAATATATATATAATTTTTTGACTAAAACTAGACTAAAATATATTGAGTTCTTTTTTGACTAAAACTAGGCTAAAATTAAAAGACTTTTAGTCGACTAAAACTTGACTAAGATACCTTGAGTTTTCTTTTGACTAAAACTAGACTAAAATGACGAGACTTTTAGTCGACTAAAACTTGACTAACAAAAATAGATATGTGAATGACTAAATATGACTAAAACTAACAAGGACATTTGGCACAAGACTAAGACTAAATTAAAAATAGGTGACGAAATTAACACTATTGAGCACCAAGACGGCCCTGCATCTCCTCCATCGAACCCGAGTAGGACTACAATCCTCGAGTTGGATGCGAGTACAATTTAAATAGATTTTTTTATTTGTATTAGTCATTGGATTGAAACAGTCTGCTAACTGCTGCTACTAACCTACTAACGTTAGCTAGCTAACGGGCGCTATCCCGGCTATGTGAGTGTGTATATTAGCTAAAGCATACATTTAGATTTCAATATATTTGTGGTCTTTTTTCTTAGTCAGTCTAATTTAGGGTGACCAGACTTTCACGTTTTGTGGGGACATTCTCAGTTATTGGTTCAGTGTTCATTTCGTCGACGAATAATTTCTGCACATTTGTACTGTAACGTGCTGATCTACCCAGCCGCACACAGGTTGACATGCGCTGCATGTCTCATAAAACATTAAAAAATGTAAAAGTCTGGGAGAATGAATAGAGCAGACATCTGAATAAGAGTGACGACGCCAAAAAAAAGCTCTATTCGGTACGGTTTTCTGTGCGCACACACCCGACCCGAAGCGTGCAGATAGACAGCGCGTGAGTACTGAATTGAGCTCTTTCGTGTCTGAATGGACCAAAACACACAACATTATGGCAAAATGTCAGTTTTGGAGAGTATTCACGTAAACTATGTTGGTTATGTCTTAAACAGTTTTGAGTGTATTGGATGTGCATCAGTGCATTTGGATCCGCAGTCATTGGGCATGATCCGATGTCTTAAAGTGACAGTGGGAAATAAACCTAATGCGGTCTGTGTCCTTAATATTGATCAAGCAACAAAAGAAAAAGAGAAAAGCATTCACTGCTCATTAAAGGGTTACTTCACCTCTGGGAAGATGAATGTGTATTTAAAATAGGTCATTTAAGTAGAAGAAATGTGAAGAAATTTTTGAATTTGGAGCTTTCTAGACTGAGAAAAGCCAGAAAATTTA
>FLSR01004877.1:17217087-17253714 GCA_900092035.1 Leuciscus waleckii
AGCACGGTAATTCGAAAATACTACAGGTTTTCAACTAATACAAAGCTTAATGCTAAATCCTGAAGTATCCCTTTAATAGCTTTAATATGGATTCATTATATTTAATTCATACAAATAAATATGTCCGTTCTATTTTAGGAAAAGTGGTTTTATTTAATTTTAATATTTTTTAAGTCACAGTAGTTAAATCTGTATCTGTATTGCATGTTCAAACTTTGAAATCATTTATATTAACAGGTGTTTTCTCTGGAAGTATGTGGGTTTGGAAATTTTAGAGAAATTCTAAATTAATGCATTACAATTGAACTAAACCCATTATAGGCCTGAAGCCTGCCAGCATGAGCTATGAATTTGAATCAATTAATGAAGCTATGAATCAATTCATTTTCTTCTTCTTTATGGCTATGCAACGAAACAGATAAGAACATTTCTTCCTGAATGGAAAAAGTGCTATTCGTTCATTGAATATGATGAACCTGCACAACTGATGTACTGCAAACATGCAGGAGCTGCCCAGCTCAGGCCATGGGGTAACTGGACAGAAAGTCAGAGTGAGGAGCATCAAAGAGCATGCAGCCACGATTGCACACAAATCAGCTGATGATGCCCTACAAGCAAGAGCTCACCCAGAAAGAGGAGCACTAGTGGCACTTTTTGACAAAATGGAGGCAGCAATACAGGAAAAGATGGTGAAACTCTTCAACATAGCCTACTTCATTGCCAAAGAGGAGGCGGCCTTCACCATGTTCCCCAAGCTGGTGGCTCTTCATCACACCAACGGCCTGGACCTCGGCAATACATATAGCAATGACCAGGCATGTTCATCACAGTCATCGGTATGCCTTTCATTGAGGAGCTTCAGGAAAAGTTGCGATCAGCCAGGTTCTTTTCTATCGTGTCTGACTCTTCAGTTGACCGATCAGTGAAGGACCAGGAGCTAATCTATTGCGTCTACCTCCAGAATGGCAAACCAGTGAACCAGCTTATCCATATTGTTGCCCTGGACCATGCCCATAGCCAGGGCATTTTGGATGCCATTCTGGCTGGACTGTTGAAGGTTGGAGTGGGTGGGAGTACCTGAAAAAACGTCTGGTTGGGTTTGGGTGTGATGGTGCTGCCGTAATGCTGGGTGTGAACAACGGAGTGACCGCCAGACTTCAGCGTTTGTGCCCGTCCCTTGTCTCAATTCCTCAGCTGCAAGCAAACACTAAGTGCCATCCACAAGCACTACACCTGCTCTGCGAAGGCCTCACGGGAGCTTCAAGAGATCAGCAAGGCGATGGAGATCTCGATTGTGAGGCCAGGCAACATTGAAGGTACTCGCTGGCTACCACACATGTCACATGCATTGGAGGCATTGATGAGGAACTACAGGCCCATCTTGGTACACTTTGAGAACCATGCCAGTGACCCTAATGACAGGGAAGCAAGTGCAGCCATGAAGGGGAGAGCAAAGCTTGTGCAGCACACCCTGAAACAGTACAATATGCTGCTATTCATCCACCTCATGCTGGATGTTTGCAAGAACTGAAGCACCTCAGCCTCCTGTTCCAGCAAAAAGGCCTCACATTGCAGATGGTCTCAGATGGACTGCAGACAACATCCCTGGCTCTTGTGGCCATGCAGGTGAGAATTCTTTTTTAGATTTGGCATTATTAGGTGCTAAATGTCGGGTGGAAAACCTTATTTGTCATTGACCCATATACATACATATTTAACTATGTTATAATGAAGATGACGACAACTTCAAAAACCTCAAGCTTCGCCTCACCAACAGCTTCTGTGAGTTTGTGTCAGAGCGTTTCAAAAGTCTGGAGACCGGCGTTCTGAAGGCAACCTCCACACTCTTTGACCTGTCCAATTGGCCAGAAGACACTACTGATCTGGCAACATTTGGCACAGCTGAGATTAATGCCTTCATGGAGCATTTCCATCCCATACTTGGCTTAACCTTAAGATTCTTGTTTCCCGTCACTACAGGCACCTGGATTCCCAGGTGCTGTGGCAGCGGCTGATTCAGGGTGCCATTGGAAGGTATGGCCAGTTTCAGCACATGCAGGTGGTAGCAGAGATCAGCCTTTTCCTCCCCATGTCTCCTCTTGCTGTGAGCGTGGCTTCTCCAGCATGAAGAGGATCAAGTCAGACTGGAGGTCCTGCCTGTCCAATGAGATGCTCAACAGCCGCCTCCAAATCTCTGTTCATGGCCCTCCTGCACAACACTATGACTCTGTGAAAGCAGTGACCAAGTGGAGTAGTGGCTTCAGGGTACGAAGACCTCAGTACAAAGACTGAGACGGAGACACAGAAATTCTCCCAAATTCTGTGTTCTAGAGAAGTCATATTACACTTTTTAAAGCCCTTTCTCTTAATAACACGTTTCCAGATGATCAGCTATGACACAGTACCACTTGAGATATGTAGTTACCAGTATTTATTTGTTAATGTTTAATCCAACCAACTCATGTTTTATGAGCTCAACGTTTTGAGCTCTATGTATTTTTCCCGTATATGTAATTTTCTTATATGTAAAAAAAAATAAAATGAAAAAAATAAAAGATTTGTTCTGCATGAATACAAAAAAGCATTTAACTCTTGTTATTTTTTATTAAATCTGTTTTTTTTTTTGTTTTTTTTTACCTGTTTACAGATAACTACTTTGAATGGGTTTGTTTTTTACCTGTTTACAGATAACTACTTTGAATGGAGCTAAATAAATATAATAATATATATCATAAACATTTTAATGGTATTTTTTTTATGTGACTAACAACTAACAACTATGGATGATAATAACAAAGTACAGAAACAACATGTTTATTTTGGGACGGTTGACATTCACCTTAGGACAGTTCAAATTGTTTTTCAGGACGGTTCCAGGACGGAGGTGAAAAAAAGTTAGTCTGGAGCCCTGCTTTAAATGAACTATTTTATTATCTTTATCTGTGTCCTACATGTTTAACACAACCCTGTTACTCCTGACATGATTTCCCTCCTTTTAAAAACAAAGCATTTCTTAAAACTGTGATACACAGGAAGTGACATCATCTGGGCTCTTTCTACTGCATGATGGGAAGACAAGAAAATAATCTCAATCCATTGACTCAGTTTTTACACAAACTGTAGCATTGACTGCATTCATCAACCCTGTTACCAAGTTACTATAAGAAGACTCTCTATAACTATGAATAACTTGTATGATATTTAACAAATACAACTTTATCAGTAACTTGGTGTTTACTGACTATTAGGGGTGGGGGAAAAAATCGATTCTTCGATGCATCGCGATGCGGACGTGGACGATTCTGAATCGATTCACAAATGTCAAAAAATCGATTTTCTAAATATATATATATATTTATTTTTTTCTAAAAACGTAATATTGACGGAACGCAAAAGGCGGAACTATAAGCGGACGTGCAGTGCGCGGACAGTCTGTGGCGTGCACATAACAGAGACGCGCACATAAGAGTCGCGCACATACATAACAGACTCATGATGGCTGAGCGCCAAATTCGAACGGCACCTTCTTCGTTAAAAGCTAACGTATGTAAAATTGGCAATTTCATTGTTACCTATTTAGTATTTTTGTATGAGAGCTGCTTTCTGTATTGTTTAGTTTTCACATCAGTACACTGTGTAAACCGATCTGTTATACGTACGTTATACTGCAATATGTGCAATTTCAGTCACAAAAAGTTACATTTTGACTGTGCTCTCTGCAGATGTTCATTCACTTTTTTTGTATAAGCTGTTTTTGATTGTAGTATACAGCAAACATTTCAAGTCATAACTCTTTATTATTTAGTTGTGTATAAGAGTGGCTTTGTATGTTACTAATTGAAGCTAGAGTTAAGTAATTCAGCAGCTGACTTTTTTTAATACTGCAATCACTTTGTAGTGTATTTTCATTTACTGTTGTGAAATGGAAAATCAGTAATCAATAATCGCTAATCGAGAATCGTTAATAATCGAAAATCGACTGTAATCGAATCGGGACTTCAATAATCGTAATCGAATCGAATCGGGAAATCAGACAGATTAACCACCCCTACTGACTATGTAAAATATTATTTAGCTTGATCTGATGTTGACAATCAATCTAAAATTCTCAAACCTCCCTTTACTGACCATTTGTTGAAAAAACAAAAAAAACAGCAGGGCTCCAGACTGTGACCAATTGGTCACATTTTGCACCATTTTTCCTGCCAGTGTGACCAAATATACATTTAGGAATATTTACAATGAATACAGCGAATGCAAACAAAATGAAAGTGGAACGAAAATGCGTTACTCAATTATGCTTCACGGATCGTTTATTAGTTCAAACCAATCATAGACAGCGCAGCGCCCCAAACTTGCCAGTCGCGGGCCGATCTCAATCACGCGTCGACACTGTTACTAGGAGATCCAGACTCTGGAGATCCAGTGAAGAAATCCATTGAATTCGCCTCAGAATTAATAACATCATCGCTGCGAGTTCCAGTGAGAAACATTTCGATTCGACACAGAGTTCTGTTATAAACCTAGCCTGGTTCTACCAGACTCTCGTACATTTCATTTGTACAGAGAGTCTGGCCTCTCTCCATTGACAAGCGTTAACTTCCTTGTAGGCGGGTATTCTGTTGAAGTTTAAAACTATTGGATCTGCCCAGAGTCACTCTGGATCTGCCATAACCAATCGCTAACCTTTGACCGTGACGTAACCCAACAACTCAAACTAGCGCACGACCTCAACGTCATCGTTCTCAGCCACTCCTTCTGTTCGCTGATGGACCGCCAAAAAATGATCAGAGAAAACTAAAGAATACACCACATCCCAGACGTAGTACTGAAGGGAAATAAAATTGAGCGGAAGTACGCAGGAGGGCGGAGCCAGGCTATTATAACCCATAGATAACAGATCAAACAGCGCTGACGTGTAAACCAGGAGAAACACTTAGAGAAGGCTTTCAGTCCACAAATCAGCAACATTCACCATGGATTTAGGCTAATGTAGTAACTCTAGCCATAACTATGGTATTGTGACAGAAATAGTCAAATGCTTACAAGAACTAGGCTACACATCTTTTTCCAGCACTTCAAATCTATAATATCATATATAAATGTTATTTTATATAAATGTATGTTCAAGAATGTGTCAGTATTACAGTTATTTTGGGGGAAATTTGAATAATTGCATTGCAAGCTGATTTAAGGTGTGCCCCTGAATTTTCGCTTGTGCTTTTAAATTTTTCAGTCAGGGGCTCCAGCGCTCCTAGTAAAAAAAAGTTAGTCTGGAGCCCTGCCCAGAACATTCTGTACTATTTCATAGTTAAACTGTTCATCTAAATGTGATGAAGTGCTTGAACGTTTCTAACATGAATGTTCTTCAGCATCATGAATGAATGAAGAATAAACACCAACCTCTTTGTTCTTCAGGATCTTCAGTGTGTTTCATTCTGCAGGGTTCTGGATCACTCATGTTCTCACTGTCCTCTTTAAGTGTCAGTTTACAGGAGATCTGAAGACATCAGAATAATAAATGAGGTGAAAACAGGAACTATTGACATGAAATAAAGAGTGTTTTCAGCAGATCTGTTAATATTGATGAGCCTCAGATAGGGCTGCACGATTAATCGCAATTTCCATGTAATTGCACTTAAATCGAGATGGCTTATCACTAGACTTGGGCGATATGCCCCATTTTCATATCGTCTTATTGTCAGCCTGTGAGATCGGCGATACACGATATTATCGTGAGGGAGGCGGGGCTTACTTATTTGATTATTAACTTGCTTATTTACTCATCAATTGCTTGTTTATTTACTTCGTTTTAAATATGATCATTTTTTTCTATTTTGCTAGCAAAGGTGGAGTGTTTATTAATAGGCTAAATCAGGTTATTTCCTGGTATAGTGAGGTAAAAAATAGATCCTAATCATTCTTGTATCTGACTCAGAGTATTTCATCATGTCAGCGGGAAATTTACGGACACACATTATCCTCTCATGCCGTTACAGATGCAGCATTTTGCCTGTAGGCTACTTCTGCACGAGATGAGAACACGTCTTAATTTCTTGGGTCAAAAAAAAGTGTTGGAGTCTGCGATATGTCCTCCTACCAGTGATCTCTCTGTCTGGATGCACTTCACTTATGCGCACCGCACTTCAATAAGCCCAAATAACGCGGGTTTTAAATGCCGGGAGAAATCAGAGGCAAAAATCTAAAAGTCGAGCGGTTATACTTAAACCTATGGTACGTGTTTCATGGGCCGGTCTGTCAGAAAAAAAAATACATTTGACCAATGCATTACACCGGCACAAACCCAGCGCCGCCAATTAAGCAAAACAAAACGAATGGGCCACCGATGTACAAATTTTATGGGCCGTAAAAAAAAAAACATTATGTATGAGATGTGTCGGCTCAAAAAGCACGTCGGCCCACCGGGAAAATGCCCGGTATGCCCGATGGCCAGTCCAGCCCTGGTCTGACTACGGTCAGGGGGTCTCACACCAGACGAGAAGCGCAGCGTACTGATTGTATTGTACAATTAAATACAATTATCGTTGATAAGTCTCCAGTCTGAACACTTTACCTCAGAGCGTCTGTTAACTGAATGAATTGAGAATATCACCTGAAAATTCAATAACATCAGCAGTTTTCATCAACGCAGCTGATTTCTGTAAATTAATGTAAAACTAAATGTATATTGCAGCACAGGGTGAAGTCAGTATACATTAATGACGATATGAGACAAATAAATGTACATTTAATATAAAACTATGTAAATGGCGCTCTGTGGCACGGCAGGATTTTGAACAAGGTCCTGAGCCGTGCTGGGCGCAGCGGACAGACGCCGAATGGCGACGCCGGTGTGTGTGCACTCAGAGAGAATAATGTGTTCGCATTTTAAAGACGCGGCGAGTAACAGATGATCGGTTCACGTGCCGCTTGAACTCTGTCAGCGATTTGTCAAGCACCAAAACTGTGTTTATTGTTTGAATTTCGTAATTAAATCGACAGAATCTGAGAGCTGAGAAAGTAAGAAAAGTTACAAAAGTAACTAATTACCAGGGAGAGTAATTATTGCGTTACTTTAAAAAAAAAGTTTAAATAAAAGAAATTTCTTGGATACCCCCAATATGAAATGTTAAATGGGCACTAAATAGAACACTGTATTATTATAAAACATTGTACACTTATCTACACTATTTTAATGATGCTGTAGGACAATGTGAGAGACACTTATAAACTATGTTAAAGTTGCCCTAGAATGGATTGTTTTATTATTTTATAATGTTTCCTGGGGTGCCCTTATAATGTTAGTATGTTTTTTAGATCTAAAGTTGTTATAATTTAGAAATAAAAGGCATATTTCCTAGCCTGATTTCATCCCCTGATTTGAACACTCTGTTTGAAGGGGCGTGTCTGCTGTGAGACTTCAATGTAAACGGCCAATGCTGTGATTGGCTGACATGCTTGCATATGAAATCTGGCATTCGAGCTATCTGGAAACCTTTTACTATTACAGCTTTTATACGTTTTTACTATTACAGCTATCGGGATTAACGAATCATGAGAAGTTTTTTAAGTATTTAGATCTAATCCCATCACATAAAAGGTTGCAGATGACCATTGAGCAGATGACAGCCTGTTGATCGCGTGAATGAAGATCTTATCACTGCAACGCGATTTACTGATGCATAAACAGTGTTGAACGACTTTGAGAGAAAGATTATCAGTCTTTGAACTTGAACAATTACACATCAGAAATTCACAGAACCCACTGGTTCTTCAGAGGCTCGGATGAAGGAGCTAAAAAAATACTTTTGTGTTCATTTGTACATCCAAAACCTGAGCAACTGCCATGCTTCGTTCGCTCGATAGCAAGGCATGATGTCTCTCGAGGAAAAAACAATATCGCGCTGGATCTAGATAACACAGTGTAAATTATCGTTAATAAAAACACTACTTACCGCTTGCGGGAATATAACGTTAGTTGAAATCGCCCCCTTCGTCCGTTTGAGACGCCGAGAGAAGCCTGGCTGCTTGATATTGTTCCAGATTAGAAAAACAGTCCGTGTTGAAATGGGCAGAGCAAACTAACAACTTCGAATTAAACTGTAGCGGTATCCGATTATAGATAGATAGATTAGAGATAGAGCTGCCATTTTCCCTATGATCCTTCACCTGCAGAACTTCTGATGATTCGGCTGCGCAGTTCCACCTGGCACTGAGCATGGGCTGGCATATGCAAATTTTTAGAGGCGTACATATTAATGATCCCGACTGTTGCGTCACAGTTGGTGTTATGTGGAGATTCGCCTGTTTTTCAGGGGTGTCTTTCAAAATTCAAACCAAAAAGAACTGACCTACTCTCTGCTTATGTAGGCTAATTCATATGAAGTGTGCATTTCTCTCTATAGGCCCGTTCACGAAGTGCTGCGAGGATGGCGAGTCAGCATCACCAACTTTGTTTGCAGCCGACATTGACAGACTCATGCATAATCATTACTTTTGCCGGTTCTTTGTGGCAAGCGTTATGCCTGTGCTTGAGATGTGGAATAGGCAATATATCATTTGTGGTTTACAGTAGACAGTAAGCCTCAGTTACCTCAGTATGAAACGGTAGCCATTTAATTTACATTTAATCGTAGATGCAAGAAAACTTGATTGAAGAATAATTTTCAACATGCTCGATAGGGGTGGGGGATTAAATCAATTCTTAGATGCATCGCGATGTTGACGATTCTGAATCGAATCACAAATGTCAAAAATCAATTTCCGATTTCGGAAATGTTCATTGATAACGAAATATTGACGAAACGCAAAAGGCAGAGACGCATGATGGTTGAGCGAGAAATCCGACTGGCACCCTCTGCATTACAATCTTCTGTTACATACAATAAACATCAAATGAAACAGAACAGGTTTATTCGTGGTCCGATCTCAATCACACTATACTGTTATTACACAGCGCTGGGAGATCCAGTGAGAAAGCGTTTGAATTCACCGCAGAATTAATAACATCGCAGCGAGATCTAATTGGAAGCATTCAAATTCGGTGCATAATTCTTTTATAAACCACACGTCTGATCAGAAACCAGGACAACTTTAAAAGCTTCCACCCAACTCGGAAAAAGAAAAGCGAATTACAAACTCTATCGCTACATTTATTGCCAAATCACTTCCATTTGTTTAATTAATAAAATATATTGGAAGTAAAAAAGAAAATCTATATAGAAAAAAGATACATCAATAACCGTTTTATCATCGCATCGCAGCCCTCTGAATCGTAATCGAATCGTGAGGTGCCTAGAGATTCCTACCCCTAGTGCTCGAATCATCTCCACAATGTAGTTTAGTTCTGTTTGTTTTTCAACAGTATTTTGTTACAAAGAAAACGTCTCAGGTTACAATTGTAACCCTAGTTCCCTGTGAAGGGAACGAGACGCTGCATCGATGATGATTTGGGAACGCCCCTACGTGATTGCGTCTGAAGCACGTATGTCAACTAGTCCATTGGAAAGAAGGAACGTCACGGGCTTTTAAAGGATAAAAGCACACCTGTCAACCGGCGCTAGCTTCGAGAGCCAAAGCAAAGTCGATCACAGGGATGCAGGAAGTATGTGCAGGGCGACGCAGCATCTCGTTACCTTCTCAGGGAACTAGGGTTACAGTGGTAACCTGAGACTTTCTCTTTCGAGGGAACTCGCGCTGCATCAATGACGCTTTGGGAACAAGAATTCCCAATATGCCATACTTAAAATTGCCTGTATGTAAAACTGTCGGGCAAGATACGTCCAGGTCCAGGCTATAATATCTCACAAATGTGAGCGGCAAGGACCAACCCGCCACATCACAAACCTCTTGAAGGGAAGAGATAGATAGGGAGATAGGGAAGAGAGAGAGCCTCAACTATTCACATTTTTTTGATCATATTCAGTGAAATTGACACTATAATCCGACAGAACAACATAAATAAGGTGGTTTTAGGAAAAAAACCCGAGCTTCTAACTCCACCTGGAGCGTGTTATTTGTTTTGCAAAAATCCACCGCTCCCGGATCATCGGGTCCAATCAGCGCAGGGGGGTGTGAGATCTGACTGTCAGTCACAGGTCGTGCACACGCCACAGATCCCCCTCACTCGCGCACGTTAATATCACATGCACACGCCACGCCTGAAGTTCGCCTGGAGATTGCATGAAGTGTGATGGCGGAGAGAAAATCTACTAACAAGCTTCCAATTCCTCGGTTATTGCTATCTATGGATAGATTAGCCAGGTCAGCCTACCTCCGAGTCCATGGTGTTGATAGATGCTGAAGAGACGGACGCGTTCACAGAAAATCAGGTACACACGCACAGTGACGCACTGACGAGCACGACCTCGATGGGAGGGTGCTCGCTGGTAGTGGGGAGGGGCATGAGAGTTGTAAACATTCAAAATTTTGGCTAATCGACCCAATCTGCCAGACTTGCCGACGGCAGCTTTAAAACAATTTTACATTGGAGACCTAGAAGCTGCGCTGATCGTAACTTACACAACAAACAAGGTTTGGGCTATAACGTTACTTGCGTGGTATAGTTGTAAATATAAACTCTAGCCACTGATTCTTCACATGCTAGTCCCTGGGCAGTGAAAAAAGGTCCCTTTTGATTCGCACTTCAGAACACAGCGTTTTGTTGTCGACATGATGTTTTCAAGTTTTCCCTGGTGTCTGCGTGCGTGCGCAATGAGTGGGCGCGGCCAATTTGAAATTTTTCCGTCTTGACGTCACAACGAAAAGGAAAATGACTCATTGGAAAAACGATTCATTTAATTGACTCAGACTCGACTCCTACTTTTGAGAAACAATAACTTTTTTACGGTGAACTTTCATTTATAAAACTTTGCAGGTTGTTTTTGTTCACTTAGATCTATGTTACACACTACATGAAAGGTAATTTTCAAAATTCCATAATAGGTGCCCTTTAACGCGCTCCGGCTGCCCATCCGCACAAAAAAGTGCCTAGTGTCTCGAGAACGCACTCCTGAATAGGTTCGAAGGTGCAAATGATTACCCGTTTTCTCTGCACAAACCTGTGAAACGCAAATGCGGGAAAATGCAGAAGGCACGCATATGTGTATCACGTGTTCGGGCGATAGGTATGCGTGTTTGAATATGTGCGCAGGCGTGTTATCCTTCACAAAATCAACTCTCAACAAACTACTTTTTATGCCTTAAAGATTTATAATACAGAAATTGTCGTCGCGTCTGCATAGCCACGCGAACCGGAATTATCCCGACAACGTTTTATCTGTATAGAGGTAAAGGGAAGGAGGCCTTCATAGGGGAGAAGACTAGTTGACAGTTCAGGACTGCGTTGTTGTCGTGTCCAGGCGCTGGTCCTTAATCAGATCTGGATACGGCCTGGATCCGACGGACTGCGGTAAACCTCTGGATAAACAGAGACTAATATTAGCGTAGATACCATTCTTCTTATTATGTAACGAGTACATCCGGATTTATGGGAAGTGTTCCCGGTCTCGGCTGACCTTATCTATGCAGCCTAACATTGAATTATAGAAGTCTATAATGTGTTATGTGTATGCTAGGTTAAAGAGATGTGTTTTTAGTCTAGCTTTGAACCGACAGAGTGTGTCTGCTTCCCGGACAATGTTAGGAAGATTGTTCCAAAGTTTTGGTGCTAAAGAGCACACCCAGGTTCCTCACCGACGACGAAGACTTGACAGAGCAGCCATCAAGTGTTAGACAGTATTCTAGGTTATTACGTGATGACTTTTTTTGTCCAATAATTAGAATCTGTTTTTTGTTTTTTTTTCAGAATTAAGTAGTAGGAAATTACTAGTCATCCAGTTTTTTATATCTGCTATGCATTCATTTTGTGAATTGGTAAGTTTCGTTAGGTTTTGAAGAAATATAGAGCTGAGTATCATCAGCATAACAGTGAAAACTAATGCCATGCTTCCTAATGATATCTCCTAATGGTAGCATACAGAGTGAACAGCAACGGTCCTAGTACTGAGCCTTGTGGTACGCCATACTGAACTTGTACTATAAGACATCTCTTCATTTACTGCTACAAACTGATAACGGTCAGATAAGTATGATTTAAACCATGCTAATGCAATTCCACTAATGCCAACAAAGTGTTTGAGTCTTTAAAAGGATGTTGTGGTCGATAGTGTCAAATGCAGCACTAAGATCGAGTAACACTTATAGAGAGATACAACCATGATCAGATGATAAGAGCAAATCATTTGTGATTCTAATGAGAGCAGTCTCAGTAATGTGGTATCCTAATGACAAAGAGGAATTAATGATATTAAGAAGAGGATCTATGACCTTTGGAAGCATATCTTTCATTAGCTTAGTCGGTATTGGGGACCCAACAATGGACAGTGTTCACTAAGCTAGTCACATCCAAAGCTGTATCTAAAGCCCTTGCACTCTTACGTAGTACTGAGCCTTGTGGTACGCCATACTGAACTTGTTATCTATAAGACATCTCTTCATTTACTGCTACAAACTGATAACGGTCAGATAAGTATGATTTAAACCATGCTAATGCAATTCCACTAATGCCAACAAAGTGTTTGAGTCTTTAAAAGGATGTTGTGGTCGATAGTGTCAAATGCAGCACTAAGATCGAGTAACACTTATAGAGAGATACAACCATGATCAGATGATAAGAGCAAATCATTTGTGATTCTAATGAGAGCAGTCTCAGTAATGTGGTATCCTAATGACAAAGAGGAATTAATGATATTAAGAAGAGGATCTATGACCTTTGGAAGCATATCTTTCATTAGCTTAGTCGGTATTGGGGACCCAACAATGGACAGTGTTCACTAAGCTAGTCACATCCAAAGCTGTATCTAAAGCCCTTGCACTCTTACTATCCTCAATTAAAGTTTGGATGTGTGTGTAATGACTGAGACAAGTCAGACACAAGTATTTGTTATAGTTTAAAAAATGATAATGAACAAAAGAACTCACTCTGGGATCTGTGGCCCCATCCCCCAAAACAGGGCAAGAAGGTCTTCGTCACCATGACCACGATCAGATAAGTTGTTTATGACTCTTAGCAATGTGAACAGGGCCTCTGCTACAAAACCTACAGATATTAGAACAGACTCTCCTGCATTTATTTATCGAAGAACTGATAAACATGAAATTAATATGCATTCCAAAACATTTTGTGAATGATTTACTGTCTTGTGTTGTGTCTTTAAATACTAGTATCTGTTGATACTATTATCCCTTTGATACTATGTATTTTATTATAGAACCAACAGTCAACGTAACCCCACGCATACCATGTTTGGTCTCTATAAATTGGTACTTTGAAGATCAAAATGATTGCTTTTAAAGGGCCTCTTCGCTAGCCCTTCTCTCTCTTCTCTGCTGGCCTCAACTGCTGTTGATACTGTGGGGGACCATCACTGAATGGGCAACGATCAACTCTTGGCCTTCTTGATACGTTCAGGATGCTGTGCTGTCCAGCGTGGCCTCAGCAGGCCCGGGCTGCAGGCTTCGACTCACAACATAAATTTAACATATAACAAATAATAATAAGTAAAAATTTTAAAATAAACAATCCACTCCACTTGAATGCTAAACGCTTGTGTTATTTGTCACAGGGTAATTCACTTGAGCTTGTGTTTCTGGTGTCCCACTTTAACATGCGCATGAATGAAAGTCAGTGCAAGGAAAAGTCTAGTGTAAGCGGCCATTAATAATTAATGGTTTTAGTCAAATAAATATCAATCTCAAAGTTGGTATCGAAACATGGCAGTATTGTATATTTTAATGTTAATATCATGTTAGATAATTGTGTCATTGATCAAATTAATAGTTATTGCTAAAGAAACATGGGATTTGTGCCTGTAATGTTTTAAATATAATAATTGGAAGATAAATTTACTTCGTTCATGGAAAGTTTCAAGGACATATAATCAATTATAAAAAGGCATCAAATTATCATAATATTTTATAGCAGTTGTCTACTTTCTACTATTACACCAGGGCTCACTTTCATGTCCTTTCACTTTATATTTCTCTCTTTGAGTTATTTTGATGTACTGAAAATTACATGTAACATTTGTTTCTTTCCTGTCAGACCCGATGGAAGTGAAGGAGGAGAGTGAAGAACTGAGTGAAGTGAAGGAGGAGAGAGAAGAACTGAGTGAAGTGGAGGAGGAGAGAGAAGAACTGAGTGTGGAGGAGGAACATCATGTCAAACCTGGAGAAAAACCTTTGAGTCGCTCAAAGACTAAAAATAAAATTTTAAAGAAAAGAAGAGCCAAGAAATCTTTCACCTGCACTCAGTGTGGGAAGAGTTTCACAACCAAACAAAGTCTTGAGATTCACATGAGGATCCACACAGGAGAGAAGCCATTCACATGTGATCAATGTGGAAAGAGTTTCAGTCAATTATCATCCCTTAATGTTCACATGAGGATCCACACCGGAGAGAAGACGTTTTCATGTGATCAATGCGGCAAAACATTTCTTAGAGCATCAGACCTGAAGACACACCTGACAGTTCATACAAAGGAGAAGCCACATTCATGTTCTGTGTGTGGAAAGGGTTTTTCACTGCTGCAACATTTACATAGACATCAGAAAATACACACTGGTGTGAGAGAGTACATGTGCTTTGAGTGTGAGAAGACTTTTACTACAGCGGACGGTTTAAAACTGCACCAGAGAATTCACACTGGAGAAAAACCTTACAAGTGTTCACACTGTGACAAGAGATTCAGCCAGTCATCACATCTGAAAAAACACCAGAGAATTCACACTGGAGAAAAACCTTACAAGTGTTCACACTGTGACAAGAGATTCAGTCAGTCAACACATCTGAAAAAACATGAAAGGATCCACAGCAGAGAGAAGCTGCACACGTGTGATCAGTGTCGGAAGAGTTTTGCTTTTAAAAGTGACATGAAGCTACACATGAAGATCCATACAGTGGATCCTTAAACCACTTAAACACAGTCTGAGATCACGGTAATTTATTGTCATGTGCTGTGAAACAAAGTCTCTTCTTTGTAAGTTAGACACACATCACCCTAGGCCTAAAAAAAATTGTTTGGTTCTGGTTTCCGACCGACCCTGTCAATTTATGTGCGACCCAAATTTATTTTATGAGCTTGGGGAAGAAATGGAGGTGGAAAAACAAGTTCTTTGTGACATGCAAGATTTATTTATGTATGCGATTTTAATATAAGTGCAAGGTTAAATATTTTACCACTTGCTTGAGCAACTTTGATCACATGTGATCCAACAGTGGGAGTTTTTTACTTTTATACTATTTTTATTTTTTTTTAATATATTTTATTCTTAGAATTTGTATTACTATGTTTCTTGTTGTATTTGTATTTGTATATGTGCACTGGAAGCTTCAGTACCAAGAAAAATTCCTTGTGGGTGCAAGCACACTTGGCAATAAAGCTCTTTCTGATTCTGATTCTGATTCTGATTTATGTATAGTTATATAGAAGTAATGCATTGAATAATAGTTTTTTTAGATTAGGGCTGGTCCGAATACCATTTTTTGAGCTTCGAAGCTTCGATAGGAATTAACATTGAATATTCGAAGCTTCGGAGCGAGGGGGCTGAACATATTCTTCTCTCTAATAAAGGCAGGAATCTCTATGCGTCTGTCTGTTTGCATTTGATTATTTATCTTGCATTTTGAACCGTTCATCCAATCGACTTCACGAGTGCAGTGTCACATTTGGTGCAATATAGACACGCGAGACGTGACACGTTCAGAATTAATAAACTTTTAATACAGAACAGCGCGAGCGGGAAGCGCGCGCGCCTCGCGCGCAGGGCTCCGAGAACGGACACTGCACTAGTGATACAAAACACAGCCTAATATTTTTCTGAGTAACAAATAACTCTCAAATCAGAAATCAGCAGCACAGTAATTACTGACACAGTAAAGGGTAGGCTAATATATTGTTTCTATTCTATTTCCACAATGTCAAAGCAACGCAGCTTATAGCCTACAAGCTCAGGCATGCACTTCTGCCCATACAAACTCCGCTGTTCTGCGCTCTAAAATAAGAGTATTGTATTTCGCCCAAAAATGCTAAAAAAATAACCGTGTGAGAGCGTTTTAGGCTATATCATGTTATAGCCAGATATGACGACGCTTACAGCACGCGTCACCGCAGATCAGCATCTATTCATCAAGCCAACATGCAAACTATCGCAAATCAAAGTGAAAGTGGGTCGCAGATGCTTTAACACACAATCAACTTCATTAAAAGTAAAGAACCGAAATGATCTTACCAGGGCTGTTGCCGCTCTCTTATTGCGTCTTTGATTTAGAAATTTTAGCTGACGATCAGTAAAATGCAGCTTATCTGTTGCTGGTGACGTGCAATCCAATACATCTGCCTATAGCGCGGGATTTGAAGTTCGGATTCATATCCGTTTTGCAAAAACACATTTATTTGTTCATATTGATAAATCAGAGAGAGCTATCCGATCTGAGAAAACGCATGACAGCCCCATTCAAGCGCGAATGGGAACCGTTTCTAGGGGTATGCCAGGTGTGAAAAAAATAAAATAAAAAATAAAATAAAAATAACAATTTAAAACGAATATTCGAATGTCAAATTTGAAAATCGAATACCAACCCACCGAACGAATATTCGAATACTCGAATATTCTGGTACAGCCCTAGTTAGATTGTGTTTAGACGTGAATACGTCTATTAAAGCGTGTAGGCCTATATGTGTACAAAGAGAAACTAGAAAAAAAAGTTTGAGACAAACTTTAAGTTGGCTTGAGAAAGCCTGACCAGAGAGTTTGAAGAAGTCAGATGGAAATGAGTGAAAAGTAAGTACTGTGTTGTACTTACTTGAGGCTTGACACAGAGGCAGTGCTCAGCTATACTGCTGTTGGTTCGCTGAAATTTAAACGATTTATTGCTAGACATTACGCAATCGCTATTGTTATCGCTTGGTAAACAATCACCTCAGTCGTAGCGGAAATGGCTTAGCTGGCTGAGAATTTAGCGGAAGTACGTCAACACCTCCGTGTGCATATAGCCTATTGAGCTTTATATTGATCAATCCGATTTTCTATGAAGAAAAAAGCAGTTAAAACTTAGAAAATGTGTAAATGTGTCTTATGTAGTTCTACATTAAAATCCCCCTAGTGTTACATTTGTTGTCTTTTCTTGTATACTGTAGTATTTGTAACGTACATTTTTCTTTTCTTTTTAAACCACTAAAAAGAAGGGTTGACATTATCAATAACTCCACCTTGGTTGTTTCCTGCAGTACTCATAGATTTTGATATGCTGGAGGTAATGAAAGAATCTGGAAACATTGTGGCTATTGTTGAAGATAGACTACAAACTGTATATCAAGCATTTGTCCCAGTATATAGGGATGGATCTAAAGATCCTAATACAGGAAGAACAGGTTTTGCTTTCAGTATTCCATCATTAAACATTTCTGTTAATAGGAGAACATCAGATCATTTATCAGTATACACAATTGCCTACAATTCTCTCACGATTCCCTTAAAAAAAAAAGAAGAAAAAAACACACGTATCCCGGACACAGTCTATGGTCCCTGACAAGCTTTGTTCGAGCCTGATATGTTTTCCTTGATTGGTTTTGTCGACAGCCGGAGGCGGCCGCCTCATAATTCTCTATGCAGAAAAAACCCTGATATAAGTCATAACCTCCGACTAATAATCAGACTTATGAGTTTGTGACCGTGAGATCAGCATTATTGGCTGAGGTGAAACTCTAAGTGACACTGGAATCCAAATGAACTAGTAAAATATAATGTAAAGAGTTAAATAGAGTAATCAAATGTCTATTTAAATTATGATGTAAATGACTAATAATGAATTGCCGTTCCAACTTGAACTGGAACGCAGCGAAGCTTGTGTTTCTGGTTTCCCATGTTCACATGCGAATGAATGGGAGTCATTGGAATTAAAAGTCTAAGGAGGAGAGTGAAGAACTGAGTGGAGTGAAGGAGGAGAGTGAAGAACTGAGTGAGGTGAAGGAGGAGAGTGAAGAACTGAGTGAGGTGAAGGAGGAGAGTGAAGAACTGAGTGAGGTGAAGGAGGAGAGTGAAGAACTGAGTGAGGTGAAGGAGGAGAGTGAAGAACTGAGTGAGGTGAAGGAGGAGAGTGAAGAACTGAGTGAGGTGAAGGAGGAGAGTGAAGAACTGAGTGAGGTGAAGGAGGAGAGTGAAGAACTGAGTGAAGTGAAGGAGGAGAGTGAAGAACTGAGTGAAGTGAAGGAGGAGAGTGAAGAACTGAGTGAAGTGAAGGAGGAGAGTGAAGAACTGAGTGAAGTGGAGGAGGAGAGTGAAGAACTAAGTGAAGTGAAGGAGGAGAGTGAAGAACTGAGTGAAGTGGAGGAGGAACATCATGTCAAACCTGGAGAAAAACCTTTGAGTTGCTCAAAGACTAAAAATACATTTTTAAAGAAAAGAGGAGCCAAGAAATCTTTCACCTGCACTCAGTGTGGAAAGAGTTACAAAACCAAACATTTTCTTGAGATTCACAAGAGAGTTCATACTGGAGAGAAACCATTCATTTGTAATCAGTGTGAAAAGAGTTTCACAAGCAAACACTATCTTAAGTGTCACATGAGAATTCATACCGGAGAGAAGCCGTTCACATGTGATCAGTGCGGGAAGAGTTTCACACAATCATCAAGCCTTGATGTTCACATGAGGATCCACACGGGAGAGACCGTTCACATGTGATCTGTGTGGAAAAAGCTTCATAAAATCATCAAGCCGTGATGCTCACATGAGGATCCACACTGGAGAGAAGCCATTTACATGTGATCAGTGTGGCAAAACATTTATTTGTGCATCAGACCTGAAGAAACACCTGACAGTTCATACGAAGGAGAAGCCGCATTCATGTTCTGTGTGTGGAAAGAGTTTTTCACGGCGGTGTCATTTACATAGACATGAGAAAATACACACTGGTGTGAGAGAGTACATGTGCTTTGAGTGTGAGAAGACTTTTACTACAGCGAACTGTTTAAAACGGCACCAGAGAATTCACACTGGAGAAAAACATTACAAGTGTTCACACTGTGACAAGAGATTCAGTCAGTCAGATAATCTGAAAAAACATGAGAGAATTCACACTGGAGAAAAACCTTATAAGTGTTCACACTGTGACAAGAGATTCAGTCAGTCTTCAAGTCTGAAAACACATGAGAGGATCCACACTGGAGAGAAGCCGCACACGTGTGATCAGTGTGGAAAGAGTTTCTCTATTAAAAGTCACCTGAAGCGACACATGAAGATCCACACAGTGGAGAAACCACATCACCACAGTCACGGTAAGTAGTTCCCCAGCTAACAGACATTTTTTATAAGAAAGTTCTCCAAATATTCAGAACATAAAATATTCTCCAAATATTCACCAAATGTTGGTTTTGGGAACGTAAAAAAATGTCCAGTTTTCTTGATGTTAGGTTAAACAGTCATGTGTTTTAAAAGGTAAAATGTTCCTCAAACATTCATTCATCTTAATTTCGATTTAAAATTCAACATTCTAGGAACGTTGATTTGCAACATTCTAAGAACATACATATGTCCAGTTTCCTGAATGTTAATAGAATGTTATTTAAAGGTTAGCATGATGTTCCTGAAACATTCTGTCATGTTTGGAACTATCCTCAAACCAGACTTGACTTGACTATTGAACTCATCAGTGATCTTGACTTTTAGTTTCACATTTTTTTCTCTCATTTGAAATGTCACATGATTTACTTTTTTAGACCTGATGGGAGAACCAGAGAGAAAAACCTTACACATGTGATCAATTTGGGAAGAGCTTCACGGATAAAGGTGTCACAGTGTCTGGTTTGTGTTTCCCCGGGTGTCCACTAGAGGTCTCTTTCCCTTCCTGTCACCATTCACTCTGGAACCGCAATTCCCATAATCCTTTGTCTGTTCTCATCACGGAGTTATCCCCGTGCAGCCCGCTGTCATCCCAGAGGTCGTCCCCGTACAGGTCGCTGTGGTACCGGAGGTTATCCCCGTGCAGCCCGCTGTCGTCCTGGAGGTCGTCCCCATGCAGGCTGCTGTGGTACCGGAGGTGGTCCACGTGCAGCCCGCTGTCGTCCTGCAGGTCGTCCCCATGCAGTCCGCTGTCATCCCAGAGATCGTCCCGGAGATACCAACCATCAGTCCTGCCACGGCAAGGAAGGCTGTCTTCCTCTTTTATGCTGTAGCAGTACTGCATGCTTGGAGGAGACACAGTAGGTCTGCCGACCTAGAGACTGTTCAGGTCCTGTCTGTCGATCCAGAGACTGTTCAGGTCCTGTCTGTCGATCCAGAGACTGTTCAGGTCCTGTCTGTCGATCCAGAGACTGTTCAGGTCCTGTCTGCCGATCCAGAGACTGTTCAGGCTAGGGCTGAACGATATTCTGTTTTAACATCGACATCGCCATGTGCGAATGAGCGATAGTCACATCGCCGGAACATGCGATGTGAAGGGTAACGTTAGTAGCACCCATAGTGTAAGAGAACGGTAGCACCAGGGTAGCACGCAGTAAACACGAGTTTGTTGTATGGCTTTTTGTTGGGGTGACATACGCGTTCCGCGTGCCTGCGCAGTGATTGGTTCGCTCTGCCGCGCTCACCGATCACAGCCAACATTCACTGGCAATCCTATAGCTAAAAATGCGCGACGAAGAGGATCCGCCCCCAAAAAAGTCAAAATCAGCTATTTGGGACTAGCCTATTTCGTCTACATAAAGGAGGATGTTGACCAAAAAGAGGTAGGCTACTTTGCTGGAGTGTTATAAAGTTGTGGATGGTTGTCTTTTTTTTTAATCGTTTCGTATTCGCATTTATGAGGAAAAAACAATGTACGTGACATTATGGACGCGTCACGCGACCGTTATGAAAGCGGCACTAAAAGACTGCTTTAAAACTTTCACAGAGACCTCAAACATAAAGCACAAAGCCTTTCTTTAAACGATTTCGTTTTGTATTAATTGTATCTTAATTTGAATCAGTATTTCATTATTCAATTTCCTGGATTTAATAAATAGCCTAAAAATTTAATATAGCACCCAGCGCCTGAACTGGAGATTAAGCTATCATCCATGAACCGAAACTCAGCATAAAAGGTAGCCTACTCGCCTCACACACCTAAAAATAACAATAATAATAAAAAAATAGAAATATAACTATTATCTAGCCTGCAGAAGAACCATAAAAAAAAATTAAAAAAATGTATCTGTATGAAAAGTGCATTTCTCCCGATCACTGCTGCGAAGATCGCGAGTCAGTAATTGTCAACTTCATCTTTACAGAAAACACTTGTTTATTAATAAACAATTAAAATGTCTCATTGTAATATTTTACATATTATTAATCATTACTTTTGCTGGTTCTAGGTTCCGTTTACATGAACGCGTCACTGAATCAGCACAGAAAACATAATTTTTCGGGTCCTAGAACCTGAAGAACGTTAGGTCCTGTGTAGAACGTTCACCGAATTCTGAGAGAAATATGTCTGGATTAATATTAAGTGGCCTTTTTGTTACTTGTAATGAAGCTTGCTTATTAGTGAAATTATTAATAACATGGAATGGTAATTATTGACTTTAGCCTGGATTGATGGCTCGCAATATCGCGATATATATCGTTGGGAAAAAAATTTCGCAATGTAATTTTTTTTCCAATATCGTGCAGCCCTAGTTCAGGCCACGTCTGCCGATCCAGAGGCTGTTCAGGTCACTTCTGCCGATCCAGAGACTGTTCAGGTCACGTCTGCCGATCCAGAGACTGTTCAGGTCACGTCTGCCGATCCAGAGACTGTTCAGGTCACGTCTGCCGATCCAGAGACTGTTCAGGTCACGTCTGCCGATCCAGAGACTGTTCAGGTCACGTCTGCCGATCCAGAGACTGTTCAGGTCACGTCTGCCGATCCAGAGACTGTTCAGGTCACGTCTGCCGATCCAGAGACTGTTCAGGTCACGTCTGCCGATCCAGAGACTGTTCAGGTCACGTCTGCCGATCCAGAGACTGTTCAGGTCACGTCTGCCGATCCAGAGACTGTTCAGGTCACGTCTGCCGATCCAGAGACTGTTCAGGTCACGTCTGCCGATCCAGAGACTGTTCAGGTCACGTCTGCCGATCCAGAGACTGTTCAGGTCACGTCTGCCGATCCAGAGACTGTTCAGGTCACGTCTGCCGATCCAGAGACTGTTCAGGTCACGTCTGCCGATCCAGAGACTGTTCAGGTCACGTCTGCCGATCCAGAGACTGTTCAGGTCACGTCTGCCGATCCAGAGACTGTTCAGGTCACGTCTGCCGATCCAGAGACTGTTCAGGTCACGTCTGCCGATCCAGAGACTGTTCAGGTCACGTCTGCCGATCCAGAGACTGTTCAGGTCACGTCTGCCGATCCAGAGACTGTTCAGGTCACGTCTGCCGATCCAGAGACTGTTCAGGTCACGTCTGCCGATCCAGGATCCACGGACGAAACCTTTAAGGGTATGCAGCGTTGGATCACTAATAGGCTTGAGACGCGTCTGCTCAACAGTCCGCGTTGTAACAATGATGTTTGAGCAGTAGTGCTTCTCAGTGAGGAACAGTAGAAAATGTTCGTTGTAATTGAGTTTAAAGAGAAAAATCAAGAATTATAAATCAAATCGATAGAGCTCCAAAAACAACAACGCATTCAGACGCAACGCATGATAATGACAGGACAAGACATTACTCGCCGTGTTTGTTGAGTGTTTCTTATTCACCTGAGCTTTTCTGAACTCAAAGGCGCGAGAGAAAATAAATAAATAGAAATAGCTGAGCGCACACGGGTGGCGCGTTTACAGGCTAGCGAATTACTAGCGTGTTGTATGTCAGGGTTGGGTAAGCTGTATTTAGTAGTAATATAAACAACTAGAAATTGTAGTAAATGATGGTTCAAAACAAGGAAATACGAGGCTAAGACGGAGCTTACAGCACCGAAGCAGACACACTCACAGCAGGCAGCGAGGGAGAGAGAAAAATCAAGAATTATAAATAAAATCGATAGAGCTCCAAAAACAACAACGTATTCAGACGCGACGCATGATAATAACAGGACAAGACATTACTCACCGTGTTTGTAGAGTGATTCTTACTCACCTGAGCTTTATGAACTCAAAGGTGCGAGCGCGCGAGAGAAAATAAATAAATAAAAATAGCTGAGCGCACACGGGTGGCGCGTTCTCAGAGTCGAGGTTCCAGGTCAAAAGAATTAAATTTATTGTACAGACAATAAAGGAGAAGCCAGCTGGTCATCTGAAGTTTTAATATCCAGCATTAATTTTTTTTATACCTTTTTCATATCATCAAGTCCCCAACGGGTACACTCAAACCTATCTCTTTCCCTCTGTCACGCCTGGTGACTTTGGCACAGTTAGACGTCTTCTCTATTGGTCAAACCTACTGGTTATTTTCCATTCTCTCATCCTTTTTCAGACCTATTTTTTTTTCATTACATCATACTTAGACATGAATAAAAGGGAAAATTCTCCAACAGGTTTGAGAAACTTTAATATTGATTGTCAACATCAAACCAAGTATAATTTTAGCTCTGGTTTATATTTGGTTCGCAAGTTTTTGCAACTATTACTGTATCAAGTAAACTACATTTCCAGGATGGCTGACAGGGTTGTAAGTGTAACTTAAGCAATATCTGATTATTTGTACAAGTTGTATTAATTAATCATAAATGATATTAGTTATAACCTCCGACTAATAAACAGACTTATGAGTTTGTCACCGTGAGATCAGCATTATTGGCCGGGGTGAAACTTTAAGTGACACTGGAATCCAAATGAACCAGTAAAATGTAATGTAAAGAGTTTAATAGAATAATCGAATGTCTAATTAGTATTATATAAATGACCAATGATTAATTGGTGTTCCAACTTGAACTGGAACGCAGCGAAGCTTGGGTTTCTGGTGTCCCACGTTCACATGCGAATGAATGGGAGTCATTGGAATTAAAAGTCTAGTGTGACTGGACTGTAATAATTAAAGTTTTACGTAAAATAAATTAAATATCAATCTCAACTTTGGTATCAGCATTATGAAACTATTATAATTTATATAATACTAGTATAATTTTTAATGCTAACACATTACATTATATAATAGTTCTTTGCTATAGGAATGTTGAAAGAATCGCTTTATTACGGCTGAGCAAATGACTCGTCCAGCGTTCAGTATCAGCTCTGCAGCGAATATAAATATCCAAACTAGTGAAAACACTATTTATTAGCAACGTAACTTAGACCAGCAGTTTAAGACATTAAATTCGTAAGCACATAACACAACACTTCTCTTTAAAATACAAACAAAACTTTGATTATTCTAACACATAAAACTAATATCTAACACAATTATCTCTTTTATGTCCTTTCACTTCATATTCCTCTCTTTAAATTATTTCTGTTGAACTGAAAATGAAATAACTTTTTCTCTTTGATTTCAGACCTGATGGAAGTGAAGGAGGAGAGTGAAGAACTGAGTGAAGTGAAGGAGGAGAGTGAAGAACTGAGTGAAGTGGAGGAGGAACATCATGTCAAACTTGGAGAAAAACCTTTGAGTCGCTCAAAGACTAAAAAGACATTTTTAAAGAAAAGAAGAGAAAAGAAATCTTTCACTTGCACTCAGTGTGGAAAGAGTTTATCAAGCAAACGTAGTTTTGATATGCACAAGAGAATCCATACAGGCGAGAAACCATTCATGTGTGATCAGTGTGAAAAGAGATTCTCAGACAAACAATGTCTTAAGCGTCACATGATGATCCACACCGGAGAGAAGCCATTCACATGTGATCAGTGCGGGAAGAGTTTAACACAATTATCAAACCTTGATGTTCACATGATGATCCACACCGGAGAGAAGCCTCACATGTGATCAGTGTGGGAAGCGTTTCACACGATCATCAAACCTTGATGTTCACATGATGATCCACACCGGAGAGAAGCCATACACATGTGATCAGTGTGGCAAAAGCTTCATAAATTCGTCAAGCCTTAATGTTCACATGAGGATCCACACCGGAGTGAAGCCGTTCACATGTGATCAATGCAGCAAAACATTTCTTAGTGCATCAGACCTGAAGAAACACCTGACAGTTCATACGAAGGAGAAGCTGCATTCATGTTCTGTGTGTGGAAAGAGTTTTTCACAGCGGTGTCATTTACATACACATCAGAAAATTCACACTGGTGTGAGAGAGTACGTGTGCTTTGAGTGTGAGAAGACTTTTATTACAGTGGACAATTTAAAAAAACACCAGAGAATTCACACTGGAGAAAAACCTTACAAGTGTTCACACTGTGACAAGAGATTCGGTCACTCATCACATCTGAAAACACATGAGAGGATCCACACTGGAGAAAAACCTTACAAGTGTGATCAGTGTGACAAGAGATTCAGTCGATCAGAAGGTCTGAAAACACATGAGAGGATCCACACTGGAGAGAAGCCGCACACGTGTGATCAGTGTGGAAAGAGTTTCTCTACCATAACTCACCTGAAGCTACACATGAAGATCCACACAGTGGAGAAACCACATCACCACAGTCACGGTAAGTAGTTCCCCAGCTAACAGATGTTTTTATAAGAACATTCTCCAAATATTCAGAACCAAATGTTGGTTCTGGGAACATAAAAAAATGTCCAGTTTTCTTGATGTTAGAGGAATGTGTTTTAAAATGTAAAATGTTCTTCAAACGTTCTTTCAACTTAATTTAAATTTAAAATTCAACATTCTAGGAACGTTAATTTGTAACATTCCAAGAACATACAAATGTCCAGTTTCCTGAATGTTAATAGAATGTAATTTAAAGGTTAGTGTGATGTTCCTGAAACATTCTGTCATGTTTGGAACCATCCTCAAACCAGATTCGACTGGTTTAAAATACATTGAACTCGTTAGTGATCTTGACTTATGGCTTCACTTTTAATTTAACATTTTTTCTCTCATTTGAAATGTCACATGATTTACTGTTTCTTTTAGACCTGATGGGAGAACCAGAGAGAAACCTTACACACGTGATCAATTCGGGAAGAGCTTCACGGATAAAGGAAACCTTAAGAGACCCACGAGGATCCACACTGGAGAAAGACCATACACGTGGTCAGTGTGGGAACAGTTTCACAAGTAAACGCAAACTTAGGAATCTTATGAGGATTGTTGTATTTGTATACCCCTGTAACCTTATAAATCATTCTAAAACATTCCCATAACATATTACAATTATAAATTGCCCTTACCTACAGGTTAAAGAAGATCTCATTTCTAGAGATTTATCAGAAGAATTCACTTCTGGGCCTCTTGCCAATACAACAGCATCCACACCTCAATGAGAGACCTCAATGCGGGAAGAGTTTCACTCAGGCTTTCACTCTGAAATCACATCTTCTCATTCTGAAGAAAGACCATTTAACTGTGATCAGTGCGGTAAAGAGTTTCATTGGGCGTCAGTCCTGAAGAAACACCTGAAGATTCACACAAAGGAAAAGATTTATTCGTAATATTACAGCAGAAAAGACACGGCAATGTGAGTTTCAGTGCTGGAAGTCCTTTACATCCTTCCATGCAAATGGAAGATATACTTTCATGGAAACTGGACACTTTTCTTTTCTCTTGAGATGCTTTGGCTCTTATAAGTCATAAGTCATTAAAGAGAGAGATCTGTCTCATTCACTTTCACTTTTACTTAATGTTTAATTTAATTTGCTATTATTGTAATGTAATTTACTATTATTTTAATTTTAATATTAATGTTTAATATTTGATTAATGTACTGATTGATTAAAGGGGTCATGACATGGTTTTTTCTTTTCTTTTATTATGTTCCCTTAGGTGCAATTATAGTATTACTATAGTTTTTTGGACAAAAAACGTTTAAAACTGAGTGATTTATGACCTTTTCCCACCCTGTTTCTCATGCTCTGATTCAAACAGTCTGTTTTGGGGGTGTTTCCCCTTTAAGAGTTCAGTGTTAACGCCTACTGTTATGATTGGCTAACGTCAGTCCCTATGCATCAATTGTTAACGCCCCCTTGTCAAAACGTGCAGATTTTGCGGAGCTGTGTTTACTATTACCATACTTTGACGATTTTCAATCTGGTTTCCGACCGCACCACAGCACAGAGACAGCGCTCATAAAGATAATAAACGATATTCGTTTAAATACTGATTCAGGCAAATTATCAGTGCTGGACCTCAGTGCTGCATTTGACAGTATTTAAACGAATATCGTTTATTATCTTTATGAGCGCTGTCTCTGTGCTGTGGTGCGGTCGGAAACCAGATTGAAAATCGTCAAAGTATGGTAATAGTAAACACAGCTCCGCAAAATCTGCACGTTTTGACAAGGGGGCGTTAACAATTGATGCATAGGGACTGACGTTAGCCAATCATAACAGTAGGCGTTAACACTGAACTCTTAAAGGGGAAACACCCCCAAAACATACTGTTTGAATCAGAGCATGAGAAACAGGGTGGGAAAAGGTCATAAATCACTCAGTTTTAAACGTTTTTTTGTCCAAAAAACTATAGTAATACTATAATTGCACCTAAGGGAACATAATAAAAGAAAAGAAAAAACAATGTCATGACCCCTTTAAGAGCTCGCTCAAGTACTGCGGAGCTAAACCATTTAGTGCTTTGTAAGTAATCAGACATTTTTTTTAAATGTATATGATGTTTAATAGGCAGCCAATGCAGTGTTGACAGAACCGGGCTAATATGGTCATACTTCCGGGTTCTGGTAAGAACTCGAGCTGCTGCGTTTTGAACTAGCTGTAGTTTGTTTATTAAGTGTGAACATTACAATAATCTAGCCTTGATGTCATGAACTCCCAAAGTAATTGTTCTGCATTTGTCAATGAGAGCATATGACGAAATTTAGATATTTTTAAGATGGAAAAATGCGGTTTTAGAGATACTGGACACGTGACTTTCAAATGAAATATTGGTATCAAAGAGCACACCCAGGTTCCTAACCGACGACCAAGACTTAACAGAGCAGCCATCAAGTGTTAGACAGTATTCTAGGTTATTACGTGAGAAAGTTTTTTGTCCAATAATTAGAATGTCTGTTTTTTCTGAATTTAGAAGTAGGAAATTACTAGTCATCCAATTTTTTATATCAGCTATGTATTCCGTTAATTTTGTGAATTGGTAAGTTCGTCTGGGCATGAAGAAATATAGAGCTGAATATCATCAGCATAACAGTGGAAGCTAATTCCATCCATCCATCTTCTTCCGCTTATCCGGGACCGGGTTGCGGGGGCAGCAGTGTAAGCAGAGATGCCCAGACTTCCCTCTCCCTAGACACTTCCTCCAGCTCTGTTTGGGCACCCCTGTAATTTTTCATGATTTTCCTTTATAAATCATTGGTTGTCTGGATAAGAAATTTCAGTTAAATATATCATATAGGAGACAAACACAGTGATATTTGAGAAGTGAAATAAAGTTTATATGATTTATGGAAAGTGTGCAAGAATTATTTAAACTAAATTAGGCATGTGCATAAATTTAGGCACCACAAAATAATAATTAACTCAATATTTTGTGCATCATCCTTTTGCATAAATAACAGCCTCTAAACGGTTTCTATAGCTTCCAATTAGAGTCTGGATTCTGGCGGAAGGTATTTTGGACCATTCTTCTTTACAAAACATCTCCAGTTCAGTCAGGTTTGATGGTTTACGAGCACGGACAGCCCGCTTTAAATCATACCACACATTTTCAATAATATTCAGGTCTGGGTACTGAGATGGCCATTCCAGAACGTTGTACTTGTTCCTCTGCATGAATGCCAGTGTTTTGGGTCATTGTCTTGTTGAAAGATCCAGCCCCTGTGCAACTTCAACTTTGTCACTGATTCCTGGACATTGTTCTCCAGAACCTGCTGATATTGAATGGAATCCATGCGACCCTCAACTTTAACCAGATTCCCAGTCCCTGCACTGGCCACACAGCCCCACAGCATGATGGAACCGCCACCAAATTTTACTGTAGGTAGCAAGTGTTTTTCTTGAATGCTGGTTCTTTTTCCGCCATGCATAACGCTCCTTGTTTTGCCCAAATAACTCTATTTTAGTTTCATCAGTCCACAGCACCTTATTCCAAAATGAAGCTGGCTTGTCCAAATGTTCTTGAGCATACCTCAAGCGACACCGTTTGTGCCGTGTGCTGAGAAAAGGCTTTTTCCGCATTACTCGTCCATACAGCATCTCCTTGTTTAAAGTGCGCTGAATAGTTGAACGATGCACAGTGACACCATCTGCAGCAAGATGATGTTGTAGGTCTTTGGAGCTGGTCTGTGGGTTGACTGTGACTGTTCTCACCATCCTGCGCCTCTGCTTATCTGAGATCTTTCTTGGTCTGCCACTTCTGGCCTTAACTAGAACTGTGCCTCTGGTCTTCCAATTCCTCACAATGTTCCTCACAGTTGAAACTGAGAGCATAAATCTCTGAGACAGCTTTCTGTATCCTTCCCCTAAACCATGATGTTGAACAATCTTTGTTTTCAGGTCATTTGAGAGTTGTTTTGAGGCTCCCATGTTGCCACTCTTCAGAGAAGATGCAAAGAGAAGAAATACTTACAATTGGCCTCATTAAATACCCTTTCTCATGATTGGATTCACCTGTGTATGTAGGTCAAGGGTCACTGAGGTTACCAAACCAATTTTGAGTTCTATTAATTAGTAATTAATTAGTGCTAAAGGTATTGAAATCAATACAATGACAAGGGTGCCTAAATTTATGAACATGCCTAATTTAGTTGACATAATTCTTGCACACTTTCCATAAATCATATAAACTTTATTTCACTTCTCAAATATCACTGTGTTTGTCTCCTATATGATATATTTAATTGAAATTTCTTATCCAGACAACCAATGATTTATAAAAGAAAATCATGAAAATTTATAGCCAATGGGCTGATTTCGGATTGCAGGGGAGTATCTGGATGTCAAGGATATTAAATTATGATCAGATTGCCCCACTGGCTAATGTCCTCATGAGCCCAGCCTTGGACAGGAGGGAGAAGGTGAGGCGTCGCCTTCCACTGCCAGCCCGCATCATCACAAGTGATGGGTATGTTCTTGTTCTTCAGAAAGATATGGTCAAGTTGTTTTATTAAGTTCATGCTTAACTCACGTGCCATAATTAAAGTAATATCACACACAATCATGCCTAACCATACTCGCATGGTCGTCTAGCTTCTTATTAAGCAGTAGGCTAATTAACTTAAGTTTTAACAAAAAAAATAATTACTCACCTTTCTTATAGATTTCAATAATATCCTCTTCTGTTAAAATAAATAAACAGCTCACAAATGATCATTTTTAAAGACGATTTTTGCAGTTGAAATCAAGGTATGCGCTCTGTACGGAACACCGTTAACGTCTGTGAGCATCAGAACCCAGGTGGAGGAGGGACTTTACCCCACTTTTCTCAAATACTATTGGTCCAAAAGACATCAATCAAAGAATAGATCCTCCAATGCAAATTTTCCCAGAGAATGAGCACTTACACAAGCTTTTCTGGCTCTTAGCAACAGAGGAGTGGCCGTTGACGTGCGGTGAAAAGTGTACGGAACATGGTTAGTCTACGTAGTGCTAAATGCTTGAATTTCTCCGCGATCATTAGTCAGTCCCTCCAGGATTTCACGATTTTTTTGTGTGATTTTTGCAATCAAAATCACTGATTTTGTGGTGGTAATTTCCAGAAATTTGTGAAAAAATTTGCTATTTTTATATTTTATAATTAGGACATCTTTACCACAATATTATTATGTCAGATGTACAATAGTCATACATGACACAAATCACAAACAAAATGCATAAAGCTTGTTTATTTTGGTCTGATCAAATTAACTTTTAAAACAACCTATGGGCAATTTTTCTACCTTACCTATGTAAATATTAACAGCAGGTGTAGTAATTTATACTGTAGAACTGTGTGTAAATCCTGAGTTGAGGCTTCTCCTGAGCTGCAGAAGGCAACCAGTTACTTAGGGTTACTTATTAGTGTGGCGTTTTGCATGGCATCCCCACTGTGTATAGCAACACAATACGAAGTGTGACAGTTCGAAAGGGAACTACTCAGTTACTATCGTAACCTCAGTTCCCTGAGACTAGGGAACGAGTATTGCGTAGCCGGCCGCACTATAGTAACCTGGCAAGTTGTCGCTTCAGTCGTTAAACCTGCTAAAATGGCATTTTTCGGGGACTAATATCATAGACGGTAAAATAATAATATAGGCTAAGGCCGCGCCCCCTTGGCGGGCTCTGATGTGTAATGGCGTGATGCTAGCTCATTGGCGCACACGTCAGAGGCGCCCGCGCCATTGGATGTGCCGTTGCCGCAGCACAGCCAATGAGTGAGCCAGAGACTCACTGTGCAGCTGCAGCCTGCAAAATGCGTTTACATTATAGGCTTCAGTAAATCAAGGAAAAGGAGTTTCCCCTTTTCCTGCAACATCTGTAACCATCTGTAAACTAGAGATATTTCAATTGGGTGATTATAATTTAAAGTTTTGTGAGGTCTTTTTCATTTTTGTGATTATTTTGCGGTTAAATTAGGAATAATGCAGGATCGCAAAAAAAAAATCCGACATTTTATTGATTTTGCATTGTATTCAGCGATCGCTCCGACATTTTATTGATTTTGCATGTATTCAGCGTCGCGGAATCGCGAAAAACTGGAGGGACTGATTAGTGCTAAAAATGAACTGAGACAACCCATTGAAAGAGCAGAACATACACTTTCAGGTGATAATTTGTTTATACATGTAATAGGTAAAGAATAAACAAACTGTACACTAACAACGCTGTTTGCATACAACACACCATTATAATAGCCTAATTTGAAAGATGTTTCATTTAAAATTACTTGGCTATAATATCTAAAATTAGCAATACTAGGCTAATCAGGGCCAGGTGTACGTACATTTGCTAACGTCGCTAGCATTATTAGCGCCATGGACAAACCGCAGATAGCGAACGCTGTTTTGCCCAAGTGTACGTTGTATTTATCAGTCTTTCACTTCTTAGAGTAATCTACGCCTTTCTCCGCCCCCTCAATGTATGAACGTCCACAACTGAACGACCTACATACAAGCGCAGTTGAATGAAGTTAACTGATGACAACATTAAAAAGAATCAAACGTTTAGCGGTCATGAAATAATACAATAAATAATACCTAATACATGATAAGATGTCAACAAGCAGGGAGATAATGAAGATCAGTAGTTCTACTCAAACTACTTGTGCACATAGGCTATGGAAGATTGGTCAAATCTAGCAAGTAGGAAAGTTTAAGTGGGTGACGTGAAAGTGAAAGTAAGACATTCGAAAGGCCAACGAAAGTTAAGGTTACTTTTGATATAGTACAGAGACGCAAAACTGGTGCTCTAAATTGCGATTATGTTGTCTTTGAAAGGTTTTCTTATTGACGCATTTAACAGCAAAGCGCATTTAACACCTGCTTTTAGAAGGCGGAAATATTTAGGCGCAAAATAGACATGCGCTTTCACTGGCAGTTTTTGTACATACCACGGAATACATAATTAGGCGCTCTTTACGCTTCCCCAAAGGCACAGAGAAAACAAACAAAAAACACCTAAAGATATAGAAGGGAAACCATTTCCCATTTATCTTGAAGAACATGGGGGCCCATCAGGACTGCCTGCATAGGGCCCGGGATCTTGTGCTACGCCCCTGTTAATTAATAATGTTGGATATGTAAAAGTAACCAGGAACAGGCCAACATCACTGGGATGCCAGGTATCACCGTTGAGCCCTCCAGTGATGTCATGGGCTCATCAATGAAACATCAGTGAAAGAGGGAGCCCACCGGATGACTCAGATGACGTGCCTACCCTCCCATATTTGATGACAAACTGCCTCCCATAATTCCTATTCTGCAACATCAAAATATCTGCAAATGTCAAGATCAAGGATTCAAGGATTTAATTGGTACATGCTCTCATATAAAGGAGATTTACATCTTGTCCTGTGTTTAAAAACTTTCAGTCACATGATGTCCGTGGGACAAAGTATGGAAGACTGTTTCCACACAGTTACAGTTATAATAAAAATATGCAAGTCACAATAATGATAAATGTTGTCAGAATTATGACTTAGTATCTTATAATAAACCTTCACATAATAATGGGACACTTTCCTGCAATAAGATACCTTCTCATTATAAAAACATACAGTAAATCCCATAATAATCAGCTACATTATATTAATCACAACTCATAATAAAAGATAATTTCTCATAATCAAATACTTTCTGCATACTTTCTCATAATGATGTACATCTCGTAATGAGAAACTTTCTAGTAATGACTTGATATCTCAATGTTTTTTTTGTAATAATAAGATAGCTTCTCAAAATTATGACTTAATATCTCATAATAATTAGAAACTTTCTCGTAATAACTTAACATTGCATAATAACGAGATGCTTTCTCATAATAAGGACTAAACATCTCATAATAAGAAATGTTCTAATAATGATGAGATACTTTCTTATAATTATAACTCAGTATCTCATAATAATGTAAAAAATGTGAATCCAAATGTCATGTTGCTCATCATGGCTGTTAGGAAACTAACTTACACAGGAGAGACGTGTGCGGCTTCTCTCTGCTGTGGATCCTCTCATGTATTTTCAAATCTGCTGATCGACTGAATCTCGTATCACAGTGTGAACACTTGTAAGGTTTTTCTCCAGTGTGAATCCCCTGATGCAGTTTTAAACTGTTTGCTGTAATAAAAGTCTTCTCACACTCAAAGCACATGTACTCTCTCACACCAGTGTGAATTTTCTGATGTTTATATAAATATTGCAGCCGTGAAAAACTCTTTCCACACGCAGAACATGAATGCGGCTTCTCCTTTGTATGAACTGTCAGGTGTCTCTTCAGGTGTGATGCACAGACAAATGTTTTCCCACACTGATCACAAGGGAATGGTTTTTCGCCTGTATGAACTCTCGTGTGAATCTCAAGATGTTGTTTGTTTGAGAATCTCTTTTCACACTGATCACACATGAATGGCTTCTCTCCAGTGTGGATCCTCATGTGGGCTCAAGGTTAGCTTTCGTGTGAAGCTCTTCCCGCACTGATCACATGTGGCCGGTCTCTCTCCTGTATGAACTCTCATGTGAATCTTAAGATATTTTTTGTTTGAGAATCTCTTTTCACACTGATCACACATGAATGGTTTCTCTCCAGTGTGGAGACTCATGTGAACGTCGAGAGTTTGTTTTTCTGAGTAACTCTTTTTGCATTGATCACATGCGTACGGCTTATCTCCAGTGTGGATCCTCATATGGATCTCAAGATTTCCTTTGGTTGTAAAACTCTTTCCACACTGATTGCATTCATATGACTTCTCTCCAGTGTGGATCTTCATGTGAACATCAAGATGTACTTTTCGTTTAAAGCTCTTTCCGCACTGATCACACGTGTACGGTCTCTCGCCTGTATGAACTCTCAAGTGAATCTGAAGATTTTGTTTGTTTGAGAATCTCTTTCCACACTGATCACATTTAAACGGCTTTTCTCCAGTGTGGATCCTCATGTGGGTCTCAAGACTTTGTTTGGTTGATAAACTCTTTCCACACTGAGTGCAGGTGAAAGATTTCTTGGCTCTTCTTTTCTTTAAAAATGTCTGTTTAGTCTTTGAGCGACTCAAATGTTTTTCAAATCCCACGTTTCTGTAGAAAGAACTATTAAATATATTTGATCAATGACACAATTATCTAATGTAAAATGTAATTTATTTGACTTAAAACTATTTAATTATTACAGTCCAGTCACACTAGACTTTTAATTCCAATGTCTCCCATTCATTTGCATGTGAGCGTGGGAAACCAGAAACACAAGTTTCGCTGCGTTCCAGTTCAAGTGGAAAGTGGAAATGCCAATTAATTATTGGTCATTTATATCATAGTTTAAATAGACATTGCAGAATCACAGAATCCAGTCACTAATGGAACTTACTGTATAAAACAGAACGTCACACAAACCAAATATAAAACAGAGCTAATGACAATGGGATGGTTTTGATTCTGAAGAGACTGCCGGTAAGAGGAAATGTTTGCGTTGCGCTATCTAAGCACTAATAACTGCGTTTGGTGGCTTCGTGTAAATGTGCATGTTATGGACTTGGGTATTTATCATTGTTATTTTGGTATCTGTGATTAGGTTAGTTTTTAAATTTCTGAACCTAAACGCCTAGTAGTGTTAACAATCATTTAAAAAAGTATATTATCAAGAAATGATTAATATATTCAGTTTGCTAAAATTAATGTTCTTCTGTCTAAAATTCACTGTCTTAATGTGAAATCAATTCATTTGTTAGAATATTTATTATGGTAAACATGGTTAAATTCACTTCGAATGAAATACAAATCTGGTGATAAAAGCTAACTCTTTGAAAACTTATTTGCTATGGTGTAAAATAGTATTAATAAAAAGAAATTGTATTGTGCAAACGCTTACTAAATTAAACCTGTATAAATTATGTACAATGTGAAATTGTGGTGGTTCAATTCATGTGCATTGCTGTAAATATTTACACTGCTTTGTTGGTGTGGTTTTAAAGGTTTTCACTTACTGAAAATTCTACAATAAATTGAGAAAAGGAAACTTAAGTCTCATTCTTGTGTTCAATTCAGAAGTAAGGAACCGCTTTCAAGTGTGGGACCCGTGCAACTAAGAACATTTGACAATATCACCCTCCCTCTACTGAACATTTGTTGAAAATCTGTACCATTTCATAGTTTACCTGTTTATCTAAATGTGATGAAGTGCTTGAATGTTTCTAACATGAATGTTCTTCAGCATCATGAATGAATGAAGAATAAACACCAACCTCTTTGTTCTTCAGGATCTTCAGTGTGTTTCATTCTGCAGGGTTCTGGATCACTCATGTTCTCACTGTCCTCTTTAATAAACTCAGTCTTTGCAGATTTCAGCTCTTCCTGATGCTCGTCTTCACTTGTAGCTGATGCGAATTTACAGCATTTATTGGGATAATTGCAGTGGGAGGAGCTTCACTGATGATGAATTTCACTGTAGGAGGAGCTTCACTGATGATGTGATTGATGTGGGAGGGGCTTCACTGATGATGTGACTGCAGTGGGAGGAGCTGATCTGCAAAAATCAAAGTTATCAGTTACGGAGTTTGTTTTAATACTAAATTACATTTAAGCATTTATGTCTTTATCTCTTTATAGAAACCAACAATTACTCTTAGTATATTCACACTAATGAAATGAGCTTCAAGTGTCAATTTACAGGAGATCTGAAGACATCAGCATAATAAATGAGGTGAAAACAGGAACTATTGTCATGAAATAAAGAGTGTTTCCAGCAGATCTGTTAATATTGATGAGCCTCAGACTATCAACACTCATTCAACAAGCCATTCAGGATCATCAGCAGATCATCTCACTTTATTCTGAGTGTTTGCTGTTAGAAACACATTATTTGAGTCAGGATACATGACAAAAGCCTGTTAAACTGCTCTATTGAAAGACATTACTGTTATTCCTCACAATATAGCCTAACATG
>FLSR01004877.1:17255041-17272729 GCA_900092035.1 Leuciscus waleckii
CGGAGCTGTGCAATGTGGTGCATTGTGGGAGTTGTTGTCTTCCATACAAATGCACCCTAAAGTTACTTTCTGTCTTTCTTCTGTCAAGAAGGCACCAAATTCAAAATTTATGTTACATTTCAACTACATATATGACCCACTTTCAATAAAGATTAATGTTCCCACGGGTGAAATGCTCCTTTAAAACTGTACAAAAGAAGTTGACCCAAAAGCTCAAAGAAGCAAAGGAACATCATAGGGAGTTGATAGAGAAAAACTTCAAAACTATGAACTCTAAAAAACTTTGGGACTCAATGAGGATAGCAACACATATGAAACTGACAGGGAAACCCTTGCATGTCATAGATGAACTGACAAAAGCAAATGAGTTGAATTATTTTTACAAGAGGTTTGACAATCATGATTTCTTGGTTGAATGTGATATGGTGCTTGACAGTATTGTTACTGATGATGCTGATAGGTTTGAGATAAACCCCAAATCCATCAACAAGGTCTTCAAGCAAATCAATGTAAACAAGGCCACAGGTCCAGACGGCATCTCTGCTTTTCTACTAAAAACATGTGCAGATGAACTGATGCCCCATTATCCAGAGGTCCCTACAGTCTCACACTGTACCAACACAATGGAGAAAGGCCATTATTATACCTGTCCCTAAGAATCCCTGCCCACAGGAGAATAATGATCTTAGGCCTATTGCCTTCACTTCTGTTGGGATGAGTGCATAGAAAAGCTCATTATGAGCAAAGTAATTCAGATGTAGGGCCACAGTTAGATCCTTACAGTTCGCATACAAACATCAGAGACTCATTACTCATTTTATCAACTGCGTATTGTTATTATTCAGTTTTATTTTCTGCTGATTCTACTTGAATCAGGAATAATTTTAGTTCTGAAAGCCGTGAAGTAGCCTGATATGATTGCTTTTTGAGCTTTCCATGTTTTTCCATTAATTTTCTCAAAATAGCTTTTGCCTAATAAATAATATTTCACCCACACCTGTTGCTTCTTCATGTTGTCACTTCTTCTTGAGTCTCTCCATCTTTGTCTGACTGCGGTTTGAACATATAAGGCTGAAAGTTTTTTACATTTTCAGTGCTTGTCTGTGTGAGGTACAAGGACACAAGCTGTTGAAGCTCCGCCCCCTGTGCCGGGAGCAGCAGCTCATTTGCATTTAAAGGGACAGACACAAAAACTCTGTGTTTTTGCTCACCCTCAAAAAGTGACAATTTTAACATGTTATATAAAAACATGCAGCCCTTCACAGCTGGATCTGAACACTATCTTCTGGCCTCTGCCCAAACTTTTCAACTCTGAGTGTCTTTTACAAAGAACTGCTGACTTTCTCCTAACAGAAGCAAACAGCCACACTGGATTTTCTTCATGTTCGGCAGCAGCGTCAACTAATAGCAAAACTATAATTATCTTCACCTCGCTAGTGAGAAACGTCATGGCTTTTTAAGTTGCTAAAATAGTTTACTGATAAAATCATCAGAGCAGCGCTGACAACATGCGAGTGTATCTCAACTGTATGTTTATGCGTTTGAGTGGAAGCGAGCACACGAGAATAAGATATTCTTTTCCATAATAACTAATACATGCATAATACATAATAAAATTTAATTTTGTGGCAACAAACTTGGAAATAATTGGTCGTTTTGTGTCAAAGGCTTTATAATCAATAAATTGACTTCTATTTTTATAACAAAATCAGACCACAGAGAAATGTTCTGTCCAACTGTCCAACAGAGAAGCTTAGATACACATGGCTAGAATACAAGGTCTTCAAGCAAATCAATGTAAACAAGGCCACAGGTCCAGACGGCATCTCTGCTTTTCTACTAAAAACATGTGCAGATGAACTGATGCCCCATTATCCAGAGGTCCCTACAGTCTCACACTGTACCAACACAATGGAGAAAGGCCATTATTATACCTGTCCCTTAGAAGCCCTGCCCACAGGAGAATAATGAGCTTAGGCCTATTGCCTTCACTTATGTTGGGATGAAGTGCATGGAAAAGCTCATTATGAGCAAATAAATCTAGATGTAGGCCTACAGTTAGATCCTCATCAGTTCGCATACAAACATCAGAGACTCATTACTCATTTTATCAACTGTGTATTGTTATTGTTCACTTTTATTTTCTGCTGATTCTGCTTGAATCAGGTATAATTTTAGTTCTGAAAGCCGTGAAGTAGCCTGATATGATTGCTTTTTGAGCTTTCCATGTTTTTCCATTAATTTTCTCAAAATAGCTTTTGCCTAATAAATAATATTTCACCCACACCTGTTGCTTCTTCATGTTGTCACTTCTTCTTGAGTCTCTCCATCTCTGTCTGACTGCGGTTTGAACATATAAGGCTGAAAGTTTTTTAAATTTTCTGTGCATGTGTGTGTGCGGTAAAAGGACACAAAGAGACAAGGGTTTATAGTGCCTTAATGAGGTATGTAAGGGAAACGGGATTGGTTAACAGAATATAGTTTAACATATGAAGAGTTCAGATGCAAAAGCCTCTAAGTGCCATCTGAAATTTTCTTCTAGAATGATAATTTTTATAAAGCTTGTATATTTAAGTTAAGTAATTTCACTTAAATGACAATTAATAGGTATTATTGAACTTAAATATACGAGCTTGATAAAAAAGATCATTCTAGAAGAAAATTTCAGATGGCACTTAGAGGCTTTTGCATCTGAATTTTCATATCATTTATTTTATTTAATTTTTTAATCAGAATTATTTGATTATTTGCTTCACTCGGTTAACGCTTCACACCCTGTCCAGTTGGTGGCGGTAAATGCACCTTTTAGCTGGTTTCCCAACCGCCATAAAACTCTGAAAGAAGAAGAAAATAAGTATTTTGTCCAGGGGGGCAGCGTTTCATATTATTTTGAAGTTTCCCCGGGCGCCGCCATTGGCTAGCAGACCATCACCTGCTGTTAGCATCCCATTGACTCCCATTCATTTTGGCATCACTTTGACAGCGAATAACTTTACATCTGAGGCATTTAAAGACTCCATTTGTCCATTGTTTATTTCTAAAGAAACACGGAAATGATAAAAGGCTCCATTACCTTGTATCTTACGTTATGGCCCCGTAGAAGCAGTTTTTGTAAAAATAGGCTAACGATTGCGTCATAACCACGCGACTCTCTGTCGCACAGTAGAGAGATTACCGTATGGACAGGAGGAGAAGCTCACGGGTAATCGGAGGGACGTGGAGGCAAAGTGACAAAGTAATTAATCAGAATACTTAGCAAAAGTTTCTCCTGCTCCTAGCTCATGGACAGCTCCTACTCACACTCTCTGTCTCTGCAAGTTTCGGAAGGGAATGATTCAGATTTCTCTTGGCACAGCTACTAGTAGACAGACGGGTTGCTCACGTCACATCTACGTCGTCAAGCTCAGTTTGAGTCTGCGCAGTCGCTCAGCCATCAGGAAGTGAGTGCTTCTAATTGACTTCACTTGTCTATGTTGAATCCAATGTGTCCAGTGTCCAGTTTATATTCTGTCTATGATTTTGTCAGACTGTTGTTGTGTGTACTGCAATTGCCTTGCCTGACTCCAAGTGCAGTTTTGTTTTGTTTGTTTGCATCTTTATTTTTGTCCTGCTTCCACTCTCTCTCTCTTGTCCTGCCAGGCCTGGTTTCCTCGACTGCCTGCCCAGGCGTTCTCTGTTCTTTTGGGACTCGGATGTACCACCCCAGAACCTCCCTGTACGCTCATCACTCTCATCAGGGATCTCAGTTTGACTTGGCCACTGCGTCACTGGTGACGCTATAATTGGTCCTTTTTGAGAAATTCTCTCCTGGCCCAGTGGACATTTATTTGGACTTCCTCTTTTCTTTTGTGTTCCTGTTATTTTTTCTGGGCTCATTGAGAGCAAAATAAACTTTTCTGTTACCTGTAACTGAATCTGTATCTCTCCCTGACATTAACCCTTTCACACGTAAGTTTAAAATATTCTACCTGACCCCCCAGCGTGAGTTTTTCAAGGCGACCATTATTTAGAATGTGTCACTTTATGGTTTCCATGGTGACGCGTCATTGCGTGTCACGTGACACACCGCAACAACAACAGAGTTGAAAGAATGATGATCTGCTTTTATGTCATTTTTCCTTTTTTAGGAAGACGCAGTTCAGAGATTGGATCTGTTGGATTTACAACACGTGAATTCATCCACTTCTCCCGAAATACATAAAAGTAAGTGGCAGGTGAACTGGGAGAAGAATAGTGTAAACTTTAAAGGTACTTACACAATGTGTATCTGATATGAATAAAACTAATTATAATGGAAATGATTATTATTGCCTCCTCCTTTGACATCAGTGTGTATTTTACAAACTCTAAATGTATTGTTTTTTTACTACTTATATGTCTGAAACCTAAAACAAACATTATGTGGATGAAAACACTGAAAAGTTGTGATTTATGACAGCTCTGAGCGCGCCTGTCTCTGGCTCAGCGCCAGCCAACGCACGAAAGCCCATTGGTGTGATCGTACGCTCCAGGGAGCAGCCTAGACTGATCACACCGGTGTGATCGTACATGCGAAAGGGCTAAGCGCAACTGTACCTTTTAAACAAACCTTTTTAATTTCTCTGATTTTCAGTCTCATGCATATTATCATATTTGTTTCCTCCTTGTTGCCGTTTTGCAGCCCTTTACAGCTGGATCTGAACACTTCATCTTCTGGCCTCGGCCCAAAACTTTTCAACTCTGGGTGTCTTTTACAAAGAACTGCTGACTTTCTCCTAACAGAAGCAATCAGCCACACTGGATTTTCTTCATGTTGGGCAGCAGCGTCAACTAATAACAAAACTTGTTTTATCTTCACCTCGCTAGTGAGAAACGTCATGGCTTTTTAAGCTGCTAAAATATTTTACGATAAAATTGTCAGAGCAGCGCTGAGTAGAGGAGAGTACACGAGAATGAGATATTCTTTTCCATAAAAACTAATACATGCATAATACATAATACAATTTAATGTTGTAGCAACAAACTTGGAAATAATTGGTCGTTTTGTGTCAAAGGCTTTATAATCAATAAATTGACTTCTATTTTTATAACAAAATCAGACCACAGAGAAATGTTCTGTCCAACTGTCCAACAGAGAAGCTTAGATACACATGGCTAGAATCATTAGAGTGTTCGTTCAATACATTTATTCACTTTGATATTTCTTTCAGAAAAAAACAATGAATTAAGAGTTATAAAAAGAATGAATGAAGTGTGCGTTTGTGCTGGCGTTTTCCATTAGAGGACAGTAAAACTCTCTGAAATACTGCTGATACATGAAAAACTGTGTATTAACAAACAATGAACAAAACTGTATTTGTATTAAATAACTTTACCAAAGATACAATTATGAAAGAAATATATTGTTAATTGTGTGTTAATATTTCAACTAATGTTAACAAATGAAACCTTATTGCAAATTTTGTGAATTACAAACATAGTGCATGTAAAAAGGTAGGCAAAAAAAAAAAGATATGGTCAGAACATCTGATCTGTGCATTAAACGCAGCCTAAGTGGTTTCTCCACTGCATGGATCTTCATGTGTTTCTCCAGGTAGCGTTTCAAAGCAAAACTCTTTCCACACTGATCACAAATGCGGCTTCTCTCCAGTGTGGATCCTCTCATGTCTTTTCAGTTCTGTTGACTGACTGAATCTCCTGTCACAGTGTGAACACTTGTAAGGTTTTTCTCCAGTGTGGATCCTCTCATGTGTTTTCACTCTCCTCCTTCACTTCATTCAGTTCTTCACTCTCCTCCTTCACTTCATTCAGTTCTTCACTCTCCTCCTTCACTTCATTCAGTTCTTCACTCTCCTCCTTCACTTCATTCAGTTCTTCACTCTCCTCCTTCACTTCATTCAGTTCTTCACTCTCCTCCTTCACTTCATTCAGTTCTTCACTCTCCTCCTTCACTTCATTCAGTTCTTCACTCTCCTCCTTCACTTCATTCAGTTCTTCACTCTCCTCCTTCACTTCATTCAGTTCTTCACTCTCCTCCTTCACTTCATTCAGTTCTTCACTCTCCTCCTTCACTTCATTCAGTTCTTCACTCTCCTCCTTCACTTCATTCAGTTCTTCACTCTCCTCCTTCACTTCATTCAGTTCTTCACTCTCCTCCTTCACTTCATTCAGTTCTTCACTCTCCTCCTTCACTTCATTCAGTTCTTCACTCTCCTCCTTCACTTCATTCAGTTCTTCACTCTCCTCCTTCACTTCATTCAGTTCTTCACTCTCCTCCTTCACTTCATTCAGTTCTTCACTCTCCTCCTTCACTTCATTCAGTTCTTCACTCTCCTCCTTCACTTCATTCAGTTCTTCACTCTCCTCCTTCACTTCATTCAGTTCTTCACTCTCCTCCTTCACTTCATTCAGTTCTTCACTCTCCTCCTTCACTTCATTCAGTTCTTCACTCTCCTCCTTCACTTCACTCAGTTCTTCACTCTCCTCCTTCACTTCACTCAGTTCTTCACTCTCCTCCTTCACTTCACTCAGTTCTTCTCTCTCCTCACTCTCTTCAATCGGGTCTGAATGAAAGAAATTAATTTTTATTTTCAGTACATCAAAAATAAGTAATAGACACTTGATATTAAATATGATGATCATGTTGATGCATTTTTATAAATTTTTGTCCCTGAAACCTTCCATGAAAGATGTACATTGATCTTCCAATTATTACTTTTAAAACGTAAATATATTTCATGCGTCTGTGTTTATTTTACTAAAGACTTTTTTAATGTGAATGTGGGACACCAGAAACTCAAGATCAAGTGAATTTCTCTGTTATAGTTCAAGTTTAAAGTGTCCTTAGAAACTTCACATACTGAAAGTCTAGACTGACTTTAACTAGTGTTGAATTGAAATGTTTTATTAGAATTATCGGGTTTTAGATTCTAAAAAGTTGTAAAATACTTACAGTATAAATAATTTATCAAATCTCCTGGTTGTTCCCCCTTTATTCCCAAAACGTTACATATTGTTTGCTTATACTTACAAGTAAGGACTTTATAGGTACTCTATAATTACAGAATTCATTTGTAAATTTGTCATAAATGCGTGTACTTTGCGGGCTGTAATCTAAAGCGTTACCAAATTAAACTTTTTGTGCAACATTTTGGCCAGGACTCCCTGGAAGAGATTTAATATCTCAATGGGACTATCCTGGTGAAATAAAGGATAAATAAAAAATTAATAAAAAAAATGATTAAAAACAGAGTATTTCTTAAAACTGTGACACTCAGGAAGTGACATCATCCGGACTCTTTCTGCTGCATGTGACACGACAAGAAAATAGACAAGAAAAAAATCTCAATCCATTGTCTCAGTTTTGACAGAAAATATAGCGTGTTTACCACATTCAGCAACCCTGTTACCAAAGTTATTATTAAGAAATATAATTAGTCTCAAAGATTTCTGGATACAAGGTCAATTGGTCCAAGTCAGAGGCTTTACCCCTGACTGCTTATTGTCCAAAGTCATTGTTTCAGACCTGTGCATTTAAATGGCCTGACAAGGGCATTCTATATTTAGGAATTACTTTCCCCCATCAGTTAAGGATATTGCTAAAGTCAATCTTGACCCCCTTGTAGAAAAAATTTCAGCTGACACAGCGCGATGGGCACCACTTTTTCTTTCCCTTTGGGGCAAGGTGAATGTACTAAAAATGAACTCCATACCTAAAATTAATTATGTTTAAAGCTCACTGCCCATCTGTGTCCATTCAAAATATTTTAGTATATTTGATAGGATATGCAAACAGTTTTTGTGGAATGGGAAGAAGCCTCGAATGCGGCTAGAGAAATTGCAGCTACCAGTTGAGAGAGGAGGACTAGGTCTCCCCAAGGTATCATTTTGCATTTGGTTTGAGGCACCTGGGACAATGGATGTTACCTCCAGAGCGAGCTCCGCCATGGTTAGCCATGGAAAAATCTGTTTGTCCACATTTACCATTTGAGTCCTTGCTGATAACAAAACTACCATTATCAGTGCGCAATCATCCAATTATTTCCCATCTACAAACAGTCTGGAAGAAAACTTCTTGTATTTTAGGGGTTGAACCCTTTCTAAGCCCTTCATCTGCTATTTGGGCCAATCCAAAGTTGTTAATAGGTGGAACACCTGTGTTTTGGAAGGAATGGGTAGATAAAAATATCAATGTTCTGGAAGATCTTTTTGAGGATGATGCATTGATGTCTTTTGGAAGACTTAAACAAAAATTCATCTTGTCTAATGATCAATTCTGGAGATATCTTCAGATGAGACATATTCTCCAAAGCATTTTTGCCTCCCCCTCTTATTTCCCAGGGTTAAAAACATTCTCAAGATGATCCTGAATATTGTGGGCACTGGTCACGAGGCATCTAAATATTCTTCGTTACTTATTAGTGAGATGGGCCAAAATATTAGCTCTTCGGTTAAGATAAATTGGGAAAAAGACTTGGGATGCTCATTTGAAGATGAGGAATGGGGGAGGATCATTGTGAATTTAAAATTGATGTCTAGAGATATTAGAACGCGTCTCATACAATTCAAAATTTTACACAGATTCTACTGGACACCCAGAAGGTTGTTTAGAGCAGGTTTTAAGGATAATCCTGAATGTTGGCGATGCCAGAGAGAGGAAGGCAACCTATTTCATGTCTTATGGCAATGCTCAGAAGTCCAGTATTTCTGGAGAGAGATACATGACTATATTTTAAAGATATCACAGACTCAGTATGATTTCTGTCCTAGTTTATACATTCTTGGTGACCCTAGGCCTTTAAGTCATGTTAAAAAAAATTAATCACAGTGGATACAGAGCTGCATTATGCTGGGCAGACGTGTTATTGTAAAAAACTGGAAATCTTCCGGAAAGGCCTCCGATTTTTGAGTGGCTTTCAGATTTAGGGCAGGTTGCAGCATTTGAAAAACTCTCCTATAGTGTGCACGGGAGGATTGATGTATATTTTGATAAATGGGGGAAGTTTTTGCATTTCTGTAACCCACAGTAGTAGCAACATGTGGCAGGACAAAAATAAAAAAATAACGGTCATGGTAAATATGTTTTAGATTATAGTGGGAACTTATGTTGGCAACACCCCTTTCTTTTCTTTTTTTGTTTTTTTTTGTTTTGTTTTTTGTTTTCAAACTGTCCTAATTATTATTTATTTATTTATTTATTTATTATTTATGTTGTTACTATTATATTGTTACCATTTATTGGTTAACGGTGTTGTTTTATGCATATATCAGATCTTTTGTTTGTTTGTTTATGTCAAGTACATGCGGGTTTATATAATTTCTTGTTTGCAAATGAGAAAATCAATAAAGTACAAATCATAAAAAAAACAAAAAAAAAAACAAAAACAAAAAAACAATAATAATCATGTACTAATACCTGAATTAATAGTTACTTGACATGAACTCATCAGCGGGGACGGTTTCTGTGCGTTACTGTCTTTCCTTTTATGCAACACAACAAGATTAAATGGAAAACATTTTATCATATGTATTTATATACTCTCATTATTTCAACTGACTCCATAAATGAAAAGGTTTTAATGATATCTGTGCATCATTAAATGTGAGTGAATGTTTGACTATTAATTTGAACTCTTTAAAGGGGGGGTGAAATGCTATTTCATGCATACTGAGTTTTTTACACTGTTAAAGAGTTGGATTCCCATGCTAAACATGGACAAAGTTTCAAAAATTAAGTTGTACGTTTGATTGAGTATTTCTGTGCCAAAAATACTCCTTCCGGTTTGTCACAAGTTTTGGAAAAATTTTTTAGAGTATGGGCATGTGTGACGTCAGATGGAGCGGAATTTCCTTATACGGGTCCTAAGGGCACTTCTCCATAAGGGCGCGCCCGCACCCGTAGACCAGAGCGAGAGCAGAAAGCAGTAACGTTACGCCCATCAAAGCGCTGTGCTCGGCTTTAGGGAAGTTATCGGCTGCACAGATTCCCAAAGAACCCAGCGTTAAGGGCCCAGTGGATGGAGTTTGTTTTTCCAGAGCATCAACGGAGTTGTGCAAGTGTTCTTGTTTGTTTCCTGCATTTCGACGATGATTGTTTTATAAACAAGGCCCAGTTCGACACAGGTGTTGTGCCGAATTTCGACTCCCTGCCAGAATCCGACTCCCCTCGCGTGCACGCGCAATGACGTCACCACACAAGTCGCCGAATTTCGACTCCCTGCCAGAATCTGACTCTCCTCGCGTGTACGCGCATCAAATTATATTGAGTTAGGCCTACTTGGATTCAATAAATAGTAAAACAAAACGCACTAGGTCTCTATGTGAAGCTTTTATGCTATTTATATGATGATCTCATACCTGTTCCTTTTTCTGTTAATATCATTTTTTTCTCTCTTTCTTTTAGCCTACTTGTAGGCTATTATTATTTTATACTGTATATGTTCTTTTACTATTTGTTGTTGACTACATTTGTATATGTCTTAGACTATTGTCATGTTTATTATTTGTAATTTGATTGGCATTTAATAAAAAAAGTAAAAAACTAAATCCTTTAGCCTACTGTTCATCTATAGTTTCCACACCTGTAATTCCTGTCTGCATTTAGTGTTTGTATACTGTGTGTGTGTGTGTGTGTGTGTGAGTGAAATTAATAAATAACAAATGAATATAAATAGGAAGTGAAACTGCTAAAAACATAACCTGTTTATTAGATCTAATGGCTGCGAGGAAAATGTTTGGTTGGGGTCGGGGTCGGGGGCATAAATTATAACCATATGTATTTATGCAGTGACACACATAAAATCACTATAATTTTAAACACAGCACCTGCCAAATTTATACTCTCCTTCCAATGTCAGCTTTGGTGTTGTTAGCTATCGGCGCGTAAGCACAGCAAGTAAACAACATGATCACGTATAGTTAATGTATCTATGGAGCATGCGATGTATGGTGTGTGTGTGATTCGCGCTCGTGATTCTTTAGCTCCGCCCACACGGCACGCCTCCAGCCGCTCGTTTTTTTCCGGAAAGACTCGGTACAGCCTATCTTTCTTTTATAAATATAATAAAAATAAAAGACTTTTTGGAGATATGAAGGATGCAATACTACTCTATAGGTACTCAAGATTAACATGAGATTGACTGAAACTGAGTGTTTCACCCCCCCCTTTAATGAAAACAATGTTAGAGTCCATTAGAATAAAATCAAATGTTTATTTATGTCAATTTATTATGTCAGGTAAATGTATCATGCCAATTTCATAATCAGTTCAAAGATAATCAATACGATAACATTGAATGCTCTAGAATAAAGAGAAAAGATGTGAAATACATGTGGAGCTGATTGAGGTACAGATTCTACAGAATCGCCCTGAGCCCTTTTGCTGCATTTCATTTCAGAACATCTTTCACATGGAAACATGTGCTAACAATGGGAATTTGCATTCAGAGGTTACAACTTTTGAGAGCAGAAGACCATTTGCCTGAAAGCCACACCCTTCTGTGTGCAGGATATTTCTAAACTCTTAAGAATTTAATTACCTTTTGGTTTACTTCTTTGGAAATGAGACATTTGTACCAGTCGCACTGAGACATTTCAAATGATACCAAACATATATACAACTGTATGATAATTATTCACATTAAACCATATAGATTCTTGGGTGAACTTTTTTACAAATGGTAATTTCCAGCAAAGTTCTTTGTCTTCTCGAGGAGTGGTCGTTCCTCAACCAGTTCTTCCAGCTTACAGCACTAATCATGAACAAATGAAGAGCTATCCTTAACTACACAGCAGTCATAAGGATTCATGCATAACAGCAGCCTTAACTACATGTTAGTACATGTTTGACAGTTAATGCTTAACTCGGGCGGGTATAGCATACATAGATGTCGCCTTGGCTACTGCAGTTCATTGGAACGAAACCGTAGCCAAGCGACATCTAGTGTATACATCTATACCTAGATGTCTAAATCTAGTTTTAAAATTTTTACCCAAATTTTTTTTTTTTTTTTTTTTTTTGAGCAGCTGCGGACAAATTTTTTCGACACACACACACACATACGGAGCCCCTAAAGGGACGTGGTGGTGGAAAAAATTTAGGATGGGAGAAATTATTTTTTTTCAAATCTTTTGCGTTCCCTCGCAAAACTTTTGCGTTCCCCCGAGAAACTTTGCGTTCCCACGCAAAACTTTTGCGTTCCCTCGCAAAGTTTTTTGCGTTCCCTCGCAAAGATATTTGCGTTCCCGCGCAAAGTTTTGCGTTCCCTCGCAAAGATATTTGCGTTCCCTCGCAAAGATATTTGCGTTCCCACGCAAAACCTGTTTTGAGCTCGGACAGACACTTCCTGTTTAATGTCCCGCTGGCAGTGTTTCAGAGCTCCGTACATTAATGGAGCGGACATAAGACAAGAATTCAGAAAGTTACCAGTCGCCCCTTCTTTTTTTACAGTGCATTGAGCGCAAATGGGGTTGATTTTAGGCTACAGCTTACCGAATATCTTTTGTTGTATTTCTGCAGGCTACTCCGATCCAAATGGATTCGATGTGATCTGTAATAGAACCACATGTCATGATGTTGTGAGCGTTCCGTTCTCCAGCAGCGCACCTCCAAGCAGTACAAGGCTGAGTGTAGCCGATGTTAAAGCTCTGGGGCCCAGACAAAATGTAAGTAGCCTATGCTATATCTTGTTTTAAATGAATATAGGCTATTGACAAAGAGACCTATGTTATAAAACTATTTGTTTTTATATACTTGCAGGTAGGCGAGCTGGAAGCAAAAGTGATGTCCGTGCAGCGGTTAGCAAAATCGTGCTGGTCAAGAAAGAGGAGTGCGAACTGAAGGAGATATGGGTCAGCGACGGGACCGGAGAAATGAAGCTCACGCTCTGGGACAGCCTTATTTCTGAAGTTCAAACATCGAAATCATATTCGTTTTCGAATTTGTCTACACAAGAGCAAAGTGGAGAAATTCGTTAACGACAACTCCATCCAGCAAAATGAAAGAAATCCCACCACTGGACGTACCTGATCGAGACGACGATCCTGTCGACAGCGCTTCCTCCGCGACCTTGCGCGGTGTCGTCTCCGGTATTCAAATTATAGCCCGACATCGCTGTCCGAAGTGCCACAGCCTGCAGAATCATTTTATTCCAAAATCCGTTACACGTAGAAAGATGACCTTTGCATTAGTTTGCAAGCTTCACATCTCTAAGTCAACCTACGGCGGAGTTCTTGTTCTTACGACAGATCAGGGAGATAACTCGCTGACTCGCTGACAGATTTATGCCTAACTACTTACTTTGACGAATACGGCATAAAGCATTCACCCAACGATCTGGAGTCCATTGAGGAACATTTCCTTAATCGTTCTGAGTTCGAAATGACCCATCAACGACGTCTCCCTGGTGACTTGCATAATCCACCCGACTACAGCTCAGCAGAATGAAGATTGGGAAGATGATCTTGCATTGATTGAAATGGATGGTGAAGGTGGCGTGGTTGTTGAGGGTGCTCCTGTCGCTGGTGCTGAAGGTAGCGTGGCTGGTGAGGTCGCTGGTGGCGGTGCTGAAGGTAGCGTGGCTGGTGAGGTCGCTGGTGGCGGTGCTGAAGGTGGTGTGGCGTGTTCAGGACTGCAGTAGGCTAATTGAGTCGAGTAGCTAATGTTAAAAAAAAAAATGCGGCTAGTTAAAATGCACATTTATAGTAAAATTAATTATATTGTTATGGTGATTGTATTTTTTTATATTGCTACTTGCCCTAGTGCATGTAGCCTATGTTCACTGCACTTGATTGTTCCGTGTTCCTTTTTTGTTCTATGGTTTGTCCCTGTATTTTAATGTGGTTCTAAAATTTAAAACAAGGTTAGTGATTGTGATTCACTTTGTCATTAGTAGGCTAGGCCTACTTTTTTTCAATTATTATTGCCAATTAGTTGTTTGGTCTTGTTAATAAATGACTTTCTGTGTAATGAATTGTTTGTTTCTATTATTATTCGTAGCAGGCTAGCCTTTCAGTTTAATTTCGCAGTTAGATTTGATACTTAAAACATTTGTGGTAACTTAATAGCTAGCAAATTTAAAGTCAATTAAAAAGCAGCGGTATTATCCAAACTATTTCAATTATTAGCCTACGTTAAATGTATATACAAGTTAACCTAAAGTATTGCTGAGCAATTAAAGTAGCCTAGCCTTAATTGAAAATATGAACAAAAATAAACTTGGTAAATGTACAATAAACATTAAAACATTTTCCAAAAGATATCAAGGTTGGCCACATGGCTATAGTAGGCTAGCATAGGGTTTTAGGCCTATAGCCTACATTACGTTTTTTTAACGTTATCCATTCAACTTATTTTATTTGTTTTATCAACCAAGGAAAACATTATGGAGGTTATTATATTTTGCTGAATGGGTCTTACTGTTTTGTGTCGAGTACATCTTGCTGCACAGACATGTGTCCTGCTTCATCAAGTGACGTCACTCCAAATCGACAGCTGCAGTCTCTGACCTGCGACGTCACTCGCAATGGCCACTAAAGCGGATCCTAGCCTAACCATAGACAGTAAGAGCCTAACTGATTATATGAAGTAGGCTACATTATGAATGGTATTAATGTAAAATGTGTTTCTTACTTTAAAGTGCTTAATAAAATCAATTGAACATTTCTTTCACTTGATAAACTGTTAAAATATAAATAAGAATAGTAGCCTACTAAGTTAAGAAAGTGTAGCTACAAATATCTACATCTGCAGCAGCACATAGCCTTGATTGATTTCAATTGAATAATTAAACAATCCTTAATTATTCAATTGATGGATTTTTTTAGATTGTTTAGAATGTCTTGGGAACATGTGGTAATAAAATAAGTTTTATTTTTTCTTGTGTGTTATCCTGGAGGGCCACAGCCCTGCAGAGTTTAGCTTCAACCCTAATTAAACATCTGGGCCCGTATTCATAAAGATTCTAAGAATCCTCTCAGAAAACTCTTAATTTAGCTTAAAAACTTTTACGTAGGAGCCTGAAATTTAAAATAAATAAATAAACAAAATTCAGTATCAACCAATCCTTTATCCCAAGATATGATTCCATACTTGCGTGACTGTCAAAAAGCCAACGAGTGACCTCAGAGGGGTTTGGGCATCAGTATATGCAGTTATGCTAGTCCAGCCATAAAGTCGTATGTAAAGCCTCAAACAGACAGAAGCTAAAACCTTAATTTGATACGTGAAACATGAACAGGGGCCCAAGTTAACGACTAGAACTTGGCAAATAGTAAAGTTGTAGCGTGGCCACATAAAGGGGATATTTAGAAGACGGCTTATTAAACTAATTAAAGAGTTATACATGTCAGATGTTCTTATATTAAAGGAGTCATAACCTAGTATTACCTTGGATACCCACGCTCTATTATAGTCTTTCAGGCCCTTTTAAAAAAGAAAAGTGGAAAAAAAATAAACACAGAGCTCCTCTGACCCTTGTTTCTGAAGGCATTATTGTCTCGCGAGATCTGATGCGATATTTTGGCTGTCGTGGACGGTCATTTTAATAATGCAAATGAGGGGCGCGTTGATTGGTGGCAGGAAGGAGGGGGGTTGACACCGCAGGTAACTTCAGCATATCATTCCAAAATGACATCATGGCGCAAGTTGTGAATGAACCCGACCTGGCCGCGACCTACGGAATTCAACCGTATATGTATGAGCCAGACTCTGAACCTGAGCTGGAAAGGGAAGATGTAGAGTCGATGGAAGGACGTCTACATCAAGATGTCTCTGAATGGTAAAGACAATCATTTTGACTGAGACATACATTATACCTTTTATTTAATGTAGATTACATTAACGGAGATGTAGTCTACTTTTTTATCAGCTTACAGTGGTTATTGAGATCAACGTTTGCTATCATGTGGTGTTTTTGCCTTGTTTCACGTTGTGGTGGTTTTTTAGACATTCAATATTTTTCTTCTACAGACATGTAACGTGATGTTTTTCTTTATGTTTATTATTACTTGACTGTTTGTTTTATTTATCTATCCTTATCTATTCTATAAAAAAAAAAAAAAAAAAATCAAATTTGTTAATGATTCCTGTGTAAAATGTTTAGCGCAGACACCTAACGTTAAGCCAGTTGAAAGGGTTGTTGGAACAGCGTCAATAAAAATGAATTTAATCCACTGGTCCCTGATAGTTTGGTCCGTTCTTGGTAGAGAAAACACATTTACATGTTGATTCTAGCAGTCAACCACAGAGCAACTCACGTGTGCACTACATTTCTGCATCTTTCTCGACTGAATATGAGGGGGAGAGGGGCAGGGCTTCCTGCAGCATAGGTCTGCGGTGTCCATATATGGTATATCCTGCCCCGTCATGACGTCAAGTCGGGGCAGAAATTAAAATCTCGTATTTGAGTGCGCGTGGGCTGGTTTACGAACCCAGGGGTAAACAAACGCTTCACTTTTAAATATCGGCTTCCCGGCCAGTATATAATCGTTAGGCAATCATAACATACATTGATTCTCGTGGAAAAGTGAAAATTACAGGTGATGACTCCTTTAATAACAAAAGATAGCCTATAAATTACATGGAAAAGAGCGCTCAATCTCTATCTCGGCAGACCTTTTCCTTCTAAATATTAAAAAATTTAGTGTATAGCCTAAAGTTAAACTTATGATATCCAATGTTGTTTTGAGTGTTGTAGACAATGGTGTGAAAAGCAACTATAATGAATAAACATTTATTTGACTTGACTGAGGTGTTATTAGTCACGTGAACCGTCTTTTCTTTCGATTTAATGTAATTTTTTTTTGGTTTAAAATGTTTAGCTATATTAGATTGATATACAGTAAATGGCATTAGGCCTATACGTCTATGGGAAATTGTATAAAAGCAGATAAAAAGATGAGAGAAGTTTAAAATTAAATGTAACTCTGCCGGAGTGTGGATATCATAATAACTTCTTCACGTTGCATCATGATGCAACACCAATTACGATTGGCTTAGTTTCATTCATGCTTCAGAGGCGCTACGTTGAGGGACATTCCCCTAAGTGTCGTCATCGACGCAGTGCCTCGTTCCCTTCTCAGGGAACAAGGGTTACATACGTAACCCGAGACGTTTTGGAGTTAGGTACTTTTTGCCATGTTAATTTCAGCCCTTCATGGTCTTTGATTGAAAGACGTCAAAACGGACATGATTTGAACATTTTCTCTTCACCACACAATACATCACATTCTAACATTGAGTCATAATGAGCTAGCTGTTTGTGAAGAAATTATCCGCTTCCAAATTATGTCATTTTAATCACGTAATTGAAACCAATTTGCTCTTTATGGTGTGCGAGTGATAGAGCGCGGCAGCAACGAATTATATATTTACAATTATATTGCACTATTTTACAACTACCTAAAATAAAATCACTTTACTTCACAAACTAGCTAAGCTGGCTGCATTCACTGAGGTAAATTATCATCAAAAATAGTATGTAATATTCACAACAATAAACCATTAAAAATACTGTCATTTGTATAACAATGGCGAAATGTATGAATACACACATACGTAAACTCCTCCATCGTTAGTTATGACCGTTCTGGGGTGCGTTTCCCGAAAGCATCGTTGGCCAACTATGGTCGCAAGTTCATCGCAATGTCCATTGAACTCTATTGGTAACGACGGAACTTGCGACCATAGTTGGCTAACGATGCTTTCGTGAA
>FLSR01004877.1:17273028-17286368 GCA_900092035.1 Leuciscus waleckii
TTCGCGAGCAACTTACACCGGTACTGACCGTACGTTTTAAAGTTGGAACGGTGTCTCTGTCTCAAAGGGCCTAGGCGCAGGAGCTGGCCAAAATTTTTCTCCCGGGAATATAATAACTAGAAAAATGCATTTCCGGAGGAACTGCAAAGTGTGCTTGCTCGGGTGCGGTTCACTAACGTTAGAAGGTAGTGGATAAGGGTGCGTTGAAGTTTGCTTGATCTTAGAATTTCAATAATAGTACTTTTTTCAAGATTGTGCAAAAAGGTGAAAAGTTATGTGCATTAAGAGACATGTCTGCAATGCTCTTTATGGTGTGCGAGTGATAGAGCGCGGCATCTACGAACTATCAGCTTGCAGCGTAACAACATTGAATGCTCGGCCGAACAGCTGATCATAGCTGTACAGGGCGCCTTATTATTTTTCATCTCCATAAATATATCTAGTAGTAAAGCTAATGCAAGGGCTAGAAATCTATTAATCTTTTGCTGATACTTCCTTAGCTGTGTCTGAAACCGCTCACTCATTCACTAATCCCGTATAGTGAATGGCAGTTGAGTGCACTACATCAGCAAAGAATTCGGACGCTGACATAATTATAATGCGCCAGAGAGCTCGGACAATTTGTCATAAACATTATCTACCCATCTTTAATAATTCCTTTTTTTGGCTGTATGAATTGTATGTAACAATTGTATGTATTTTTCACGTTTATTGCGTTATTTGATTAAAAAAAAAAGATAATAAAAACACTTGCTTGTCATATTTATGTACTTTTTACATTTATATGTGAAAATAAAAGAGAACAAAACACTACACAACACATTTGTTTATTCAAATATAGATATAACGGTAGGCTATATATAAATAAATAACCAGGCGTCTGGTCTTATAAATGATTGTTTTCTAACTCGCGTGCACCGTTGCCATGGTGACATTTTTGTTTATTTTTCATTCGCGCTCTATCCCTTATCGTGTTGGATTATGTACACTCGAATTCAGAGAGAATTGTGGGTAAAAGTAGTGAAGAATGTAGGGAATGATGTCGTTCACTCAGAATTCGGACACCACTACAAAATGGCCGACACCCTAAATAGTGCACTATATAGTGGATAGGGAGCAATTTCAGACAGCTTTGTCATCATGGAGATAGTCTCAGCCTCAGACGTCACGCCCACGGAACGTTGGCTAAACGTCTGATGCATATGGTACACTTAACTGGAAACACTTCAGGAATGTCGAAGTCGTCATCTGATTGGTTGAATTTTATCGGATTTCCGGGGGGCGCGAGTGTCGCGTTTATTTTCGGTCAGCCGGGAAACAAAGCGCAGACGTGTGATTGCGGAAAAAAAACTGTTGTGTTTACATGAGTGACAATGAGCATTTATCAAGATCAGCTAAACATAGGATTCTCAAAAGTATACGTGCACGAACAGATCAATGACTTACTGCTTGTTTTCTTCTCCTTCTTTGACTTTCTATGCTGACTGACTTGTTGCACGCCGGTCTGTTGTTGTGGGGAGATTTCCACGCCCCGAAACGTGACGCTGAACGAAACGAACTGTAATTGGTTGTTTGACATGTCGGTCAAACGGCCTTATGGGCGGGCCTTGGCCAAATAAAGCTGCTATGAATTCCAGACCTTCAGCCGTCAGTCTGAAGGTCTGGCTACGCGAGACTATCATGGAGAGCGCAGTTCACGGTTGCATAGCAACGACAGACGCCACAGGAGAACAAGCGCTTGTGGAAAGGAGACAGCGGCGCACTCGCGCTTTCCACTTGTTTTTACACATCTGTGCGTTCCATTCGACAGGGTCCATACGCAATGTTCACTGCTCCCCTACTCCCTGAGCACGGTATATCAGTTGAAGTGGACTTCACTGAGCAGAACCAGAAAATATGAACATATCACACCAGTCCTCAGGTCTTTACACTGGCTCCCAGTTAAACTTAGGATTGATTTTAAAGTATTACTACTGGTATATAAACATTCAATGGCCTAGGACCTCAATACATTGCAGATATGCTCACTGAATATAAACCCAACAGATCACTCAGATCATTAGGATCACATCAGCTAGAAATACTACACACATACGTAAACTCTTCCGTCGTTAGTTATGACCGTTCTGACTGGTGATGACGTGGTGCGCGAAATGACAGTTGGGTGATCATCGCTCTCCACTTCCTGTGAAGTGATGTATCGATGTTGCCTTATTCCCTATGCCGCGCGCAGTGCCCTTCGAACTGAACATGTTCGCTCCCTTGGGATTAGACTCTAATTTAAGATGGCGGAAAACCCTGTGAAGTCCACTTCGCAGTCCACAACGCACCTCTAGAGCGACGTTGTTGATTGTTTGAGCATGTGACTGCGCGTTTCTCCTTGTTTTCTATTGTTATGCGCAGCATATTTCCCGTACGCACAAACACAGCCACAGACAATGAATTGTTTGTTCGGTTATCGAAGAAGAGCATGATGTATTTTGTAAAAAGTTTTTTTTATTTTTTTTTTATTTTTATTAACTGCTTTGAGGATTGGAAATGCACAATTCATGCATACAAATCTGTATATATTAATAAATGAAGATGATTAAAATAGACCAATGCAAAAAACATAATTCATGCCTACATTTATTAAGACAAACCTGGTAAAAACGAATGCAGTCTATACACTGACTTGGCTGCTCTGTGAAATGTAATACAACAGTGCCACCTACTGTCTAAATGCATTAACATTAAAAGTGTGAGGTGAAACTCTTGCACAGACATAGGTTAATGGGTTTGTCTATTAGCCTGAAATAAAACATTTAAAAAAGAAATTCAGATCTTGTGCTTCCTCAAATTGAAGTCCCGAGTTCATGTATAAAGTTTGGTTTCGATACGTCACAGAGTTCCTGAGATATGGACGACTTCCTGTTTGGCGAATACGCCGCCGATTTCGTTTGGCTGTGACGGGCAAACGCTTCCGAAAATCAAAAGGCTTGGTCCAAGGATCATGTACGTCCAGTTTCGTGAAGTTCGGACCAAATTTGTGACCTGTGAAACTTTAGTTTCGATTTCTGTTCAATCCAATATTGCGGACAAACGACATGGACTCGTGATGTCATCTTCGCGAGCAACTTACACCAGTACTGACCGTATATTTTAAAGTTGGAACGGTGTCTCTGTCTCAAAGGGCCTAGGCGCAGGAGCTGGCCAAAATTTTTCTCCTGGGAATAATAATAATAATAATAAGAAGAAGAAGAAGAAGAAGAAGAAGAAGAAGAAGAAGAAGAAGAAGAAGAAGAAGAAGAAGAAGAAAACTTAAAAAGAACAATAAGTGTGCTGCTTTCAGCAAGCACACTTAATAAAAGAAAACTTAAGAAGAACAATATGTGTGCTGCTTTCAGCAAGCACACTTAATTAAAAGCAGCTTTATTTCAAACACAATGAAAATTAAAAGCAGCTTCATTTCAAACACCAACAGGAAAAAAAAAACTTGTTTAACACCAAAAACAACTGAAGGAAAACAAAGACCATAAACCTGAAGAACAGTCAAATAGCTTGCATTGGCCCATTCAATAACATAAAGCATCTATTCATGGTGGTATCATTTTAAAGTAACATTTTAAAATGTTTAATAATAGAAATAAGGATGATGCTTTTTACTTAACATCTTGATAATGTTAATGTTACAGATAGACTGCAGTATTGTCTGTGAAGTAATGGACATGTCTTTGTCACTTTGTTTTCAGGGTGGACCCCGAAGAAAATTCTAGATGGCCTGCTTGACGTTGAGCTTGAGATAAAAAACTCTGCATCAAAGCTAGCTGAAAACATCAATGAAAAATTTACTGAGCTAACCATTTCAGTCAACCACATTAAGGCTAATGTCCTACAGGTAGTGCGACAGATTGACATATTAGCAGAGGTGAAGGAGAAAGTTTCTCAAGTGTCAAAGTCACTATCCATTGCTTCCTCTCTGCGAGATGCGTTGGCATGTAGGATGTGCACAAACATCCCAAATTCTGTGCTTGTTATAACGGCATGCTGTGGGCAGGTCGCAGGGTGTGGCCCCTGTATCCAGATCTATCTAAATGATAATGACAGCTGCCTTTTATGCAAGGCAAATATGTTCGCAGGTAAACTGGTGTTTTAGGCCTGAGTGAGGTACTGGCGAAACTGACAAATGCAGCGACGTAAATGTGGTCTGGCTGACAGTTTGGCTCAAAAGTTCAGAAATAATATTGAAATCATTTTTATATGTATTTTAGCACCTTGCTTTGTTTTTTTTTGTTTTGTTTTTTTGTTAAGAATCTTGGGCATGGTGTTCAGGGGTTAGTATGGCATCTGGCCGAGTATTTTTTTTTCTTTTTCTGTATCACATTTTTGTATGCGTATAGGGGCATACATTCAAAAAAGCCACTGAGTTTATCTGTGTAGCCCAGTGACTTATGCAGTGTCTTAATAGGCATCACTGCTTAACAGCAGTATCTGTTCCTGTTCTTGAATAGGCCGTTTGAAGAGAGACATCCTCCCTTTTCTTCAACAAACGCTGTTGTTATATGAACCATAGCACATTTTGTCTTTCCTAGCAAACATGCTGGCTAAGGGTCATTTCACTGTTACAGTTTTAACAAAAATAGCACTGATACTTGAAATAAAGTCTGGTTTGAGTGTTTCCCCATTGTTGTACATCTTGAGGGGCATTATAAGATAGGCTACTGAATTCTGACTTTAACAAATGTTACAATGTACAGTGGTACAGACAATTAACCATAGTGCATAGCTGATAAATATAGTGATGTTTTGTGATTATGTGATTATGCCAAACAAAAATCATGTTACTCAATGCAAATAACATACAATGTTCATGTACTGTAGCATGAAACCAATCCATGCTGCAGTTCAGGAGTGAGAAAAGACTGACATAACAGATAATAAATAATACATAAAATATACTTAAATATTTTGATAATGATGAAGAATAGTCCTAATCCTATTATTGGAGGTTAAGGCCTGGTTTCACAGACAGGGCTTAGATTAGACACGATTAGGCATTAGTTAAATTAGGACATTTAAGTAACTTTTATAAACACTTTTAGTGTGTCTTGCGACAAAACAATGACACAGTGACATATTTTATATGTCAGTGCAAGTTGCTTTCAGTTAAAACAGCTCAAACATGTATTTTAGTCCAGGACCAGTTTAAGCCTTGTCTGTGAAACCAGGTGTTAAAGTATTAATTCAGCAAAAACTGTTTGTTGTCAGCATTTTACTGTTGTTTTTTGGATTAATAATTCTTCTGCATTAATGTATAAGTTGTGTTCCCTTTCGTAGTCACTCCGAGTTACATTGGATGACGACAAATGGGGTTCGCTTAGAAAGCCTATCTTCAAGTATAGAAAATGAGCCAATGGCAAAGAAATGCCATGGGTCTGCGGAATTGCATAGCGTATCTCCGCCCCACCTTGTGGGTATAAAATGTAACGACAATGACTATGACATGCGGTCACTTGCTGTTCAAATTAGTAAATCCTGATCTCCAAGTCTGCTTGAACGGTCAAAATTGCATCTTTGTGGCTCCCCCCAGGGACATTTGAGTCACATAAGGAAACCTGTTTTCTTAGAATTCCCCTCTAAAACCCCCCATTGCAGCTCTGGACTCCCTGTGACTTTTACAACCTCACAGACTCGTGACATTCCAGAACACACACACACGTACACACACACACACACACACTCTGGAACTTTGGAAACAGATATTCTTCCACATAACAAGCCACTGAATGTTGATATGTATTCCTATGTTTCTCAAAGGGTCGTCATTTGCCATAACGGAAACACTGACAATTTTATTGTGTGTTTAATCAAGCTTTATTTGTGTGTAATGAGGCATATGAACGTAATGTTATGTGTGTCCAATATCTACATGTAATACTTGGTATCTGTCTGACCGTCCTGTTTTAAATCAGCCAGTCCCGCACATAGTATTACAGTAAGATGTATTGTTCCAGGTGTACAATCTTAAGAAGAAATATGAATTCTTTCTCTCATAAGACATATGGTGAAAGTAGGCGTTGTCTTCACACAAAGAGAATTTTCCCGCTTCAGAAAAGACAATCTGATTCGCTGTCGTTCCAAGAGGGGGCGTAAACAGATGTCTGATAAAACGGCAGAAGCCCCCTCATCTCGTTCTCTTCTCTCATCGATGGCTCTCTTCTCTCATCCCTGACCTCTGAACTCCTCCTCTTCTCCCCGGCTTCAAGAAACATCTAAAAAGGCTCAGGCCTTCTCCTCGGACCAACACATGTTCGAGTCGTAGCTGCCGTTCTTTGCAACTAAGCTCATACGTGCCTTTCCCCTCCAAAAGGGAAACGATCTGAACTTTCTCGGTAACGTTAAATTCAAGTGAGCCTTTCAAGCTTCCCGCGACACCAGAAGACGCAACAGAAACAGGACACTGTCCGTGTTTCCTTCCTGTCTCAGCCTCACCCGAACAGAGAACAGACTTGCAAGTATCTTTTGATCTCTCTCTAACAGTTGATTCCTGGTGTCTAGCTCGTAGGTCTGTGAATTAAGTTACCCTCTATATCTTATCTCTTTATTTCTTTCTTGCTTTCTTTCTTTCATGTCATTCATTCCGATCACGTCATGTTTGTTTAAATGTTTATGTGTTTGTTTGCATTTTTACGTACGTTTATGTTTGTAGTTTATAATCTCTAGCGTGTGCCATTTTATTAATAAACCGATTTATACTTTTAACTGTCTCTGTGTTTGAAAACCCACTTTTTATAAAGTCAATGAAACAAAAGATCTATAAAGCTACAGGTTCTATATTATAAAACTACTTTGAGTAGTTTTAATTTATAAACCCAAAGAGGTTTTGTCTTCATGGCCAGAGGACAAAACTCTCTTGGAGTTTTGTAAACAGGAATACTTCTTCTTAACTGTAATGATCAGACAGTACAGAACGAGGCATTTCCTATAATTGATAAAGTAAATGCATATGCGATTTATGAATTATGACCATGCGTTATAAATATTAATATTGCCAAAATTCCCTATATTCTTGAGCTAATTCGCATTAACCCAGAGGCATTTACGTTACAAAAAGGAGGATGCCGGCAAATGCAGACATGTTTTCGCTTCGGAGCCAAGTGTTAGTTTACTTCACTCCACAGCCAAATCTGAGTTCATCTCTGTATCTCTTCGAGACGAGCCTTCTCTCCAGGTGTTGGTGTGACAGCGAGTTCCAGCGAGTGCACATTCCCTGCTTATCTGTGCAGTGATTTGCCAGTGTTTGGTGTTCATCTCCCTGGTCGCTTCAACACTCTGCGGAGAAAAACTCCTTTCTAAAAGAGCTCGCGCGTGGCACGTCTTTTTAAAGATGTCTCGCCCGTGCACTTCCGGGTGCGGTCGCGTTTTATCCGACTCTGATGGGCACAATCGCTGTCTTGCGTGTCTGGGTGTTGAACACGCTAAGGCAGCGTTTGTGGATGAGTCATGTTCCCATTTGCGGGAACATGACCATCGCATTGTTGCGGTCTAGACTCTTTGATCTCGTTTGAGGGAGAGTCCCCTCATCCGCACCCCGATCTACGAGCTCCACGAGAGCTGGTACTTCGGCTGGCGGCCAGGGTAACCTGAGGGTTACGGTGTGGAATAAAGTGCCGACTATTCCACGCTTCACACCGCCCTCTACCACAATGCAACCCGTGAGCGCGCCGATTGAGCCCGTGGTTTCGTCTTTTGATGTGCCGCGAGTCTCTTTCGGCGCCCCAGAGGAAGATGAGGTGTCAATCACGGCATCACAAGGTGGGCGTGAGTCCTCGGGAAGTGAGGACTCGGCTGTGCTGCCACCCTCGGGTGTGCCAGCATTGTCCCAGTCTGATCCCGAGCTGACTGCCATGCTTTCCCGGGCAGCCGCGGCCATTGGTCTCGAGTGGTCTCCTCCACCCGGGCCAGTGTGTTCGCGGCTGGATGATTGGATTTTGGGTGCGGCTCTCCAGGCGACGAAGGTGTCCGCATACTCCATGGGTCAGGTGATGTCCACATGTGTGGTCCAGGAGCGACACCTGTGGCTAAACCTGGCCGATATGAGGGAGGCCGAGCGAACCCGTTTCCTCGACACCCCCATATCCCAGGCTGGCTCTTCGGTGGCGCAGTCGAGGACTTTTCCCAGCAGTTCTCGACTGCCCAGAATCTCTAAAACATGTCCTGCCCCGACAGCCCGCTGGCTCCCGACAGCAGCAGCAGCCTCCATCCGGGTCGCGTCGTGGAGGACGCCGCAGGAGGGCGCCGCAGCCCTCTCCAGCCCCGCTCCCACTAAACGCCAGGCCAAGCGGCGCTCCTGAGACGGGCTGCTCAGAGATGGTGTTCAGTTCATTACAGGAGTCGGTAGCAGGGCCGCTCCTTCCCCCGGTGACGGTATGCGCCGCCCGCGGGCCACGCTCCTCTCATCCCCCTCTGTCGCCAGACCCCTGCCAGAGCACGCCCCCGTGGGACACTGGTCCTCCCCTGGCCTCCTCTGGCAGGACGCGGCTAATGACCGTGCCCCCGCACCGGGCCGCTATGCCACCCACGCCTGGGCCAGTCATTCCGCCTCGCTGAACCACCGAGGGTACATCTGTGGTCCGCATGACCCCGCTGTTACAGTTTCTGGGAGCCTGGTTAGAGCTTCCCAGACTGTCCCGCTGGGTCGCGAGGACCATCAGGCTCGGCTACGCGATTCAGTTCGCGCAGTCTCATCCCCGCTTCAGGGGAGTCCGCTTCACTATGGTCGGTGGCAATGCCCCTGTCATGAGAGCGGAGGTCGCCACCCTACTGGCGAAGGGTGTGATCGAGACTGTCCCTCCAGCCGAAATGAGGTCCGGCTTCTACAGCCCCTACTTCATTGTACCGAAGAAATCCGGTGGGTTACGACCGATCCTGGACCTGCACGTCTTGAACCGCTCCCTTCACAGGATGCCGTTCAAGATGCTCACGGCCAAACGTATTTTCGAATGCGTGCGGCCGCAGGATTGGTTTGCAGCGATCGACCTGAAGGACGCCTACTTCCATGTCTCCATTCTTCCTCGACACAGACCGTGCATGGTTCCCCCTCTGGGCGACCCCCACATGTGTATTTCCACTGTAAGCCTCCTTGAGCATGTGTCTTTCCCTCGGCAAGCCACCTTGCCACCCCTGGGGTTGAAATATTCCACCTGCGGTTGGACACCCCAGTGTTTCTCCATATGTAGCCCTCCGGGGTCATATGTGTATTCCAAGTCCCCCCCTTCGGGTTGGGCATGATTGCATATTTCCACTGAGATATGCTTCCCAGTGTACCTTGGTATATCCTGTGTTAAGTAGGAGTCCTTCGTCCGTGCCAGTCTCACGACAGGGAGCTCACACTTACGCAGGGCACTGGAAGACAGTCGGGAGGTGGCGTGATTACACTGGGAACCCCATTTGTCGTCATCCGACGTAACTCGGAGTGACTACGAAAGGGAACGTCTCGGTTACGTATGTAACCCTCGTTCCCTGAGTAGGGAACGGAGACGTTACGTCTCCCTGCCACTTCCGCTGTACTGCTGGAAACGCCTGAGTTCAGTCTCGGCTCCTCAGCGAAGACATATCTGCATGTTGCCAGCGTCCTCCTTTTATACCCACGAGGTGGGGCGGAGATACGCTATCAAATTCCACAGACCCATGGCATTTCTTTGCCATTGGCTCGTTTTCTATACTCGAAGATGATAGGCTTTCTAAGTGAACCCCATTCGTCGCCATCCGACATAACGTCTCCGTTCCCTACTCAGGGAACGAGGGTTACATACGTAACCGAGATGTTTTATTACTTTATTTACAGTTTTTTTGCTTTAAATATTGTTACCATTAGATACAGAGTAGGTAATATACAGCAAAGCATCTCATAATCTCGCATGTTTGTTGCGTTGCTGTCCTGTTACTAGAACCTCTTCTAGAAACTGAAACAAAAACTTACAACTTTAAATGAGACTTTAATAAGAAATTACAATTTGAAAAGTAGGCTAACCAGTAAAGATGTCAGACAAAAATAATAAAGTAAAAAAATATGTTTGCCTCTGATATAGTGGAGCGGAAATCTTAATACTCTCAAAAATGTACTTAAACGCTACTACTTTGTTTAATTTAAATAACAACAAAACACCACCACACTAGCCTATTGCTCCAGTCTATGTGTAATGTTTGCATATGTCTCCAAACCCTCCCAGAATAGGCCACTGTGACCTAAAAGACAATCATAAAACATTTCATCACAACTACAGGTTGACAACAGCAATGTTTCCCTCTGCACCTGAAGGTCAGGGTGACCATCGAGGGGGTCTCGTCCAAAGGGTGCAGGATAAGTCAGAGTTCCTCCATTCCTAATGTATTCAGCTGCAATTTCCTCAGCAGGTGGAAGGAACTGAGGTGGTATTTGAGCGGTCCTGAGGTGGGCTGCAAAAAGAGCATTGGGTTTGCCCTTGGATGGGATTGTATGTGCATTCCAGGCAGGGATGAAATTCTGTAGCCCAACCATGCAGCATTTTGAAGCAATGGCTGAGACAGTGCTTCCAAAAGGGGTCATCAATGTCCAAAAAACCATTGTTGACCAAGGCACACAATTTGTACTTAATTGGGTAGTTTATTCGCGAGTTGACTTCGACCCACTTTCTTTCAGCAGCATGGTTCTGTTTGACTGACTTTGAATGAAAGGGGGTCTATTGACATTAGTGTGAAAGTCCCGAAGATTGTCTTGTTGATACTGACATAAATAAAATTCACGTCCATGATCAACTCTTAGCTGATCAAAAAGGCCATGTCTCAAGCAGATTTCTCTGCACACATAGTCATAAATTATCAGATGATCGGCATACAGAAAATCCCAAAATTTTCCCACTGAAACCATCAGAGGCAACAACTTCAGTCACTCCCAAATTTTGGTCCATGTGTATTTTGTGACCGGCATACTCAGCGTAATAGACATGTGGAATAGTTTGGCGAGCAGTTCCCTCTCTTCGCATCTTTTTCGCATCTCAAATTACTGCAGGGTAATTTGTGCCAGTGCACGACTTACAGCTCTTTCACCCAGCCTGTATCCCGAAGCTCTCAACATCCCAGTCATCATCTTTCTACCGTACACAATGCCGCAAACAGTACCTGCTGGTCGAACAACTGCATCCACACCATCTCTCCCTAGCCGTGCGTAATCGAAACGATGAATGTTCCTCGATGCGCAGAATTTAGAAATGTAGGAAATACTGGAACCTCTCCCAAGTCCATACTGCTGCTGTAAGACCTCTTGAACTTGTGTGCATGTGTATCCCTGCTCCTCTACTAACCTACAAATTTCACTTTCGTAATCATCAAGCGCACTCCAATCACACATCGTCCAGAAAATCTGTTGTTAACCGCAGTCACACAGTTAATAGGGTTCTGACATGTAGGTGATAAATCATGGTCAGACTCAGACATGCCATACACATAACGCTATAGCACTCTGGGTAGATGCCTATGGTTAATGCATCCACATCCCCACCCCCCGGTCCCTCCCCCGCTGGGAACTGGTACGGTCCAACCGCGAGCAAAGCACAAATGGAATGAGAAATGGAAAATCAGAGCAATGAGTAATTTTTTATGTTTGTTCAAAAATCAGACTCAGACGCAACAACCCAGCTTGTAGAATTGAAAATTAAACTGAGAGACAATTATCCGTTGTGAATTATTCCAAAGAAATGGAAAATTAAAGTTTGAAGTAAATTTTTCATTTGGTTAATTTTGATGGTGCAAATTGAACAAAGAACTGCAAAGCGTTACACGGACCCTGACCTCTGTGGATAGTTAGAAAAACTATTCTACTTTAGCATAGTTTTGCATTCATATTTGCATTCAGACAACCGTAAATCCTCTAATATTGGCCTGTATTCCATTACCGGCCGGGTCTCTAACATTGGCCGGTCTCGCTGTCGGCGGAGGTAAATAAAGGCCGGTCTCTAATAGTGGCCGGGGCTATTATTAGAACCAACGTTTTTCTGGGCAGGCCACAACATTATGCTTGTGATAGTAACATGCAAATACCACAGGGGGGCAATGTTTGCTAACGAATCCAAGCCATAGCTACCGTAGCCTGGTCATGTCAATCACTTCGCACGTGAGACTTCAGTCACCGGTAGGCTGACTTACCATGGTTGTTTACCATGGCAGCTGCAGAGCCAAAGAGGATTTTTGGCGAAAAACTATTTTTTAACCCCCTGGAGTCGACAATCGCGCCGGCGATAGGCTTGCTTTTTTTCTTATAAGTGCAAATGAGATTCAAAATATTCTGTTGATTTTGATCTTAATTACGGAGAGCGCGCGCTATTCAAACGCAAATAATCTGAGGCGATCCACGCAAACCTGTGAACGCCCACAATCAGCTGGATAATGTACTTTACAACGCTGTGAGCAATAATACTATCTTAATAATAATCCTGGAAAATTTACCTCAGAAGTGCTGGAAGTTTTATTTCGAGGAGCAACGCATCTGGCTGAGGAATAGGTCAGTTCTATACTTGCTTTGTTCTAATCGCAATCGTGTCTGTAAATTACACGCAAAAAGACTGTTTAAATATGAATCGTGTTTCTGTGTGAATGAATGAATGCACAGATGCGCGCTGTTGTGGAGCTACTACAGCGGGAACAAATACTGTTTCAAAATGAATCATTGCTTTTCACCAAAAATATAATTTAGCCTGAATTGTTGTTATTTGTTGTTAATGTTCTGTATGCATACCATAATGTTATATGGTAACTGTACATTTTCAATAAATTAACCTAGTATTTTATAGGTTCAAATAGACACAAAATCTCGTTTTTATTCATTCTACTGGTAACGTTAGTCCACGTTTTGCTCAAATAGAAATAAAGGCCTGTCTCTAATCTGGCCTCCTTCCAATAAAGGCCTGGGCCGCGATGCGCTTGAGTAAAATAAAGGCCCGGGCCTATATTAGAGGATTTACGGTAACCTTTTATCGGAATGTTTATATCACAAGCTGCCAGTGCACAGACCTCCTCAAGGGGCAGAAGGACCAAAAAGGGCACTTTTTTTAAAAAACATTTATTTATTAAATAAATCAAGTCAAGTCAAGTCAAGTCAACGTTATTTATATAGCGCTTTTCACAATACAGATTGTATCAAAGCAGCTTCACAGTATTAAATAAAATAGTACATCAGTGTTAATTTCTAGTGTAAAACGTCCACGTTTGGTAATGCTGATCAAAAGTATTGTTAATTGATTAATTAAATTAAGTATCCCCAACTGAGCAAGGAACCGAAAAACTCCATCAGGTGACCTAATGGAGAAAAAAAAAACCTTGGGAGA
>FLSR01004877.1:17292320-17342104 GCA_900092035.1 Leuciscus waleckii
TCCCCTCCCCTCCCCTCCCATGCACACCACTGCAAGCATATGGTTTTAAAATGTCACTGTACTTTGTGAGGTGGGTGGAGCTGATTACACTGCCCCTGGGTGTGTTTTAAGGACGGCCTGTCCCCTTCGGAGCTGTATTTAAGCAGCAGATCACCAAACACATTTCACTTTTCCAGCTTTGACCAGACGAGCTGCTCTTGAGAAGAATTTCAGACTGCAGTCTTTCATGTAAGTATGCTTTCACTCCAGGGCACTTGACTTATGATGTAGCTAGCTAACAGTTTCTAATACTTTGCATGATATTATCGAGCCCGATTTTTTCCCACTGCGTATCTATAGCACAAGTTCATGTTTTCAATTGCCTTGCAATTTACACAAAATTTACCCATTGACTTTAATTGGTTGTCTAGCAACAGCATTCCAAAAGGTTGTTTTAAATGAAAAGTCAAAATATGTTTAAAGTCCGCGTGAACCGGAAGTTGCAAACGACTTTTCTCCAGTGTTGTGACATATTTCCCAGTGAAAAGTTATATTGAACAGAGGGCAGGGTTTTACTCTAGCGCTCCTCCTCTCCATCTCTCGCTCATAGCAGACTAACGGTTTGAGGGGAGTGGTTAAGCGTTTGCCCAAACCAAGCCGTCAAACATACGTCATCAGGGAAGGTCCTCCAATGCAGAGGGGAGGGGCATTTTCAGATTTTGATTAAAGATTACGAAGCCAAACAATTTTTTTTGTGTGGATTGACTTGCATGGATGAATTGTTCACCACAAAACGATCAATTTAGGCAAACAAAGTAAATATGGTCAATTTTGAATTCATGTGGACTTTAAGTTAGGTTTAAAATGTTATGGGTTGGTTTAGGGAAAGGTTTGGGGTTATATTTACGAAAATAATTATCAGTCTGGATCTGGGCATTTCCCCTGATGAGGCAAGAGAGGCGGTGTCACCTCAAACAACTGGATGAGAAAAAATCCATATTAAAAAATAAATCAAAGCAAATATTACCAAATGTGACATTAAAAAGTGTATAAATCACTAGTTTTTCTAAAGTAACACTGTCCAACAGTGGCATCCGCAGGTAAAGGGAGTCCGCTGTTTTCCTCTTGGTACGTCTTATGTTGAGGAGCTGCGGGAACATTTTAGGCTTGTTGGACTTGAACCGGCTCTGCACGACCGATCGGTTTATGACATCAAAGTACAGCGAGAGCAACTCAAAAGCATAAGGAGCCGTCTACTTTCTATTCGCTCTTGCGGTACTTTGGTGTAATTCACAGGCGGTTGCTAGGGTGTTCTGGTGGTTGCTATGATGTTGCTAGGCGGTTGCTAAGGTATTCAGGGCGGTTGATGTGGTGTTACTAGGTGGCTAGTAGTTGTCACAGATGGTTACTATGGAGTTTTTATAGAGTTCTTAGCATGATCTTGGCATGATTTAACACTTAACTAATCACTATTAGCATGTAGCTATTCACTCTAGCATGTGTAGTATGTTGGAAGTGCTGTTTGCTAGCATGAGTCAAAAGAGCCAAACCTCATCTCTATACGATGTTCTGATACAGAGATATAGGTCTTACAAAACGGTTGCTAGGGTACTCGAGTTTGGTTGCTATGGAGTTGCTTGGGAGCTGGAAGATTTAAACTTAAAGGGATACTCCACCGTCTTTTCATATTAAACTATGTTATTCCCTTAACTAAGACGAGTTGATACATACCTCTCTCGTCTCAGTGCGTGCACTCAATCGCTCAGGCGCGCGGCGAAACTTTGTTAACTCAGTTCATTCAATATGGGCCAAGCAGAGAAGCTACCAAACACCTCCACGTTTTCCCTATTTAAATACAGTTACTCGCGTAGTGTAACTCGACCTAGGACGGTGACACAAAACAAAACGTCGCGCTTTTCTAAGCGTGTAAAATGGATAACTATCTTGTATGGCGGAATACCATAGCAAGTGCTCGTAAGCATTTCGTCTTGGCGCAGTAATATCTTCACTAGAGGGAGCGGGGCCGGTGAGAGGATTTTTCACGAGTGAAGATATTACTGCGCCAAGACGAAGTGCTCATAAGCACTTGCTATGGTATTCCGCAATGATTACCACAAATTCCAAAATAATAGAACATTAAAAGCTAAGATATCTCCCCCTATATAAACATTGAGCAAAACAAATGAAATAACACTCATTTTTAACATTTGTTCCATCTGAAGCAAAGCATGCTGGGAACTCATTCAGTGAATGTATGTGTAGAAATATGTGTGTGAAGATACATTCACATTTATATGGGAACATGTATGCAATATATGTGAAGGATGAAACCTTTTGTGAATATTACGTTATGCTATTTTTGTGTTCATTCATAAATATTTTATGTATTAATATATAGCCAGCATGGTCAATGCATATATTCCATTATACTGAAAAATATAAGCACTAACTTCCCATATATGGAAATGTATTATGTACTGTAATATACTGCATTATATTTTGCAGTATAATTCCATTTAGTTTTGTTCCGTAAGGGAAGACACAGCCGACAAGAGGCAACAACAGCTTTTGTCTTGGTGTGTCTCGGGCTTTAGAGAAAACATGTTAATATCTTCCACCAGAGGAGAAATAAATTAACAAGCTTTGGAGACACAAGGTTGGGAGTGTAAAATTATGAAATTAAATTTATTTTCATAATAAGCTTTAAGTTACTTTCTTAAGCCGAAGTTTAAAAGCAGTGAAATAAGAATATTAATAGCCTAATAATTACACTTACTATTGATAAAAATAAATAAATAATAATCAACGAAAATGAAATTGACCTGGATTTTGTGTATCAGATGCATGTAAAATTGATTTCTGCCTAAAGAGTACGCCAAATGAAAGCATGAACTGGTGTTATAGATATGCTGTACACAGGACTACACAACAATAGCTGCTTTTCCACCATCGGCCAAACTGTTCTCGGTGCTTAATTGCTCCATTCCGTGCCCAGCCGTATGGATAAGGTTTAAGTTTTCCATGTGGGACTGATACCAGCACTCTTGCAATGTAATTCAAATGTGTCAGTCATTGCCTTTAAAACACATGAGTTTTACAGATATATGAGATGCAATTATAGTGACTGCGTTATGGAGGATGATAGAATATTTATGTTAGTAACTTGTTTACTACGCTCAAATAGCGCACTTGACCAGCTACAGAGAGCCAGACATCAGACAAATGACCAATCCTGAGGGCGATGTCACAACATGCATGGTTAGCCAATGGTGCTGAGACATCTGAGCCGAGAATGGTTATTAATTGTGCCGTGCCGAACCAAACTCGAGTGGAAATGTAACATTAACCATTCCTTACCCCTTTTCCACCAAAAAAGAACTGGTTCGGAACTGGTGCTGGTTCAAAGTTGGTTCAACTTGCGAACCTTCTCAGAACCTGTTTGTTTTTCCACTAACTAGAGAGCCCAGCGAATGACGTCGTTACATCACTGTGTACATTGCCATACGTCTTCGCTTTCCCAGAAACGCTTGCGCCAACTTCAAGCATAACAATTACAATGGCAGACTACATCGTCTTTTTTGTTTTTCCTAGCTATGCGATCGTATAATGGGGTTAGAAGAAGACGTTTAGAACACATTTGTTCTGTTCGTCTGGATTACTATAGACGAAGGTTACGTTCGAGAAGAAGATCGACAATAACCCTGCCCCCAGCCCCCGACGTGAGCATGACATGGTAAAAGAACGGTTCTAGTGCAGCAAAGAGTTGGTGCCGCTTTGGAACCAATTTTCCTTGCCAAAAAGAAAAAAAATTGGGCTGTCGAAACGCAAAGAACTGGTTCTCGAGTAGGCACCGGCTCTGAACTGGCACCAGCACTGCCTTGGTGGAAAAGGGGTATCTAAGATCTGTTTGGCCTGACAGTGGAAAAGCGGCTAATGTTTCCCAACCCTGTTCCCAGAGGGATGCCAGAACTGCACATTTAGCATGTTTGCCTATTCAGACACACCTGATTCAAGTCAGCTTATTAGTAGATACTCCAAGACCCGAAATGGATGGGTCAATTAAGAAGAAGTCCAGCGTGTACTGTTGTTGTGTCTACAGAAACTTGGTTGGGAAACACTGCAATAAAGTTTAAAGCTGATGTTAATACTGGTCTGATATTATTTTCAGATCGAATTAATTCCAAGATGTCCAGCATAAGTTGTATACATATAATTGGTGGACAAGGAGGTGATCCATTCTCATTTACTGGTGTGGACAAGGTGCCAGATTAGAGAAGATCGGAGTCTGGGTGGGAGGATCGCAGGTGAAGGCTGTCAAGGTCTGGCTTCCAGATGGGAGAGTTGATGAATTTGGTAGACCAGAAGGACCATATCAAGAGTTCCAGTTCCAGCCTGGTGAGTGTTTCACCTCACTGTCCCTGTGGGGGAACGGAGCAGGAACACGTCTTGGAGGCATCAAATTCAAGACCAGTCTGGGGAGACAGTTTTTCGCATATATGACAAGCTGGGGTTTAAAAACAGAATATCCCATTGATATCGGCTCTGGATATTGTTTGGGAGTTAAGGGAAGATGTGGTTGGGACATTGACTCCATGGGATTCGTGTTTCTCAATGCAGTTGAATCAGCAGTTCTCACCGATGTCATCTATCCCACTCTCCAACACCAGACCCTACACGTGGCAGTAGAAGAAATCAAATCCCTCAGTTACACGAACAGCTCATCCACCACACAAAAACAAAAAATTGAAAGCTCAAGCAAAGTGATCAAGAAATCCACATGGTCTTTGAGTGAAAGTTTATCTGCAACATTTAAAATGGAAGTGAAGGCTGGGATTCCAGAGGTTGCTGAAGTTACTACAGGATTCAGTGCCAGCATTGGAACAGTAAGCACTTATGGTCAGGAGCACACAGAAGAGAGAACCCAAAATCTGTCTACAGATGTAGATGTGCCACCAGGGAAGAAGTTGCATGTTTCAATCACTATTGGCAAAGCCACTTTTGACCTGCCTTACACTGGCACAGTGAAGATGACCTGCAATAACGGCAGTGTGTATTCATATAGAACCAAGGGCACATACAAAGGTGTACTTACACTAAGATCAAAGTGGATGCCAAGGAATCTCCTCTGTAATATCAAGACAGATTGCACTTGTAATGCACAAGTTCTAATTCTGTCAATCATGTAACATTTTTTATATATATATATATATAATATTTGTTGTTTTCAAATAGCCTTAAAAAAATGCAACTTATTAAATAAACTCTGTATTGCAAGCATTGTTCCCTCTACTTATTTTCTTATTTCCATTACTTTTCTCTATTGGGTGGACATTTCAGCCACATGAGCAACGGTCTTTATACCAGACCTGAAAAGGGACACAATGTGGTTAAATCATATAGTTGTAACTTGTAACTTTAATGTGCTAATTTATTTTTGATTGGACCCTTAGTAACTTCATCTTTTGAAAACAAGCAATTCAGGTTATCCAGTTGTTTACAGTCCTGTATTTTTTTTATTAAATCCCATGCAGAACAGTTAAACTCTTGATATTAATTCAATATAGTAATGTGAAAAAAAGAAATTAAAGCAGTTACACTGACATTGTTTGTGACCTTCTGATCAGTTTCAGTGATCTAGTATTAGTTCTTCTATATCTAACTAATTTTCTTGGATGTTCAGGGGAACTATTGTCACATTCACCGCCTTCCTGTCTGCACTACACTCCCCAGAATCCTCCGTGGCGCACACCTGCACAGGGGCACCGCCAGGAATTTTGGGCCCCATGACAAAAAAATCTAATTGGGCCCCCTCCGCGTTTGCGACTGTTTTGCTTCTTGTAGTTCAATACAAGTAACGTTACTTGCACAATATTTACTGCTGGTGATTTGTGAATGCAAGTCTGCATACAACAGTATGCAGTTCACTATTTGATGCAAGATTAAAAGCCACCATAAAAATGTCCTTAAGGCAATCCTTTACAGTCTCAATTTATTTTTATTGTAAAATTAATGACAGATAAAAAATAAATAAAAAAAACCTAAATATATATTAACTTTTTAATTAAAATAAATTAACATCATCTCAAAACAATGAAAACAGCAGATTTTTTTTTACTTAACTGCACATACATGCCACCAACAAAATAAAGTTGACGTGTAAAACGTAATTTCCACATCAGGGTTATTATAGTGCTACAAAACAGATCAAGTGATCACTAAACAATAGGTTTTGAGGTTTGGAACGATGGGAATAATAAAGTCTGTATAGACTGCTACTTCCTGCTCAGCTACTGTTCAGACGCTCTTGCTTACTGCTCCGCGCTTTGCTCTATCGCTTTTACATTTTATCTCCTATATTTTATATTTTATTTCCTTTTATCACCTAATTTTAACTTCAGCAAATCAGCACAGTGCTCAGACAACAAAGTTTGGATTACTACAAAAACGCAGAATTCTTTTACCCGACCAGCTTACATTCCGGAGAAAGGAAAACACAACTGCCTACACTCATAAGGATAAGAGAGAAAATGCCTCTTCTGGTTCAAGAATCTACTTGCTGCACTAACTGCCACAGACTTTTACAAAGGATTGCAGTTCTTGAAACAAAGTTAGTTACGGGACCACCAAACCAGACGGAACACACAACAGAGCTTCGTCATGGACACCCTCAGCATACAGCCGGTGAGTCCCATGAAACTAGTGCTACTCGACAGGTAGAGAAACAAGCCAATCGACTTACAAATCGATGGCACAAACAGGGAGCGAGACCCAAAGGCACTCGAGACATCAGATTGTCACGAGCCTCACATATTACCGCAATAGCATCCTCTACCCCAGAGACAGCTCTGACAAGGATTGCAAACACTGATCTCCTAACACCGCCTATACATCTTGAGAACAGATTTGAAGTACTAATGAATGTAAATGAGGAATCCCCAAATGTGATGAATGTGACCGAACACAGACTGAATGGGCCAGTAGCTAACACTGATGCTAACTGGCGCTCAAGGTCGAGCAGACAGCGGCACTCAGCTCAGAGCGCAGCGAGGACTCTGATAGTGGGGGACTCCATAATCAGAAACATTAGCAGCTGGGACACAACTACGTGCTGCCTTCCACAAGATTTTAAGTGCGGTGAAGCACCCAAGATGAACATAAGTTCCACGTATGTGAAACGCCCACACCCATTTGAATGACCCATTCATATGTCACGATGTGGTTATGTGATCCCCTGTTCAAGTCTGTGATCCTGCCATGTGTTCCTTTGTCTGGTGTGTTGTCATTGGTTAATTGTCCTTTCATTCTTCACAGGTGTCTCTTGTCATTAGTCTGTGTATTTAAGCCCTCATGTTTGCAATGTGTCTTGGTCAAGTATTGTTTTCTGTAGTCCACTGTTGTGTAAGTCTATGTTTGTGTTTATGTCCACGGTTTTGTTTCACGCCACACCTTTGTTTTATGTTTAATCTTGTTTTGTTTAAATAAACTGGGTTCTCAATAAGCTTCCCTCCAGTGGATCCTTTACAGAATACTTGACCGACCATGAACCCAGCAGTTGCTCTCTTACGTCTTCGTCAAGGTGACCAGGCCACTGAAAATTATGTTGAGAACATTTTCGCTAAAGTGTTGTTTCAGAATATCGAAAATCACGTGGGGATTTGCAGCATGGTCAATAGATGTGTTGTTACGCAGCTTTATCCTCACCACATCCCCTGCTTTGCCAATAAGCTTTGCCAGGACTTCCTGTGAATGCTCATGAACTGGAATAGCTTGCTTCTTTAAATACAGAGTCATAAGATTTCCCCACTCACGAACTGTGAATTTGTCTGAGCTATCACCTCTGAATATAGGAGGCTCTCTTACATCTGACTGCATGACAACCTTGACGTTAGGCAATGTCATCTCTGAGGGCTGTACAGGAGTCCTGGTGTTGTGTGTGCACCTGTCAGATTGTAGCTTAGCTGTAATGGACTCACCTAGCTTCTCAGCTAACTGTGTAATGAGTGAGCCTAAGTCTGGATTCTGCTCGACTTGGCTAGGCATGGCACGATCTACATAACATGTAGAGGAAGCTAGATAATCACATCAATCAGCAATCAATTGCACATCAGTAAAGCACTCTCTTAAATGCTGTTATATTGAAGAAGACAAAAAAATAAACATCAGGTTGCAGTCCAAGGGAACACCTGACCACGGTAAAAGGCGAGTGAATGCAGCTTCCCACGGCGAACGAGCTGATGTCGATCTTCAGACCAATCCTTGAAGAGCACGGCACCATTGTAACGGGCGTGCCTTGTCTTTAACAGTTTTATGTTATATCGGATGCACGTCCATTAACCCTTGTATGTTCTGCGTTGTGTTCGTGTTGTAACGAGTGAAGAAAGGACCCGGACCACGACCAACTGCTGGTTGCTCTTTTAATGAAGGCAGAACAGTGGATTTGTCTGTACAAATCACAAAAATATTCATAAGGCTGTTACATGCAGTCTCCTCCACACAGATCTCAAGCTCCTCCTCTCAGCTAGCCTAGCGCAAACTGAAAGAAGCGCATCCATACACGACTGATAAAACTTTTAGAATTATCAGCAAAAATACTTTTAAATAAAAATGTGAAAATGAATTAAATAAATTATAAAATGCTCAATGTAATTGACATGAATTTATTTTACATTCTTAATAAAACCAATGTAAGTATGCCAGATGAATAATAATGAACATTATACACATACCTGTACAAATCACAAAAATATTCATAAGGCTGTTACATGCAGTCTCCTCCACACAGATCTCAAGCTCCTGTTAGCAGATAAACACACAGAAAACCATGTAGACTAGCACGTGGAAACATGTCTAACTTTACTTTAAAGCTTGCAAAAAGTCTGTTTACAAGGTTTATATTCGATTGACACATTAACTGCATGTTCACAACCTCAAAACTAATATTTATACATGAATAAAACAAGGTTTGTATCGTCCAAAAACTGAAATAAGTGTTTAAAACTGACGTGCAAAATAATACATTACCTCCTCTCAGCTGGCCTAGCGCAGACTGAAAGAAGCGCATAAATGACGACACAAGGCCTGCAACCTCTTAAAGTGACGGTACAGGTATTAACACTGTAATAACTTGCAGGAGACAAATCCATTCAAGTAAGTTAATTTACTTCGGAGACATCAAAAGCCAGCAGTACACATGATAACAGCCAGGTGTAATCCATGTCTAACTAACAAGTTCTTCTTTGCTACTCTTAAGCCAAAGTCAAACTGCATTAGATTGCCCCCTACAGGTCAATCTACCAAAAGCTCACTCTACAACATCCCCTTCCCCCCAAGTTTACAATATAATCATCATACTATGAACTTCATTTTACAATCCTGTAATCACAATACAGTTACAAAATTTTTTTTTTTTTTTTTTTACTTCATTTCATAATCTTTCAAATGACCAGGCAATTTCCTGGTTCTTTGTGACCTTCTCATAATCACTACAGGGCTAACAGATTTGTTCATTTCAGTTATTATCTCAGCAGTTGGAGAAGAAGCCCCATCTGCTTCAAGGGGATTAACTTCCCCAAGAATGTCCTCAGCCCCTGTTTTCTCAGTCTCTTTAGAGCATACAGCAGCAGAGTTGTCAAAAATGTCAAAATCAGGAGATTTACCGTCCATTTCCTCCCCTGAAAGCTTCACAAGCAATTTCTGTCGGCCATGAATTTGATCCAAATGTCTTCGGACCACTCTCCCATCGCCCAGCATTACTTTATAAGAAAGTGGTCCAGTCACAGTCTCTATGTCCCCCGGAATCCATTTCGGTCCATAACTAAAGTTGCGAACCAGTACTGGATCTCCGACACCAAAACTGCGTTCGCGGGCCTTCGTATCATGATGTGCTTTTTGCTTTTGTTGTTGTTTCTGAAACTTCCTCGTCAAATCAGGATGCATAAAGTCCAAAGAACACCGCAATTTCCGTCCTTGTAACAGTTCAGCTGGAGAGAGACCGGTGGTGGTCTGAGGAGTAATCCTATAGCTGAATAACACTCGGGCCAATTTAGTTGCAATTGTGCCTTCCACACATTTTTTTAGCATGCCTTTCAGAATTTGTACAGCCCGTTCCACTAATCCATTACTGGAAGCATGATAAGGTGCAGAAGAACATGCTGTACTCCGTTTTTATTCAGGAACTCTTTAACTTCGGCACTAACAAAACAAGTAGCATTATCTGATACAATAAGTTCCGGTAGACCCTGGTTGCTGAAACTCTTACGTAAACATTCAATGGTGGCAGCAGATGTGGCTGAGTTCACAGGATACACGTCCATCCACTTTGAATGTGCATCAATCAAAACCAAGACATTTTTCCCATGAATGGTCCAGCATAATCTACATGCAGTCTTTGCCATGGTTTTTCTGGCCAATTCCAAGGATGCAGTGGGGCTACAGCCGGAACGTTCCTATGCTGTTGGCACAGACCACAGGTTTTAACCAACCTTTCAACATCTTGATCTAGCTTAGGCCACCACACATAACTTCGGGCCATAGCTTTCATCCTGGACACTCCTGGGTGGCACTGATGAAGTTGGTTCAGGACTTCTGGTCTACCCACACTGGGAATGATGACTCTGGCCCCCCAGAGTACACAACCATCCTGTACACTTAATTCATCTTTTCGTGATGTAAAAGGATCAAACTCTGCTCCAATTAATTCATGCCCACCACGTTGCACCATTTCTCTCACCCTGGATAATACCGGATCTTTTTGCGTCCACCCTCTCACTTGTTCGGCAGTAATTAAGGTTAGGTCTGCATTCTCGAGCATCAGGACTCTTTCCTCCTGTTCAAGGTCCTATTCCTTTGACAATGGTATCCGACTTAGAGCATCTGCGTTTCCATGATCTTTGCCGGGCTTGTAGAAGATGTTATATTCATAGGCTCTTAGTGTCACAGCCCATCACTGGATCCTAGGAGATGACATTTGTGGAACAGCTTTTAACTCATTAAATAAAGACAACAAGGGTTTATGGTCCGTAACTATAGTAAACTTACGACCATACAAATACTTATGGAAGCGTTGTAAGCCGAACATGATGGCCAACCCTTCTTTGTCCAACTGCGAATAATTCCGCTCAGCTTGATTCAAAGTCCGTGACATAAATCCAATGGGTCTCTCACTCCATCTGGCATCTTATGTGAAAGAACTGCACCTAGGCCATAAGGAGAAGCATCACATGATAAAATCACATCCTTCTGGGGGTCATAGTGGACCAGAACTTGTACTGAATGGATCATTTTCTTGGACTGAGCAAAAGCAACCTCTTGTTCCGCCTGCCAGTTCCATTTTTCATCGTTCCGCAGCAAGGAGTGCACAGGGGCTAAACTGTAGACAAGTTGGGTAAGAACTTATTATAGTAGTTTAAGAGTCCGAAATAGGCCTTCAACTCTGTCACATTCTTTGGTGAAGGAGCGTTTTGAATAGCAGTCACCTTTTCTGGTACAGGGTGGAGACCGGTGTCATCTACTTTATGACCCAAGAACGTTACCTCTTTTTCCATGAAGGAACATTTGCTCCGTTTCAACCGCAGTCCTGCTTCTTGCAATCTTTCCAATACCCTGGCAAGCGTTTGAAGATGTTCCTCATCATTGCGACCAGTCACCAGAATGTCGTCCAGGAAAACTGCCACATACGGAAGACCTTGCAGTACTCCCTCAATGGTCCTCTGAAAGATGGCAGGACTAGAAGAAACTCCAAAGGGTAAAACACGGTAAGTAAACAGACCCTTGTGGGTATTCACTGTGACATATTTCTTGGACTCTGCATCTAATGCAATCTGATGGTAAGCATGGCTCATATCCAGGTTAGTAAACTTTTGCCCACCTGACAGTGTGGCAAACAAATCGTCTATTCGAGGGATAGGATATTGTTCCAACTTTGAGACTCGATTTACTGTTAACTTATAGTCCCCACATAGTCGTACAGTATTATCTGACTTTAAGACTGGCACTACAGGTGCAGCCCATTCTGAGTGTTTAACAGGTTCTATGATTTTTTCTTTTAACAGGCGTTCTATTTCAGCCTCTACTTTCGTCTTCATTGCATAAGGAACTGGTCTGGCTTTGAAAAATCTGGGAACTGCTTCCTTGTCAACATAAATCTTTGCTGGTGGACCTCTCAATTCACCCAGTTCCTCTTTAAACAAGGCACTTCAGTCAAGGTTACATTTTCCACCCCTTGAATGTTATGTATGGCCTCCCATTCCATGCCCAAGTCTTTAATCCATCCTCTACCCAATAGATTGGGTCCTGTTCCAGGTACTACCACTACTGGTAACTCCTTCATGACTCCTTTATGTTTAACTTCCACCTGCGCAGAACCTAACACTGTTAAAGTTTGGCCAGTAAGGTTTTTAACTTATAAGAACAGGTCTTTAATTCTGGAATTTGATGCCTTGTCCATAATTTGGAAAAATTTGACCCATTCATCACAGTCACACCACAACCAGTATCAACTTCAAAAGGTATTATTGTCTCATTAACAGCCAATGTGATAGTCAGTGGGGCGACCTTTGGAATCTCAGTTTCCTTCAAACTGTGAACTGTAAAAATGCCCTCTTCATCAGATGCACTTTTTTCGTCTCTGCCCACATAATACGATCTCTGTTCTCCTCTGGTCACAACTCTCTTACGTCTTTCTCCCCCTTGTAAGTTTGTGTCTCTGGTGGAACTTTTTGATTTGCATACTTTCATGATGTGACCTTGTTTCCCACATTTGTGACATTTCTCAGAATCAAATCTGCACTCATTGGCCAAATGTTGCAAACTTCCACATCTGTAACATGCTCTGCTTTGACTTTCTTCTTGCTTTACTGCCATTTTATGCACTCTCATTGACATGGATGTTTCTGAGTGCTTAGCTTGCAAGTCCCTCACATCCTTATTGGCCATTTCCATTGCTTGAGCTACTTTCAAAGCCTTTTCAAAGGTTAAATCCACTTCTGCCAACAGTCTACATTGAATACGGTCATCATTTATGCCACATACCAGTCTATCCCGAAGCATTTCTGTCAATTTTTCTCCATAGTTACAATCATGAGCCAATTTCCTCAAAATTGCCACATACTCGAGTACAGTTTCCCCTTCTTCTCTTGATCTTGAGTTGAATTTAAACCGCTGTACAATTTCACTAGGTTTTGGGTTGAAATGCTCTTTTAGCAATTCCATAATGTCTTTGTTTCTGGTTTAATTGGGCTCAATACATTTCGACTGAATGTTTGACTTCCTACAGTGCTCAACAATATAGCTCTTTGCTTGACTGCTTCTGTAATTTCATTGGCCACAAAAAAATGCTGCAAGATTTCACAATATTCTTCCCAAGACTGAGATTGACTGTCAAATGGTGTGACTGTTCCTACCATGTTGGCCACTTCTTTTCCAAAGCTCCAACTTGTATGGATTAAACTTCTTCACCTTCCAGCACTTCTCTCCAAGGCATTTCCTTTTCTTGCTTTTATCCTCGTCGCCAAAATGTAATAACTTGCAGGAGACAAATCCATTCAAGTAAGTTAATTTACTTCGGAGACATCAAAAGCCAGCAGTACACATGATAACAGCCAGGTGTAATCCATGTCTAACTAACAAGTTCTTCTTTGCTACTCTTAAGCCAAAGTCAAACTGCATTAGATTGCCCCCTACAGGTCAATCTACCAAAAGCTCACTCTACAACAAACACCATGGTCTGAATACAACATTCAGGCATAAATACTGGCAATAAAACAGATCTTAAACAAAGAAAACAATGTTCCTCAGGATTTGGTGACATTTCAACCGTAAAAGTAAAGATATCATTTCAACCTGGTTACAATAGCATAAGTTCAAAAGATGTCCTCATGTAAACTAACTTAATGCTGTGGTTTATAGAGTTGTGAAAGTTTTTTTTATGAAGCTTTTTGTTCTATTGACCTTTTAGAGGATCTTAGAGATGTTAGAGAACAGTTTGGTCCAGTGGAGATCATAATGACCACGAAGCAGACAGAGAGACACAGTCAAAACAAAGAGTTTATTGAAGACTAATTATTTAACTACAAAGCAAAAAAGAAAGAGAACAATTACAAATGTTCATTCAATCTTTAATCTTTATTAAGTACACAGAATCCCGGTCCATAGTGAAAATAATAGTAATAAAAGTTACATCATACATTATTTACACATATTGTATAAGCAGGGCGCCAGTGCTTCCAGATTCTTGAAGTAAACCTGACCGAGCTTTTCCTCGGACAGACCAAAGCTTGTACAATACAGTTTGACTGATGCAGGCCTAATGCCAGCTGCACAAGATCTTATTCCACTGTTAATAAACATCTCACTTGCACTGCTGTGCCGCGCGGTACCTGCAATAGCATTCTCAGAGAGTCATTGTATGCCACCATAGAGCCTGCATGCTCTTCTTTTTGTAGCTGCGCCAGAGGTGCAGATAATAAAATGTGTTTGGGACATGAACTAAATTAAACAGTCACTAGTAATTACAGGCACACGCAAAACCATTTTAACATAAACAGGCTCAGAAAGGTTAGGATTAGCAAGATCATGTCTTCATAACTATAAACCTTAAACCTTATGTTACCTTATACCTTATGAATTAAGTAATTGTAAGTAAAAATTAAAGTAAATCTGAATAACTACATTTAGTATCATGATGACTTAAAAATTAGTACACTAAAAAGTAACGTAACTCAAATAATTTTAAGAAACCAATAAAAAAACAATATATGAGTAATCCACTAAAAACGCATACAAACATGTGTAACTATCACTGCATTATTGCTTTTCAAAAATATAGATTTCCCTGTTTGTATGATTAATTGTGTTCAACTTGTGAAAGATGAAGAATATTGAGTATACTGAGTATATTGAAACTGATCAATATCATTTTTATTTTGTCTTTAAATATGTTAATTGAAATGTAACACAAATATGAAGCATATCTTAAACATACAATTTGGTTGTGCGATGCAAAATGCTCATGAAAAAAAAATGGATAACGTGCTCATTTTAGGTAAAATTAACTGTTGGATATTTAGCCGTTTAGTTTGGTATATGTCCAAATCAAGCAATCACTGAAAGATTTTTAGAGTGTATGTTTAATAATGCTGTGTCAAACATAGTGTTTTTGCAGGCAAATATCCCTTTCATCCAGTGCTGTTTGAATGCAAATAGATTCAGACAGTATTGCAAATGCGCTTGGCCATTAACTGGAGAGAAACAACCAAGAATGGATAATTCACTGATGATTGGCATTGCTGAGTCAGTCAATATCATTATCAATATCAAAGTCAGTCAGAAATATAATGGAAGACATAATAACTGCTCAAATTTTGGCAAAGAAATAGTTTCAGTCTGAGTACACAGTGCATACAGCTGTACAGCTGCATAAAATATAAATGGAAATATTAATTTACAACAGCAGTTTGTTGTATTTCATTCATAATGAAGAATTCTATTGAAGCTTCTTATAAACATTAGAAGGCAGTTGTTCTGCCTTTTTAACAACCCCTTTTGCATTCTCACGGTTAGCTTTGGCTGCCATCTTAATGGCGTCAAGCACAGAATCAGCTTCTTCTGCTGCTTTGTATCCAGTGATTCCTCCTCCGATCGCTCCTGCAAGAGCTGCAGTTCCTAATATGATGCCTGCAGCGATCCCTGTACCAGCTGCTGCTCTGATGCCAGCGCCTGCAGCAACTCCTGCCTCCACCGCTACTGCTGCTGCTCCTCCTGCTGTTCCTGCTCCTGTTCCTGTTACTATCCCTGCCTCCACCGCTACTGCTGCTGCTCCTGCTGTTCCTGCTGCTGCTGCTGCCTCCACCACTCCCGCCACTGCTGCTGTTCCTGTTTCTGCTGCTCATGCTCCTGCTGCCACTGCTGCTTTATCTGCTAATGTGCTTGCAGCAGTAACAGATGTGGCTATTGCTTTAAATACGTCTTTGAATTTAGCCGCTTTCAGTAAAGCCACAACAGATCCAACTGCAACACCGATGCCCATAAAAGCACCAACCAGAGTCCCTGTAGCCACTCCTGCAAACCTAATGAGATATTTTTTATAAACATTCTTCTTCGCAGCCTCTCGCTTCTCTTCTGGAGTCAAAAAAATTGTGTCCATACCATTCATCTCGTCTTGAATGTCTTCCTCTACACTTGACATCAGCTCATTGGTGTAGCAGCCGTTCTCTTTCACCATCTTGTCGATGGTCTCCAGCATATTTTTCACATGACCCTGTTGTTCCTGTAGCCTAATTGACAGTCATTCCAGTGTTTATTGTCAATAACGTGACAGCGGCCTCCACATTTATCAACAAGCTCCTGCAGTTTTGGACTCTTCTTCACAAATTCCTCGATGCTTTGATCTTCTAGATCTTCACCATGAGTGAATAAAACCACTGCATGTTTAAAGGTATCCTCTCCACACCATTCAACTATTTATCCAGAATCTGTATTTCCTGTCCTGTGCACCTTTGAACTTTTATAACGATGACAAAGGCATCAACAGCAGGAGCACATTCAATAATGGATCTAATGATCTCAAATTTGATGATTTCCTCATCAAGACGTGTGTCAAAGATTCCAGGCGTGTCAATAATGAATGTTCTTCCATCAACCATCGCAACTCCTGATTTACATTCAGCTGTTGAAGATTCAGGTGAAGATTTGTCACGGTTGATGAATTCATTGACTCTTCCTTGCGTGTTGTGTTTGTGTGTGTATGAGCGTGTGGGCGTGGTCGCTGATTATTCTCCGGGATAATCAGTGGCAGGTGATCCTCATTCCCAGTGGCTATTTATACTCACCGTGTGCGCTTTGTGTTTGTCAGATCGTTGTCTTGTGGATGTTCCCCGTTCAGTTCCGGTTCCTCGTCTCCTTGTGTTTCCAGCCTGAGTTCCGTTTGGATGTTCGTCATTGCAGATTGTCTTCACTCCTCACGTCTTGTCTTCACCGGGAATTCACCTCATCTGACCTTGCTACCCTGAGTTACCCACGCAAGCCTGCGTTACCGACGCACCCTGAGCTCTCTCTGAGGATCGTTAGATTCTTCTGCATCACACCCTGAGTTTCCCTGAGGACCGTGAAAACTCTGCATTGACTGTGTCTGTTCCCGGTTTCTTCCTACACGCTCTGAGTCTGGATATATTGTCTAATAAACTCCAGTTTTACTTGCTATTGTCTCCTCGATTACTTGCCGTCACAAGATTCAGTTGTGAATATTCGTTCACTGGAAATTGTATTTCCACTGAGAATGTATTTCCACTGCTGCTTTTGCCATCTCCTGTTTTTCCAAGAAGAACTATTTTTCTTGCAGGTTTAGACTCTATTTGAAAAAGACACTCTGGTAAGTAAAAAGTGTTTTGAGTACTGATAAAAACCTATAGCATGTTAATACATATTAAAGAGATTTGACTGTAGTCTTATTTTATTAACACTGTTCTTACCTTTCATTATGTGTGACAGTGCTGAGCTGAATATCTGCAATGCCGGAAATAATATTCAGGACATTATTAACATTGTTACATTATTGTTTTTCTAAATTGTTTAGACACTAAAATCAAGTCAAATATCTTTGAAAGCATAATACAATTTGTTAAAGGAAAAAATCTCAAAACTATAAAGACTTTTTCTGTTTCATACAGGTTACAAACACAAATTTAACATGCGGTTCACTGGGACTCTAAGTGATTTAAATGAGATTTCTTGATTTATGTCATTGAAGGATTGAAACATGCATTGTCTGTAGAAAAAAATGTATGTGTGTAATTTTAATGTAACTGCAAGTATTTATGCAATTCTCAAAAGGAGGAACTTCTAACCTCTCAGTAGACATGTCTGCAACTTGTCTGATGCTGTTGCCCACAGTCCAATAGACCCAGTCCTGGCTGTCTGTGCCACACACACACACACAAAAAAAAGATATTTAATTATCTTAGCTCTTTTTACATTTTATAGAGAATAAAATAAGCCACAACCGGAGGCCAGAGTTTTATTAAATGATTTATTGAATTCTTTATTCATTCATTATTTGATAGGGGCAATGGACAGTAAAAACCTGCCCCAGAATTAGCTACAAAGCTAAATTTCATCTGCTGGCATATTTGGAAAGGACCAAATACCAAAATATCAAAATATAATTACGATACGATACGATAAAATCCCCCCACAAATGAAAATTATATACGACATATACGACCTCCACATGAATCGGTTTCTGAAAGCTCGGCATTCATGTTTTGACCAGCGACAGCCTATGACGTCACTACTAGTGCGCTCGGAAGTATAAAAGGGGCGCCTAGAGAACATGTCATCCTCTTTTTGTCTTCAGGGATTGTTTTGTGTGTAGCTTCAACCTGAAACTTCAAAAGGTATCATGGCTTGTGAAAAATGCTTCAGGAAGTGTGTGGATCTATGTCTAAGATATTGACACTTGATGACACACAACTTGTTTGGGCTCAGAGCAAGTACGATCAGTTCTTGACGAACTGCTTGTGCCAACTGTGAGATTTTCCCTTGAGGAAACTCTGCTCTCGTCTGGCCCTCTTCTCGAGGAAAGAGGGACAGACATCTGTACCAGGCGATTCAGGTCCCGCTCGCACTGTGGCAGAGCAGAGGCTAGAATCTTGGGGTTTCAGAGGGAGCTCGCCGAGGAGTTTGAGAGAGTTGTTAATCTCTCACAGCGAGTTGTTAATCTCTCCCAGGTCGGGGGCTTTCCCTGATGCAGTGAAACGAGCTGCGCCGCACTACAGATTTAGCTCTCCGGGCCACCAAACAAACAGCGAACGGACGAACTTGATGGTGGCGATGGTGGTTGAACTTGGATGACATGGGGAGAAAGAAAAGCTTTTCTCGATGCACCAGTGTCACCTTCTGAACTTTGCGGCTACTCCGTCGAGGAGGTGATAGAAAGGTTTAGAGAGGCGAAGGCATGCTCAGCTGCATTTAAATCTTGCATAATATTGTGGTCTGAATCTGCGCTTCCTCACCCCAGGCACTTCTTGCATCAGCCCTGAGACTGGACCTATAATGAGTGATTCCTTCAATTTGGAGCCCTTCTGTAGGTCTGGCGTCGGGTTTGGTAGTAAGTTTGCTCTTTCAAGCTCTTTATGGTGATAGGCCTTCATTTTACGAATGTCGTTTAGGTCATCGCTCTACGGGCAGCAGGCTGAGCTCTGCTGTCTAAGTGGTGTCCGCAAAATAATATAGAATTCATAGGCAATTGGAAAAAGGTTTGTCTATATAATGAAATGCAGCAGGAAGTTTGGGGCCTTTTCTGTAACTCAGATTCACCCGTAGGCTGAGAGTGTGTTTCCAGTGTGCTGATGTGTAATGTTTCTGACAAAGTCACTGCAAAGTTGAACAAGATTATAAATGATTATATAAGATGTTAATTATAGCTTTACAGGGTATGGAACGGCAGGAGGAGCATCTTGCCGCGACCGGCCGAGCGGTGCAAGCGTTGTGCACGCAGGTGTCAGGGCTCACCCAGCAAATACAACAACTTGCGACGCCCGCTGCGCCAACCCCACCGCCTGTTCCCCCACTCCTCCCACACCTAATCGTCCGTCAGAGCCCCGTTTACCGACGCCGGAGAGATATTCGGGTGAGCCAAACTATTGTAGAGCTTTCTTGACCAAATGCTCTATGTTTTTTTGCCCTTCAGCCTCAGACTTTCTGCACAGAGGATTCGAGAGTGGCCTTCGTGCTCACCCTGCTGTCTGGACGTGCAGCTCTGTGGGGGACGGGGGTGTGGGAGAACCAACGACCATGCTGTTCCTCGTTCGCGGCACTCTCCGAAGATATGAAGAGGGTGTTTGACCGTGCAGTCGCCGGGAGAGAAGCGGCTCGTCAGCTCACGGACATCGTCCAGGGTGAAAGACCAGTAGCTGACTATTCCATCGAGTTCCGCACCCTCGCTGCAGAGTGCCGCTGGAACGAGGAGGCGCAGTGGGACGTTTTCCTGCATGAGCTGGCTGACCGCATCCAACGCGAAATCTACGCCCTGGAGCTACCCACGAGTCTCAACGAACTGATTGATCTGGCATGACGAGTGGACGCTCGTCTGAGTCGTTTGGAGCAACTTACCCGTACTACTTCGGTTCATGGAGTTTTGAGACCCCCTCAGCCCAGTGGTCGGGATGCGGTCAGCCCTGTCGAGGATCACGAGCCCATGCAGGTGGGTCGAGCCCGACTCTCTCGGGAGGAGAGGGAGAGAAGGAGATCCCGAGGATTATGTTTGTACTGTGGAGGCTCTGGTCACTTTCTCAATAACTGCCCGGTAAAAGAGCGAGCCCGACAGTAGAGAAGAGGATTCTGTCGGGCGGGGTCTCCACTTCTAAAACCTCTTCCCTCTCCTTCCGGTGAGATTGCTGTGGGTAACTCAAACTCATCAATGCCAAGCACTCATCGATTCCGGAGCTGAAGGTAATTTTATGGACTGGTCCCTTGCACATAGACTTCAGATACCCACCATACCACTCACTAACAGGATTACCGTCAACGCACTCAATGGTCAACAGTTACCCACAGTATCGCACTCCACCTGTCAGTTAACTCTCATACATCCGGCAATCACTCTGAAGAACTGTCATTTCTCCTCATGGACTCACCCCAGTTTCCCATTGTCCTCGGTCACCCCTGGTTGGTGCAGCATAAACCCAGGGTGGACTGGGGACTTAACACTGTTTCTGCCTGGAGCACTGAGTGTTATGCGTCTTGTTTTGTGTCTGCTGGTTCGTCTCTGTCTTGTTCTGTCTTGCAGGAGGAGCCGGTGAATTTGTCAAACGTGCCCGAGGAGTACCTCGACCTGAAGGAAGTGTTCAGTAAGTCCAGAGCTGCTTCTCTTCCTCCGCATCGTCCCTATGACTGTGCTATAGATTTACTGCCAGGTACGTCTCCGCTCAAGGGCAAGCTTTACTCTCTGTCTGTTCCCGAGAGGGAGGCCATGGAGAAATATATTTCTGATTCTCTGGCATCCAAATTCATCCGACCTTCCTCTTCTCCAGCGGGGGCGGGGTTCTTTTTTGTGGGTAAGAAGGACGGTTCTCTGCGACCTTGCATTGAGTACCGAGGGCTGAATAACATCACGGTGAATCAATTACTTGTTGAGTAATCAAACCTTTATTTATTATGAAAACCATTTTGAGGTGCATTTAATTTTATAAACTATTTACAAACTGAAACAAATGTTTAATTGTTCAGAACAATTGTTTTTTTATTATTCAATATTATGTATCAGTAGACAAGCCAATAGATGATAAATAGTTTTCCAGTGTGCTGATGTGTAATGTTTATGACAAAGATGTTAATTATAGCTTTACAGGAAATGTTAACAACTGTTTTAAAATGTTTAACACATTTTTATTGAAGTTCCTTCATGTTGTTTTTCCACACTTTATACAGTCTGTCAGTCTGTCATGTCAGTCAGTCATGTTCGTGGGGTTTTTTATATTTACAGTTGGAGTATTTGTACTAGTAAAACATTTACACAACCCTCGGTAATGAAAGCAGGAAACAGTGAGGACTGTATTTATGTGATAATGTTACATTACATTCAATGCAAACAAATATAATCTATTAAAAGAGGCTAGTAAATAAATACACAAAACGAACATTCTGTCATTTTTAGTTTCACCACTAGAGAACACTCTCCATAAAACATGTGAGAGGACAAAAGAAGATTTCTGAATTCATTTCGATTTCTGAAGTGATTCAGTTGCTTTGCAAAAGGATTAATTGTGTTGAGTTGCTGGGAGCAATAACAGCATGGCACTACAGCAACGCCAAAAGTCATGGGGCGATTCTTAGGGAATGCACAAACTGATAAAAATTATTCCATCTTATTTTGCAACGCAAAAGTAAGTCCTTTTTATGAGATTTTGTATGAGTCTTCTGGTTAAATTAATGCACTACAAACCAGTGTGTTTATGACTATGATGAAGGAATTGAAACAATATGATAATTAAAAGTTTGCAATATAAAGTTGCATAATTGACTTTTTTAACAGATAAAATAACTGGAAGCGAATGAAACCAGAAGCCTCACACATTCAAGTTACAACTGGCCATGTCACTCTTTTTAGGTTAGACGTGGGAATATGCTGTAATTGAAATCAGTTCAGTACATCTTTATTCATTTCCCAAGGGCAATTTGGTTGCAGGATAAAGCATAAGGCAATCACCATACAAACAATACAAACATATAAAACAGATCTTAAGACAAAATAAAATGTTCTCAATTCCAGCAATCACACATCATCTTCACGTTAACAACATGATGTCACCGTGACACAAGAGCATTTTGTGTTTATGATGGCAAAAACTGAATAAAAAGAACAAAATGGTGCCATTCACTTTGAAAACAGCTGACAAAAAGCTAAATTAAAGTACTATTATATAAACTTGAAGCCTAATGCAGTGGTTCTCAACGGGCCTCTCTGGAGCCTCTTGTCTCTCTTGGCTGGCCCCAATATTTGTGTTGGTGTAGTATAGTTCCCAACGGTGTTGTGTTCATAGCAGAATAGACTTGCTATCAGCTAGTTGGCCCTACCAGGCCTCCCTAAAAGCATGTCCCCAGCGGTATGGGTAGATGGCTGACAATACTGGCTTGCTTCAGGCCTAGTTGGCCTCTAATCCTCTAAGTGGTTTTCGAGTGTCGGGGTACACAGCCAGCAGTGTTGACGGTCAGGCACTGGTCTCCCTGACCCTGAGCCCCAACATGGGGTACTTGGCTGTTAAATTGACAGGCCAGTCAGACAATTGGCTTCAGTGGACCTTTCTGGAGCCGAGCCCCGATTATGATCAGCCAAATTAGATTTGCCACTGTATTGTTGCCCGTTTAGGCCTCCCAGTAGGCAAACCCCCAACAGCGTGCCTTATTTTTGTCAGCTAGTAAGACCACTGTCAGGCGGTTGGCCTTATCAGGCCACAGTGAAGCTCAGTCCCCAAATGTACTGGTCCATGGCAGTCAGTTTCTTACCTAAGAAAACTTTGAGGCGGCCGGCCTTAACAGGCCACTCTGAGACTGAGCCCCAGGACTTAGTAGGCCACCCTGGGTCTGACACCCGGAATCGGGGATCAGAGCAACCAGTTTTTTTAGCTTTCTATCAGGTAGTAGGCCTCACCAGGCCTCCCTGAAGGCGAGTTCCCACGTATGGGCAACTGGACAGCTAGCCTGACCGGCTATCAGGTAGTAGGCCTCACCAGGCCTCCCTGTAAGTGGTTTGCCAGCAATACTGGGTTCTGGCAGCTAGTGGCCGCTTGCTACAGTTCAGCTGGCCTTAGCAGGCAGCTTCTGAAGGCGAGCTTGCGCCCTAGCATGACTAAAGTGTTCACTTTCTGCTACTGGTTCCCTCCCGGAACCTCTTTTTTATCTAACCTACAGTCTGGTTTGCCTACCAGGCAGGACATGTGCTCCCCTCACTGAGGGTCACTATGAGTACTCGGCCTCCTGAGTCTGGTCAGACAGTCGTAGGTCTCCGTGAAGCCTCCCAGTTAGATCAGCCCTTAGGCCTTTTCAGGCCTCCTCAGTGCTTTGAAACATAAGCGCTGGGTAGATCCGTGGATCGAGCAGAGAAACTCCCCTTGCTAGCAAGGGTTGTAAACGCTATGCTGAGTCATGCTCTCCAGGAGACCCTGTCTCTGAGATCCGGGCGGAGTGGTTCACTGTCAGCTTCGCAGTCCCTCGGGTTGGATGCCTTACCTAAAGGCAAGTGTTCAGAGGCTCTGTCTTCGGACAGACAGGAATTTGACCAGACTGTTGAATAAACACTCTTGAGAAATATCAGAAAACATGAAAAAAATTATCACTTTAATGAGAAAATGCATAAATTTGTATTTTCACAGCTCTTTACAATCCAAAACGCTGAACCTCAATGCAGCATCCCTCTGTAACCCAACTGATGTTGATCCTAAAGCAAATCTTCAGATCCGGGTTACGGCCCCAATGCAACCAGCCTGGAGCTGACCGCTGTTACGTTTCTCTCTGTGTTGTGTACAATAAAGACCAGAACACTTGCCCCTTCCATTCGGAGGTTTATTGACAGTCACACCCAACATGAACTGGTCACCATCTGTGGATTACATCATGAAGTTCATATATCACTCGTGGGCATTTCGTGATGACAAATTCCTCTCCCCAGCGTATGCAAAACAAACTCATTATGTATAACAATTAAACAAAATACCCATTAACACTGAATCATAATATTAACACAATATAAAAATACAAAAATAGATTAAATTGAATCAATTTATACACTTTGTAAACTTAATTTGCTCATAAGACAGGAGCAACGGGTGCACACTCACATCAAAATGTCGTCAGGACAGCGCCAAAAGCAAAATTCAGAATAAAAGTCTCTAAACGGAGCTAAAAACATCAGCACGAGTTTAAACGCTCAAACCCAGAGCCGCTCGTGGAGCTACAAACATCAGCGCGAGTTTAAACGCTCAAACCCAGAGCCGCTCGCGGAGCAACAAACATCAGCGCGAGTTTAAACCTCAAACCCAGAGCCGCTCGTGGAGCTACAAACATCAGCGCGAGTTTAAACGCTCAAACCCAGAGCCGCTCGCGGAGCTACAAATCCAAAGGTGCTTGGATCCATGTGAAAATTCACTCGCGCGACGCGTCTGTCTGACGGGAATCCGACGGCGGAGCCGCGGTGGAAACTGCTGCAGTCTTACCAGGAAATACGACGACAGCCGGTCTGGGAGCTGGAGTAGCCTGGCGCGAGGGAGATGCGAGCTTGGTGAGCTGAACTTAGTCAAACGGGAGCTTGGTGCTAATGGATGCATAGCTGTGTGGGTATACCTGGATAATTGACAGTACATTGCATTGGTCAGTGCAAGCCACTCTGGAACAAGGTCCTTTTGCTGACTTTTTGACTTTCTCTGTTGAACCATGGATACTCTCAAACTATTTTTCATTTTCTCTGCACTTTTCTCATATTTCTCAGTACCTTGCGTTACTCTATGTGCAATCAAACAACATGACCATGCTCATTTAAGCAGTAAAACAGACAAAGTATATTCATTTGATAGAGACTCTGCCTCTTTAATGATACTACGGACTTTTGGGTTAATGCCGGACAGATTCTCTGTCACTCTGGCTCTACTGTCATGTTTTATTATGAGAACGCTCATTAAAATTATTGCATTACCTAACAAACTGCATACGACTGTATTGCTAAAACAACATTACTGTAGTTCCTCAGATGTGCTCTGTCGTGCCTTGATTATATTACTGCTTATGATCTCTGGTAATGTCCATGTCCACCCTGGCCCTTCTTCTTCTGATGTTATTTCTGTGTTGTTTTTCCAACGGATCGTTTGGCAATTTTCACCAAAGAACATCTTCAATGTAGTATAGCCCTGGCAAAGTCTATACCCAAACAGTATGATCTTCTTGTTCTTAACATGAAACTATCAAACAGCTTTTCTTTATCTGTGGCTGGCTGCTATTGCCCTCCATCTGCACCAGCATGTACCCTAGAGGCCTTAAGCAATGCTCTTGCGCCTTTCACAGGTCTGAGTTGATCATACTTGGTGACCTAAACTGGGACATGCTTAAGCCCCCTGAGAAAGTTGTACAACAATTTGACTGCCTAAACCTTCATCAAATCATAAATCTACCTACTAGATACAACCCAAAAAGTTGTGACAAGGCCACATTGATAGATGTTGTGTTTACAAACGCACCACTCATGTACCTATCGGGTGTTTTTTGCAATGACCTCAGCGACCACTGTTTCATTGCCTGTTTTAGAAAACACCTTTCTGTTAAACAGCCTGTCGTAATCACTACTAAACGTAGTTTGAAACATTTTGATGCTCAAGCTTTCTTACGCGATCTGGCCCAAGCTTGTATAGAGTCAACCTGATTCCCACTGTGAATGATGCATGGTTGTTGTTTAAAGATCTTCTTATTGCTGTGATCAACAAACATGCCCCAAACAAAAAGATACGCATAAAAAACCGCAACAGCCCATGGATCAATCGTGATCTAGTCATTCTGCTTCAGCAAAAAAATACAGCTTGGCGCAAAGCACGCAAGTCACATTCTACCAAAGACCATCTTTTATTTCGTCAAATCAGGAACAAGGCCACACAAGCGGTGAGGGAGGCTAAAGCTGGCTTCTTTAAAGAGCAGTTCACACTCTGTGGTGCGAATCCAAGAGCATTTTGGAATACGGTAAAAAAAACTTGAAAACAAACCCCGGACCATACCATTGTCCATAAAAAATGGATGACATAATTGTTACTAATAAAAATTCCATGGCTGAAGCTTTCAATCACCACGTCATAAATTCTGGCTTTGTTTCCAAGGCGTAAACCCTATTGCTATAGCTCCTGCCTCCTCACAGTTTTTCCATCCGGCCTGTTTTAGTGGGGGAAGTCCTGAAGGAATTGACTGCTCTGGACCCCAATAAAGCAGCTGGGTCAGATGATCTTGCCGCTTTTTTCATTAAAATTGCTGCCCCTGTCATTGCGGCTCCTCTAACAACCCTTATTAATCTCTCCCTTCATACAGCCGAGATTCCACCTCTTGGAAAGAAGCGGTTGTGCTTCCTCTGTATAAGGGCGGTGATCAGGCTGACCTAAACAATTACAGGCCAATCTCCATCTTGCCGTGTGTGTCTAAAATTCTGTAAAAACTTGTCAATAAACAACTAATCAGTCATCTTAATGTGAACGGTATCATCTCTGGGGCACAGTCTGGCTTCCGATCAGGGTATGGTTGTGTTACAGCTACCACTAAAGTGCTTAATGACATTACATCCGCGTTAGATTCCAAACAACACTGCGCTGCTATATTCATTGACCTTGCAAAAGCTTTTGACTCTGTGGTCCACAACATACTCATTGACAGACTCAGCAGCATTGGTGTCACTGATCACTCACTGGTTTGGTTTTCAAATGATCTCTCTCACCGGGTTCAACGTGTAAAATTTCAAAACCTTTTCTCCCACTCCCTTCCGGTCACCAGGGGTGTCCCCCAAGGCTCCATCCTTGGCCCTAAACTTTTCTCAATTTATATTAATAACATTCCCCAGGGAGTTGTTAATTCCCTCATTCACTTATATGCTGATGATACAATCCTTTATGCAACAGGTTCCTCCCCAGATGTTGTTCAAGCTACCTTGCAAGATAGCTTTTTCCAACTACAGCAGTCGTTTAAACAACTCAAACTCACTCTCAATACCTCCAAAACAAAAATCAAGTGGTTTTACCGTAAGGGTACTACGCCACCTCCTGCCCTTAACATCACCACCTGCAATGGGACTATTCTAGAACAAGTCACTGCATATAAGTACTTGGGCATCTGGTTGGAAACTTCACTTTCTTTCTCATCCACATATCAAAGCTGCAATCTAAGGTCAAGGCCAAGCTTGGTTTCCTTTACAGAAACCGCTCTTCTTTCACTACTTCTGCCAAACTTACTCTTATTCAAATGACCATTCTACCCATGTTAGACTATGGAGACACTATATATAGGGTTGCTTGCAAGTCCACTCTATCAAAACTTGACACTCTTTACCATTCCGCTATCAGGTTTGCGACAAATGTCCTTTCAATACACACCACTGCGCACTATATTCTTCTGTTAACTGGCCCTCCCTTCACAATCGCCGAAAAATTCATTGGTTCACCTTCATTTACAAGACTATTCTCGGCCGTTCACCTCCTTACTTAGGTCACCTGCTGCAGCCAAAGCCTGTCACATATAATCCCCTTTCCTCACTTCATCTTCAATTAAGCATTCCCAAAACCAACTCTGCCTTTGGTCTTGCATCTTTTTAATCTGGTAATAAAGGTTTAAATAAAAAATAAAAAAACACAGAATAGCGGAATCAACATATATTGCACAAATAAAAACAGAAATAAATTAGTAATACAATACAAAGGATTTTAGTGAAAAAGCAAACAATACATATATTTGTATTGTATTCACTACAACCCGTTACAAAAACATTCTGAATGTGTCGAGAGTGGCTATCTGAATGCGGCTCGACATCATCAGTGAAAGGTTTATCTGTCAGAGCGAGTGTTTTTGTCTGTGTTTGGAGTGTCCGATGCCCATCTGTACACGGTCACACAAGTTATAACTAAAATGAAAGGGAAATGATAAGTGATTTAGAATTGTGAAGAAGCTCCTAACCCTGGTTGTAAGCCCTCGACACAAACTTTAAACTGTTCCCTCAAATCTGATTGGCTGATTATTGGAACATGTTGCACTTGGTGAAATCACGTTCACCATCATAAACACCAATGACCCTCATGAACTCCTGTATAAAACACTCACCAGATCTACTGCAATGTGCTTGTGTAAAAAGCTATCAGTGCTGAGAAACACACAAACACAGTTTGTTTGCATTAAGGATATCAGACTCACACGTGCCTAATATACGACTCATGTATGTCACTGCAATCGTCTTTACCTTGATTACAATAATCATCCATCAATCCTTTACAGGTGAGATACTTGTTTGCTTTGTTCAGCCCCATAGACTAGTCCTGACTTTAGTAGCGGCTGCTTTGGGGCGACAGGGAAATCGTCCATTTCTGATAAGGTTTGAGGATGCTGATTTCATAATGATATGTCATATCTTAAATATGTTTACAGGAAATGTCTAAACTGCTACATAATCAGATTTTTTTATCACGCCAGACCTGAACTTGAAACATGCAGAGGGATGAATTCATGTCATGATAAAAACAAATAATGTTGTAACAATGAACAAGCTGGCCTATTAAAATGTAGTGAATTGAAACAAAAGAAATTACCAATTTTTGCATTTCTGTGATACTATTATTTCAGTTTATGTGAAAGAAAATTACATTAAGCAGCCACTCGCATACAGAAAACCAGAAAAATGTTTTATGCTCTTGTTTTCTGATTTCCAAAACATCAAGGCAATAAAGGCAAGAAGTCCTGATATGCAGTGTATTATTAACATAATTAAATGAGAGTGCAGCTAGCTTAAATGCTTCCTTTATTGCTTCATAAAAAGCTTCTCTGATTGTTACTCAAACTATTGATATTGATTTAGATATTTCATCAAGAAAGCCGAGAATATACTGATATCATTACCTAACCTTTGCTACTACTATCAAAACATTTATCTATGATTGAAGAACATACTGAGAGTAACAAACCACCACCTCTCATACAATAATTCTCAGTTGTCTGTGTTTGGTGGATCAGAGTTTGGGTGCATTGCGTCTCGTAGTGTATCCAGAACTGCTTGAAGCTCCTCTGTTTTCTCCTTTATTTCTGTGACAGATTTCATGGCCTTAGACTTCAGCTCTTCTGCCTGTTGAGTGTCTGCAACAGATCTGCTGTGTCGCTGTTATCTGATGTGTTCTCAGTCGAACCAGTGGTTTGGTTGCGGTGGATCTTGATTCTCGTTGATTCTCTCTTAAAGCGTAATCTTGGCGGATGTTGTGGATTTCTCTGGAGTCGAGAAAAACGAAGAAGACGTCAACAGATACGAAAAGTGCAGATAAAACTCCTGTAGCTGCTTCAGCAGTTTCTCTAATATAAAGAGTGTTAATAGTTTGTATGTTCTGTAAAAAATAAAGGCAAATTTCCATATGTACTTTTTTATACAAATTGAAAGAACAACTAAATATTTTAATAAGGTAACTCACCTTTTCTCTAAGACATTTAATGATGAAAGGCCTGGTCAGGATCTCACTGACAGACGAGCGGTTCGCTGGATCCGCCTGAAGTGTCTTTTACCAGCTGACGAAGATCCTCAGAGAAGGTCTCAGGAAGAGATTCATAGGAAGATGTGAGTATCTTTTTAACAGTCTCAACTGTGAGTATTGCAGGAAACTACACACAAAAAATGGTAAAGAGTAAGTCAAAAGTTTGTAAATCAATGCAAAGAAAGAGAGAGAGGAGCAGACAGGATATTTTGCCAAAAAAAAATTTTTTTGTCCCATGAAAGAAAGAAAATTAATTGATTTAAAAAAATAAATAAACTATGGTTGAATTGCAGAAGAGAACTTGTCGACTTGTCATGATTGACTTCGTACATTTTGCCAAGATGTTAGTTGCCAAAATATCAGTTTCAGGTCAAATAATCACCAGGTATTCCAGAAAGCAAGGTTATCTTACCATCAAACATACGTGTTTTTACCTGTTCATACCTGTGTTAATGCTAATTGCATAATATCTGGCAACGGTGTGTATTTTCATTGGAATTTTACTATTTCACCGCCATTTCCTTTAATGAGAATCGTGCAATCTCAATGCACTTTCATGACAGCAAAGCAGTTGAAGATTTGTATCTCCTCATATTACAGAAAGAATGTTTTTAATCAAATCAAAAAGGATGGAAAATATGCAGATTCTGCCAGAATTTAATGACATTTGATTACTTGTTTATTCTATCAATCTTCATGTAAAAAAAAAAAGCTTTATTAAACAAACAAGCTATTTTAAATGCATCCACTTTATCAGCACCAGGGATTGTGATGTTGACTGCAGATCGCTGGTCGACAGCTTGTGTGTGTCAGGGTCCTAATGTTCTCCAGATTCAGGGTCTGTTAACACACATTAAAGGGGTGATGAACTGAGAAATCAAAATTTCCTTGAGCTTTTGACATATAAGAGATCATCATACTTAATAATATCCTGTAAGTTTCAGAACTGAAAACTACCTTGTTAGTCCAATAAAAGCTTGTATAGACATCAGGCACAGCAAACGACTCGTTTTTCAAAGTGGGGAACTATGACGTCAAAGAGGATAAAACACCGCCTCCACAAAAGAAGATCAACGCCTACTTCAACACGGCCTGTTTAGCCCCGCCCGCCGATTCGCCCAAACATGCTAAATAACCATAGACAGTAAAAGAAATGGACACAGCGATCCCATTGGAACTCAATTGAGACAAGTGAAGCCCATTTTTAGCGATTTTTAGCACTTCCATTTCTGACGCGCAGACTCAAACCGACACGGACCATGTGAGCAACCCGTCTGTCTTCTAGTAGCTGTGCCAAGAGAAATCTGAATCATTCCCTTCCGAATCTTGCAGAGACGGAGAGTGTGAGTAGGAGCTGTCCATGAGCTGGAGCAGGAGAAACTTTTGCTAAGTATTCTGATTAATTATTTTGTCATTTTGCCTCCACGTCCCCCCGATTGCCCGCGAGCTTCTCCTCCCGTCCATACTGTAATCTCTCTACTGTCAGACAGAGAGTCGTGTGGTTATGACGCAATCGTTAGCCTACTTTTACAAAAACTGCTTCTACGGGGCCATAACATAAGCTACAAGGTAATGGAGCATTTTATACATTGTCGTGTTTCTTTAGAAATAAATAATGGAGTCTTCAAACGCCTCAGTTGTAAAGTTATTCGCTGTCAAATTGACGCCAAAATGAATGGGAGTCAATGGAATGCTAACTGAAGGTGAAGTTCTGCTACAAGAGGTGGCACGCGGCCGGCTTCAACTTCCGGTCGACTTCCTTGCCGCCTGTAAATAACATAGGACGACATGATAATTGCTAAACCGGATCGAGCTACTTCCAAGCAATAAACATGCTGTTTACTAAATATTGTGCAGCGCCTGTTTGTGGAAGAAGACAGTCTGCATAAGCTTCCTTCGGATTCCAGCATGGTTAAACTTTATTAAATCAGTCAATCACAATTCCCGACACGGATCTGCCAGCAACATGTAAGCAACCATGTGTATTCTAATGCCTGATCTGCGATCAGTGATTTCTGTGTAATTATTCAAGTTCAGATATCTTTCTCTTAAAATCGTTCAATACTGTTTATGCATCAGTGACTAAACGATCAACTTCACATGATTTCTCGTAGTATTATGAAAATAATCTTTTTTAAACTGTTATTAAATTACATACAGAAAGCGATCAAAGAACGATCCCTTTCCAATCGCCCAAGCTGTCAATCAAACAGCACAGCGCGAGCCGCGAGAGCTTATCTGGACACTTACCAAACTCGTGATGAAATAATGACACTGTTACACTACAGAACGAAGCTCTTACTGTGTATTCACATCGTGTTTGCATTGTGATTTGGTGTAAGCATTTGTGAGAGTGCAAAAATTGCGTTGCAATGATAAGATCTTTATTCACGCGATCAACAGACTGTCTGTCATCTGCTCAGTCAGTGCTCATCATGCTGCAACCTTCCATGTGATGGAATAGATTTAAATATAATGCTTTAAACGATACTTTTCACGATTTGTTAATCTCGATAGCTGTAATAGTAAAAACGTAGTAAAAGTTTTCGAGAGAGTTTCATTTCATATGCAAGCATGTCAGCCTCGGGCTGGGCGATTTTTTCGATTAATTCGAATTTACGTTTTAAGACGATTTTTTTTTTTTATTAAATCGAGGTATCGCAATTTTTTAATAAAAAAAAAAAAAATAGATATTGTAATTGCACCAATGGCAGAATAATCACAGCCGTCACCATGTTAACCCCACAGACTAGTCCTGACTTTAGTAGTGGCTGCTTTGGGGCGACAGGGAAATCGTCCATTTCTGATAAGGTTTGAGGATGCTGATTGTCGTAACGATATGTCATATCTTAAATATGTTTACAGGAACTGTCTAAACTGATACATAATCAGATTTCTTTATCACGCCAGACCTGAGCTGAAACATGCAGAGGGAGAATTCATGTCATGATAAAAACAAATAATGTTGTAACAATGAACAAGCTGGCCTATTAAAATATAGAGAATTGAAACCAAAGAAAATACCAATTTTTGTTTTTCTGTGATACATTTATTTCAGTTTATGTGAAAGAAAATTACATTAAGCAGCCACTCGCATACAGAAACACAGAAACATGTTTTATGCTCTTGTTTTCTGATTTCCAAAACATCAAAGAAATAAAGGCAAGAAGTCCTGATATGCAGTATATTATTAACATAATTAAAGGGTTAGTTCACCCAAAAATGAAAACTCACCCTCATGTCATTCCAAGCCCGTAAGACCTCCGTTCATCTTCGGAACACAGTTTAAGATATTTTAGATTTAGTCCGATATTTAGTGCAGCGTCTAATTACGTCAGCAGCATCACTGCGGAGTCGTGAACGCGGATTGACAACAGACCCGGAAGAGAATACAATGCTGAATAAAGTCGTAGTTTTTGTTATTTTTGGACCAAAATGTATTTTCGATGCTTCAAAACATTCTAACCAACCCACTGATGTCACATGGACTACTTTGATGATGTCTTTATTACCTTTCTGGACATGGACAGTAAACCGTATTTTCAATGGAGGGACTGAAAGCTCTCGGACTAAATCTAAAATATCTTAAACTGTGTTCGGAAGATGAACGGAGGTCTTACGGGCTTGGAACGACATGAGGGTGAGTCATTAATGACATATGTTCATTTTTGGGTGAACTAACCCTTTAAATGAGAGTGCAGAAAGCTTAAATACTTCCTTTATTGCTTCATAAAAACCTTCTCTGATTGTTACTCAAACTATTGATATTGATTTAGATATTTCATCAAGAAAGCCCAGAATATACTGATATCATTACCTAACCTTTTCTACTAAAAACATCTATGATTGAAGAGCATACTGAGAGTAACAAACCACCACCTCTCATACAATAATTCTTAGTTGTCTGTGTTTGTCGGATCAGAATTTGGGTGCATTGCGTCCGTAGTGTATCCAGGTGTCTTGAAGCTCCTGTTGTCTCCTTTATTTCTGTGACAAATGTCATGGTGTCAGACTTCAGCTCTTCTGCCTGTTGAGTGTCTGCGGGCAGCAGATCTGTTGTGTCACTGTTATCTGATGTGTTCTCAGTCGACCCAGTGGTTTGGTTGCTGGTGGTTTCTGATTCTCGTTGACTCTCTCTTAAAGCGTAATCTTGGCGGATGTTGTGGATTTCTCTGGAGTCGAGAAAAACGAAGAAGACGTCAACAGCTCCAACCATTTCTTCAGTTCCATCGAGTTGAGGCCTGTTATACTGAGAGCCGAAGCGCTGAGGAACAGAAAACAATAGTTTTTATGAAACTTTATGATATAAAAGGCTGTATACTTCATTCACTGATATGTTGTAGAGTTAATTAGACACACATTAGATGTCACGTGGTGATTTGACTTTAATCACTGTCTGTCTTCTATGTGTGACTGTGTGAACGAACACAATAACAGTGAGAACAATCTCCATCAGAACTGATCTGGAAAATATGATTTTCAAGTAGATGAACAGAGCTGTAACAACTTGAATAAATTAGTAACTAAATATCTTAGACTGGATCTCTCTTTTCTTTATCTGTGTATTTCTGTGTAAGTTTATCTCCTCCTCCCTCATCTCTTCTTTCTAACACAGGAAGTGTGTGTTTTAACACTCAGCGCTGTTAAAACTGTCTATTAATGTGACAGTATGGGCTCCTGTGCACTGCCTCTCATCTGTGAGTATCTGATCATATTCTTTACTATCTTCTGTTTTCTGTTTTCTGTTTCTAATGCAAAGTATTCAGCTGAAGATGGGATATAATAATGATGGTTGAGTAGGACAGTCTATGAATCCACAGTCTCACTGCTTATTGTATTATTTATTAACAAAAAAAAATTATTACATTTTTTTTAATTAAAAATTTCATTTAGCTTATTTAACAAACGAGGCGTGAAAATGCTCTTAGACCAGAAGAAGCATTAAGAAACACACAAAGTGTCCAAATTATTTTGCAGTCACTATACAGTCACAGTGAAGTTGATGGTGCCGACATCTAACAGGAAGTGATGTCGTGTGTCTCAAACACTTTGGCCTGATTTGGTTCTGAAGCTTGTTCTGTTCCAGTGAAGAATCAGTGATGTGAAACTTTAATCACATTAATGTTAATATTTTCTTTTTTAACATGTGTATGCAAGTGTCTTTATTCATAAAGTGTATATTTATGTACTGTGATGTAATGCATTGTAGTGGTGTGAAAGCTGCATGATTCTATATTATTTATACATTTTTAATAGTGTCTTTCATGGTAGGGTTAGGGACATGTTATACAGGCAAAATTAAATAGGGAGCAAAAAAAAAATATACAAAACTTAAAAAAAAAACAAAAAAAAAACAAGAGATATACAAAACTTAGGGTCAGGAACATGTTATACAGGCACAATTCAATAGGGAGCAAAAAAAAATACAAAACTTAAAAAAACACACAAAACAAGAGAACAAGAACTATGAAGACAGAGTTACAGAAATACACTGACATCACATTTATTGATGAGTAGTTTTGTTGGTTTCTCTCTTTTGTGAAAAATCACTTCTCAGAGATCTTTGATGCCAGAAATATTAGACTTTATTTTGCAACAAAGCCGGCCGTCTCCTGCAGAAAACCACTCCAGATTTTTGCTCAGCTCCTGCTGTACGGCCAAGGCGGATGTACGGTACAGCGACTTTATTTTGCAACAAAGCCGACCGTCTCCTGCAGAAAACCACTCCAGATTTTTGCTCAGCTCACACATATATACCATACATCCTTTTCCAAAGATGGTAACACACTCTATAGATATTTTTGGGTAAAAGGTCTTTGTCTGCTGTACCGTACATCCGCCTTGGCCGTACAGCAGATAATAAAATCTTCTACATTAGCCTATAATGTCATATGATGTTGTATGTTGTGAAGCTCAGTGTTCAAACTGCTTAATTGTTGTTGAGCATCAGTGAATCAAACAGGAATCAAACAGTGATCAAATAGTGAATCACTGAATCGACTCTTGTATCAGTTCACGAGTCCTGTGACATCATTGTGTGTGATGATGTTAAATGCTGGAGAATAATCCATCAGTTCTCTCCTGAATGAGCATCACAACAGAAACACACTCTCAGTTCATGTAGAATAAACTCTAGACATGTTTCAGTGTGTGATTTACATTGTGTTGAATGAATGGAAATGCTTCATATCTGTGTTTCTTCTGCTTTTAGTGCTGATGTCCCTCGTTCACTCTGGACTCAGTCAAGGTACTGTGCTTTACTGCAGTATATTTTAGTTTTTTAACTAATGTGAATTGTGTTATAGTAGTTTATTACATGCTTGGTTGAATTCTAATGTAGAATGCGGTCTGTTATTTCCGCTGCTAAGTATAACACACCGTTGCCATGAAAAACAGAGCGTTGCTATGGACGCAGAATTCTAACCGTAGAGATGGAATGGACTATTTTCTTTAGTGGAAGACATACAATCGTTTTTAAATCAATAAACTCCTTTTTAAATCAATATTTTGTGTCAAATTATTGATTTATTTGGTAGGTAGCCAATAATAAGCGGGATAATGTAGTGCGAGGCAGCGTATGCTTTGTGTTGGGGTCCTGATCAGAGCGGTGTCTGATAATAATCAGATAATAATGTCTGATCAGCCTGTCGGTGTTGTATTCGCTATAACAACCGCCTCGCTCTACATTATCCCTTACTTACTTATATAAGGTTTACTATAACCATATTATCTTCATGTTTACATCTGGATCCCACATTTGTCTCTTTGCTGATGTTTTATGTCCATGTTTTGCATATTTCACAGAATCATCTGACTGTAGTTCCTTATGCTGCAGAACATTACAGAAATCTGCTATTTATTCAATCTATTAAACAGTCTTGCAGTTGTAAAGTAGTTCAGTCAGACATTGACTTCAAAAGATCATAATCCACTGTATAAAACAGAAATTAGTTCTGCACAGTGAGTTTTGTTTGCATGTTTCTGGTTTTTGCTGCATATTAATTATTGACTGTGTCATTAAGATCTTGAGCACCAATGCTTAGCTTTATTCATTCAGTGTGGTTTGGTTGGAAGGGCTGGAAGAGAAAAGGGCTTGAGAACAGACAGACTGAAGTTAGTAAGTTCAGTTCAGATCTTTAAACACTCAGACTGTAAACAGCATCATCTACTGGTCAGAACTGGAAGAACAATAATACAAAGGACATGCGGTTTCAGTTAGTTTTCACCAACACATACATTGTTTATGTATAATTACAATTTACAAGCAAACTAGATTTTTAATTTAAGTGTTTTTCTCCTGATGAAGTTTTGAGTTAATGACAGAGATCTTGATACTGCGATGCTTTTCAATATTTACTTCTATGTTTCTCAGTGAAACCTGTAGTGACGGTGAAGCCAGATCAGCGTGTGTTCAGAGGAGAGACAGTCACTCTCACATGTGACATACGGGGAGGAGGAGACATTCAGTGGAGATACAGCTGGTTTAGAGATGGAAACACTTACTATCCATTTATAGCAACAACAGCAGAGATCAGTTTCACAGCTGATGTGTCTCTCAGTGGTAAATACAGTTGTAGAGGAGAGAGATCAGGCTCACGCACAGACTTCAGTGATGCTGTTACACTGACTGTATCAGGTGAGTCTTCATATTCACATCTGTTTAATGATCATTTAAATTAATATTTCAACAATTATAATCTTCAGCCACATCTTAAGAGGACTGAAGAAATTGAGTCATTATTCAGTAACTGCACACGTCTTGTGTGTGTGTGTGTGTGTGTGTGTGTGTGTGTGTGTGTGTGTGTGTGTGTTGCGTGTTTTGTGGAGGTTTTTGTTTATTATAAAATCACGTAAATTGTGACTTTCCAGTCTTATGGGCGTTTCCCTCTTTAATATTTAGTCAATGTCACTATGGTTACAGGAGATTTTCATGAGTATCATGATAATAGAAAAGGACTTGAGCGACTGAGTTCAGTTCTGATGAGTTTTGTCCTGAAGTCAGAGAGATGATGTGACTATGTAAAAGCCCTGAAAAGGGGAGTAGCTGAGTGAAAGATGCACAGACACAAACTTTCCTCAGATCATTTTTATTTTATTTATTTCAGGTTTATTTAACAGGGACAATGCACACTAATAATACATAATTAAATGTACAGTGTGCCAGAATTAGCCAAAAGGCTATTTTACATCTGCTGTCCCTGTACTGACGTTGCATATTGGTTCATGTGTGTAATGTCTGAATAAAAACAAAACAAAACAATATGCAATGTCAGTACAGTTTACATATTATACAAAATAATATTCCATGCGTTATACATACAATTATAACCATTATCTCTAGTCAGCAATTATACCTGCAGAAGTATTTCCCACTTTTAACTACAGAGTAAATACGGCGATACACAAGAGATACAAAACACAATTATACTGATAACATACATACATAATACTTTACACCCCTTATAATACTCAGTATATTTTAGAACCGTATAGAGAACAAAACTACGACAAGTACAATGTCACTGCATAGCTACTAAGGGCCGTTCTTTCATCCACACGGTTAACATTGCTAAAGGCTCATTTTGCTAGCTTACTCGTCGTCATGTAATTAACGTCCTAACTTCACAATGTTCGACTAACCATGCTAAAAACACTCTCCTCGACACATGTACCCATTCACATAATAGTGAGTAATAAAATCACGCACATCCCAGTCAGGTTCGGGTGCTGGATCTCATATAGAATTCAGAGTTACAAAGTAAAGATCCGCACACCGGAGAGCTCCCATTCAAAAATTGATTTTGAGTGTAACGTTTCGGGCCTTTACGGCCCTTCCTCAGACTAGCAGGAAATACAAAACAGTTGCCCTTTTCTAGTCTCCGTGTCATGTGTTTACATCACCACATTATCAAATTCATTTTTAAAAAACAATTATAAATAGAAAAATATACAATTACATCCAATTTTGCACCGTGCCCATCTATACATAAACATATTAATTCAAAAAAACAATTTTTTTTAGATGTCTATGGCTAGGCTCGATTTTCTCACAAATGTGTCCATAATTAGAGCCCTGACGGGCCTCAAATCTAGGCCCGAGCCCGGCCCTGGCCCGAGACGCTCAGGCCCTAGCCCGACCCGTGTCCGACAGCTCATCAGAATTATCAGCCCGAGTCCGACCCGAGCCTGTTTTTTGTTGTTGTTTTTTTCACAGCGGCAGACTGCCATTAAAATATGTCCGTTTTGTTAGTTATGTTTCTTTTCTTTTCATTTCTTTATTAAGTTAATTTAGACAAATCTTTGGAGCATTTAAAAAAAATATATAATAATTACCAGCAGCAAGCCGAGCCAACAGCGAGTAAAACATGTTTGATCAATTTAGCCTCTCAAATCAACGCTAATACTTTACTTAGCTACAATAAAATCCATAGATATAAAAACACTTCAAGCATATGACACAGACAGTTAGTTTAATGTTTATTTATTAAACCACAGTGAGTACAATTTTTTGAAATACTGAGGCAGGCTCAGGCTGCTCGCAACAGCACTCGCAAACGAAATGAGCAGCAGCCTACAATCTAAACAAATTAAATTAAATAAATCAAAAACAAACTTGCAGGTTATCTTACCTCAGAAATGCACCACAGAACATGGCCATTCTTTTTTCCAGTAGTTTCCAACAGTTAAACGAAAATAAAGTCCAATCAAACGAAAAACATCAGTAGTTTCCAACAGTGTAAACGAAAACCAAACGAAAAGTTAGAACAGTCTCTTACAGAGCATCGTGGAGAAAAAGAATAGCATCCACAGTGGAAGATTTTAACCCAGTCCTCTTCTATCACTCGCGATTTTTCTCATATTTTCCATTATTTGCACATGAGGTGAATCGTTGGTTGCGCTGACGGGAAACCTTCTGTGCGTGCGTGCGACTGTCATGTCAATCATATGTCAGTGTAATTATAAGGTTATGAAAGTTATGAGGTTATTAAACGTCTTTCTATGTTTGTTTTTCTATCGTCGACGTCAACTTCTCATATTTTTTTAATTAATGTCTAAAAATATAAAAAGAAGGATATCCCAAAAAAGCGAGCCCGCCCGCATGTGAACTATGACGTGAAAATTGGCCTAGGGGCGTAAAAAAGTCGGGGCCGGTCGGGCTCGGGCTGAAATGCAGGGCTTTAACATAATACATACAAAAAAAATATGTCAATATATCAAAATACAAATGTATAACATCATACCCATGAAAATGGATTATTGCACATTATCCGTTTCTAATTAATATCCACGCACAATGGACACATTAACTGTTTTAGCATATCTGTGAATTCATCATATATACATATTGTCACATATCATATAAACAATGACACCAGAAACACATTACCATCTTACTCTTAATATGAGTGTATGGAATCCCAAATCCAATACATGTCTTTACCGTATATAAAATAACAACATAATCTGGTAAAGTTAAACAAAACTAAGTGAACTATCAAATCACTCCAAAAGACAAGTTAGAGGCATCTGTTATTTTCTCAAATTTATATAATTAGATAAAGAGGACCAAATATTCAGTGAGATACTCATCCATAAAGAATTTAAAAAAAAACCTTTTTAAAGATATACATGAAGATAGACATGAATACAGAGATATATATCCAAAATAATTCTATCTTTAAGAGCATGTTATCAATGTATATATGATGAATTCACAGATATGCTAAAACAGTTAATGTGTCCATTGTGCGTGGATATTAATTAGAAACGGATAATGTGCAATAATCCATTTTCATGGGTATGATGTTATACATTTGTATTTTGATATATTGACTTTTTTTATTTATTTTTTTATGTATATTTTTTTTTTTTTTTTGAATGAATGAATGAATGAATATGTTTATGTATAGATGGGCACGGTTAACTCATACAGTGGGCTAGCAATGCGAGAAAAGTCTTTTATGTACTGGTGATAATAGCTCAACAGTCCCATAATCTGTCTTAACTCGCCAACTGTTCTGGGTTTTTTGTCTTTTAAAACTCTTATGGCAGCAGTGTCAGCAGGATAAATTTTGTTCCCTTCTGCTGATACTATTCTCCCAAGGTAGGGATTTCAGCTTGAATAACTCACATTTGCTTGGTTTTAATTTGATGCCGTACTGCCTCAGTCTCTGCAATACCATTCTTACATCACTGACATGGCTTTCAAATGTTTTGCTGAACACTGAAGTATCATCCAAATATAGGACACATATTTTGTCTCGGATGCCTTCCAGGCAGTCCTCCATGCAGCGTTGGAAAGCGGCTGGAGCATTCATGAGCCCGAATGGGATCCTGGTCCATTCGTACAGGCCCCAGGGTGTCACAAAAGCTAACAGGTGCCTGCTGTCTTTTGCCATAAACCCCTGATGGTAGGCCTTTCCCTGATCTAACAGTGAGAACATGGTGTTTCCTCCAAGGCCATCCATGATATCCTGGACTCTGGGTATTGGCTGTCTGTCAGGGTGGGTCTTCCGATTTAACTCCCTGTAATCTATGCACAGTCGTAAAGAGCCACATTTCTTTCTTACGCAAACAATGGGTGAAGCATAGGATGAGTGGGATTTCTCAATCCACCCTTGTGCAATCAAATCTGTTAAATAGTCCTTAATTTCCCTCATATAAGGGCTTAGGGACTGACATGTAGGTTCGTGCTACAGGCTCAGGATCTTTCAATGAGATTTTCAATTGGAGCTTCTCAATACAGCCTATGTCACTATCTGATCTGGCGAAAGAGTTTGACTCCTCCCTCAGCATCTCACGAACAACTTTCCTCTGATTTTCGTCTAGATGGGGGGATTCCAGAGGTCTGTACTTGTCTCCTGGTCTTTGGTGTGCTGGGCCTGAATGCTTGCTATCACTTACTGGTAAAACACATTATTTCCATCTGTCACACTTGCAGATTATTAGTCTTGAAGTCAAAACCACAAACCCAGACCAGAGTGTTTTCACAGATAACACATTTTTGTTTTGGTGATGGAAACTTTAAAGTGTCCATTTTTCTTAGTGTTAGTGGAGCTTATTTTATTTACATTTTTTGGAAGGTTAGTATGATATTCCTGAAATATTATTTTACCTAATTTGTATTAACAATCAAAAGCCTCATAATTTGTATTAACAACTCAAAAGTCCCCAAAAAAAAAAAAAAAAAAAAAACTGTACCAATTAATCCAATGGGGAACGTTATAGTGATGTAATACACAGCAAAATCCTCAGTGTTGAATGAACTCGATGTCTAAATGTTAAATGTCGATGTTAAAGATGAAAAAAATACAGTTTTTGTGCTAATTTAGAGAACATTATTAAAAACCAGCTAACATTGAACAAACATTTTATTAACGTTACTGGAAGAATTTTTGTTCATAACTTTGAGAGATCCTTACCGTTGGCCAAAGTTATAACGTTCCCTGTTAGCTGGTTATGGTTGTGGTAAAAGTATATTTATCACAAAGGCTCAACACAAAATGCACACATCCAGCGGGCAAAACAAACTCAGTGAGGATCTCAACCACAGAAACTGCCAAAGGGAAGAGAAAGTTGGCACACCACAGCTCCAATAATAGAAACACATGTATTTCATGTTCTCAGTGGCCATTAGACTCGACACTTCACCTGAGAACATGAAATACATATATTAATTTTTTTTTGTAACTGTATAACAAACTGTGGTTTGCCAACTTTCACTTACTTTTTGCAAAAGTATATTTATCAGCATATGACCAAGACCAGTGTAATGTATTTCTGTCACAGAATGGCACCATGAACTAAATCCCTCTGGAAACCGTTGGTCAAATGCTTTGCTCAAGGACACAATAGTGATGGTTAACAATTCAATCACTGCAGGGTTTATACCAGCAACATTCCCATTTACAACCAGCGTTTACAACCGAGGGTCCTTCTGAACAATCAGTTTTATTCCCTGAAAGAGCAGTTTCAGTCTTTATGTTCCTGTTTCTTCTCAGATTTGCCCACATCTACAGTGACTGTGACACCAGACTCAGATCGTTCACACTAATAATGCGGTTCTCACTCCTCTTTTGAAGGGTTAATTCTGTTTAATTATCTCACAGATGACGTGTTTTTGTGTTCAAAACCGTTAGATTGACCAAGACAGAACTGCAGAGCTCTTAAAATTGTAAAATTGTATAGTTAAGTATTTAAACGCCATCATAAAAACACTGCGCTCATTACACATGATATGAACCAGCAGCTAAAATACTTCCGAAAAAATTTTTTTTTTATTTAATTATTTTACCTGTGAATCTTTGTGTGACAAAGACAGGAGCAGGATGCAATTGCAAATAACGCTTTAATAAGAAGGTAACAGCGGCCAGTCAGGCAAAACAACACAGATAGTTCACAACACAGATGGTAGGTCAGATGAACACAAGCTCTGATGGTAGGTGAAGCAGGGACCACGGTGGACAACCGGTGATGGTGCTAGGTGGTCCAGTGCAGAGTGCAAGAATCCAAACGAATGACACGACGAAGAACAGGGGGAAATCCACGATCCAGACGAACAGCACGGAAACAGAGCGGGAACACACCGGAGAACCACAATGATCTGACAACATGAGACACCAGTTACTGCACATATAAAGGCACAAACAATTGGTACCAGCTGACGCTGCTGATCAGCAGTGATCAGTGACCACGCCCACAGACACACACACACACACACACACAATACGCAAGACGAGAGAGAGACAGTGGATTCATGAACCGTGACACTTTGCACAAATGCTGTGCTTTATATGACTGAGCGTTACAGTCCATCTCTCTTTTGAGGCTTTCAATCTGTTTAATTGTTTGTGTTCAAACTACTTGTAGGAGCAAAACTGAATGCAGAGATCTGAAAATACATTTTAAAGCTGAAGTATTTTACTTGAAGTATGATCTTATAACAGATAAAGACGTCTGTCTAACGCACGGACCTGAGAAACAGCTAAAACAATTGCTGTGTTATTGGCGGATAATAAACTTTAATTTAAAAATATTTTTATATATTTCCATAAATACCTTTTTGTGCACTTACTAAAGTTTTTATACAAATGCAGCTTTGCTTTGATTTTCAGATGATCCTGTCGCCGTTCTGTCTCTGATTATGAATGTTTAATCTCCCTCATGTCGTTCCAAATCTGCATATTTTTCTTATTTAGAATCTTTTATATAAATGTGCTGATCGCTATAGTAATGAGATGGTGAACTTTTAGAATTCAAAAAGGACACAAAAGCACCATAAATGTATAATAAAATAAGTCCAATTACTCTATATGACAGAAATCATGACTAAGAAGAGTATTTTAGTCTCCATCATCCTGTCCAGAGACACAGTTTAGAAATAAAACACACAGCCTCTGTTTACTGTCAGTTTCCAGTCATCTCTGATCACCGATGTTCTGCAGAAGAAAAAGAAAGACTGTCACTGTCAAAACTCTGAACACTTTGACCAGAAACAGAGACAGAAAGTTCAGACTGTCCAGTTATTTCACAGCAGAAATACAGGATCATTTTACTGAGTTTTACAGAGGAAAATAAACTACAGATGTTCAACAGAAATCACTCATCAAACACAAAAGGAACAGGTTTAATAATCACTGCATTTACTAGTAGAAATAAAGTGAGTTTATAGAGAATCTTTAAGCTCTAAAAGTTCTCAGCAGAATTTGAATGAAACTATTTAGTTGAAATAAAATATTGACATATTTGTGTTTCTTCTCAGGTTTACCCACATCTACAGTGACTGTGACACCAGACAGTCCTGTATTCACTGGAGAAACAGTCAATCTGAAGTGTGAGATAAACTCTGATCACAGTAACTGGAGATATGAGTGGTATAAAGACAGTGTAATATTACAGACGTCTGATTATCGTTACACTGTAAACAGAGACACTCTCACTATCAGAGGAGCTACTGAGTCTGATCAGGGTCAGTACTGGTGTAAAGGACAGAAAGATGGAAGACCAAACTCATCAACATCAAGATCTGCTGTTTATCTCTCTGTGAAGGGTGAGTTCAACATCATTGTCCTCATAAACTCTCTCTACATGATCATGATCACACAACCAATCGAGACACTGCAGGGTTACATGACCCACAGGTGGGACGTTTGCCATTATATATTTTAAACAATAATATTTTGGTAAAAACCTAAAGTAATATTGACATTACTATATATAATTTTAAAGTTGCGACAGATTTTCTAAATAAATGGCAGAGGAGCAGTAATTTATCAATTTGCAACTAGAATATTACTCATTAGGCATGTTCAGGCCTTTATTCTGAAATAGCTATGAACATGAAACATCATGAAAGATTGGTAGAAACTCGTTTTCATGCCAACAGTTCAAAAGATAAAACCAATTCAATTTTATGTGGAAAAAATGTCTGAAAAGGTTTTAAATATAATGAAACAAATGATGGATTCTTGATTTGTGATGCGGCGCGAGCTATAACACACATGCGTGTTTTTTATGCGTTTATTAGAGGTTGAATTCAAATCAAAAACTGCTAAACCGCACATACTACTTCTCAATAGATCTCTATTTCATAAATTGTATGGACATTATGGAAATATATGGTTCAGATCACTCTAAACATAATATGGAAATGCAGGCGTCCTTATATGGTCATTAACAGAGCTTGGCTGACATCTAGTGAAAAGGTTTGATACTGCTCCCAAACTAAATCTCACTGAAAACTCTTTTTTTTTAGATATCAACCTAAAATTCTGGAACACAACTTGGCTTTGATTTTCTTGCAGTTTTAAAGTGAAACATGTTTTGTAAAAATATATTTTATATAAATATATTTTTTACATTATACATTTTCATAAACTCAAACTTCTATAACTTTTTTTCTGTTTCACTTTCATAATTTTAAGTTCTACAATAATCTTCCAAACGTCTTCTTTAAAACAAGAGCAGCCATAGGTCTATATTACAAATCATTCTTGAATTACAACTATGTAAGTTTGGATAGTGATTTTCATGTGTATGTGATAAAAGAAGGGTGACAGTGAAGATGTAATGTGTAGCTCAACTCTTCTCTTATGCACTTCTGTATCAGCCACATCTGTTCCAATGCATGTGTTTTGTACAGCAGCGATCTGAGCCCCCCTTGTCGGTTCAGATACGCTACCACTGTATTGTCCGAACGTATCAAGACGTGGTAACCTTTGATGTCTGGGAGGAAGCTCCTCAGAGCCCTGACAAGCCAACATTTCTAGGCAATTTATATGCCAAGAATGATGATGGTCCTGCCACAGACCCCTGGGAAAGCGGCCGATGACCCAGCGTCTGTCGAAATGGTTTTCCGGCGACATGACGCCCCTAATACTGGCCCTTGGGACAAGAACCAAGGTTTCTTCCATATTAATAGGGAACGAAGGCATCTGCGCGTAACCTTTATTATACGGAACGGATTACCCTTGGGGGAAAAACCCCTTGTCTTGAGCCACCACTGAAGGGGCCTCATGTGAAGAAGGCCCAAAGGAATTATGTTGGATGCCGCTGCCATGAGGCCCAGCAGTCTTTGAAATTGCTTTACAGTGATGGCCTGGCCTAGCTTTATCCCGGACACCATGGCCAGGATGGATTCGATACGTGCGGGAGACATGCGTGCCTGCATCGTAACCGAATTCCATACCACGCCCAGAAAAGTCGTTTTCTGAGCTGGTTCTAACACACTTTTCTTAGTGTTGAGTCTCAACCCCAATTTCTGAATGTGGCCAAGAACGACATCTCGATGCCGAACTGCCATTTCTCGAGACTGGGCCAATATGAGCCAGTCATCGATATAATTCAGAATACGGATGCCCTGAAGCCTCAGTGGAGCCAGAGCTGCATCCATATACTTGGTGAACGTGCGGGGAGAGAGTGCTAGGCCAAACGGAAGTACCCGATATTGGTACGCTTCGCCCCCGAAAGTGAACCTCAGGAACCTCCTGTGACATGGAAGGATAGAGACATGAAAATAGCCGTCTTTTAGATCTAGCGTAACAAACCAATCCTCCGATCTGATTTGATTCACGATGATGGGAATAGTGAGCATTTTGAACCTGAATCTCCTCAGAGAACGATTCAACTGCCTCAAATCTAAAATCGGCCTCAGCCCCCCATCCTTCTTTGGAACTATAAAGTACCGGCTGTAAAACCCGGACTCCCTGTCTGGTAGGGGAACACTTTATATGGCCCCCTATTCTCGACCTCCTGAAGCGGAGGACCGGCAGGAGTCGAGAAAGATTTTGTGACCATAGTCGGTGCCCTATTGCAAGCTTTTGGGGTGAACCCCGGTGTGCGTTCGCTGGAAATCGATGTGGCCCGAAGCGCACTTTACAGCGGGATACAGATTTCCTGAGGGCTCCCCAGAGGGGAGGCTCTTTCGGTTTCGTTCTCGACACCCTGACGCGGAGGACCAGCAGGGAAAAATCGAAAACGATTTTCGACGTTCGCTGCTCATCATTTTAGTTCCTCAGAATTAAATGCAGCCAAAAACACTGGATAAGTGAAACACGGTCTGGATGGTAGGCTGAATTAAAGTATCTAACTTCTTAAAGTTAGATAATATATTCCATAATTTTAATTCCATCATTTTTATTCCACAGAATTAAATGCAGCCATAATCACCAGACAATATATATAGTCGTTCACAATATATTTGGCTTTCATCTCTCGAGAAGAAAGTCAATGGGCGCGAGGCTGAAACACCCAAAACGCACGGCTGTGTGCGTTGAGATATTTCTCAATGAACACAGCCAGCACCCTCAGGAGCTGACTGTGCATGCCTCGCACCCACACAGAATCTTTATAGCAGAGTAGCCTAGAAGACCAACACACACTGATGATAAGCTGTATGTTACTTTAGTTAAGAGTCAGTAACTGTGCTGATGCAGTGGCTTATAGTTACATTAATTCACATTTCATCTGTGCTATTTCTGGTTGATTTAAAGTGAATGTGTTTGTTACTAATAATTCAGGAATTACCTGTAAAATAATAGTGTTTTTCTGTAAGAAGTTTAATAAATTACCGGAAAGGTTTTTGCACTTTATTTAATTAGGATATTTTACCTTTTTACTAATATATATATATATATATATAGGCATATTTTTATTTTTAAAGGCCAGTTACTTCATGGATCCAGGATACTATGCATCCTGATAAAGTTCCCTTGGCCTTTGGAATTAAAATAGCCCCACATCATCACATTCACCATACCTAGAGATTGGCATGGGGTACTTTCCATATGATCATCTCTCAATGCAAATCAAACCAGCTGTTAGGCTAACTGAAATAAAACCATGCCAATGCAAAAAAGCAGAAAGAAGATGTCCCCTTAAATAAAAATAAATTACTCAGTATAATGTACAAAAAAGAAAAAGAAAAAAAACGAGTGAAGACAGAAGACTAGTGAAAGATATGAGTAATAACTCTATAAATGAGCTCAACACTGCATCACTGTTCACTTCCAGATAAACCGATTCTGACTGTAAAGCCCCAGAGTTCAGTGTTCACTGGAGACACAGTTACTCTCAGCTGTGACGTCGGAAGCTCAACTGGATGGACGTTTCTCTGGAGGAAAGACTCAAACCCTGAATCCAGTGATGATGCAGGAACTAAAACAATCAGTTCTGTGAGAGTCTCTGATGGAGGAACATACGAGTGTAGAGCAAAGAGAGGAGAATACTACACACAGCACAGTAATGCAATAAAGATAACAGTGAGAGGTAAGTGCTCTTTTACTTTGTAGTTTGTTTGTTTTTCAGTGAAAGAAACATGAAGTTTGTTGTTTGCTCATTTGCAGAGAGACCAACCTGTAGTGAAGGTGAAGCCTGATGTTCGTGTGTTCAGAGGAGAGAGAGTCACTCTCACATGTGACATACAGGAGACAGGAGTCTGGAGGTACAGCTGGTATAAAGATCAAGATAACACCGGAAGAACAGACCAGATCTATAACAGCGCAGGACAAGACCAGATCTACATAATCACATCTGTGGATCCGTCTCATGCTGGTCTGTACAGATGTAGAGGAACTCTGACTGAAACCTTACAGAACTCACAGATCAGTGATGGAGTTACACTGACAGTATCAGGTGAGTGTGTTCATCATTTCATCACATCACTTTAACCTGAAGACATTGAAAACCAGGTCAATTTGAGTTTAGTTTGTCTCGCACTCAGTCAGATTATGTTAGTGAATAGTTTGCAAACATCTCTATATACAGTGACAGTCTGATGAGGATCACAGATCTTTTCAGAGATCATTATCTTTATCCTCCAGACATGTTCAGTTGATTCATGAGCTTCTGCTCTTCAGATTATCTGAGATGAATGAAACCGTCAGTGGCTATTCTTCTTTTCTTTTACTTCTGTCTTTACTTCCGCCACATCACCTGATACTGTCAGTGTAACTCCATCACTGATCTGTGAGTTCTGTAGGGTTTCAGTCAGAGTTCCTCTACATCTGTACAGACCAGCATGAGATGGATCCACAGATGTGATTATGTAGATCTGGTCTTGTCCTGCGCTGTTATAGATCTGGTCTGTTCTTCTGCTGTTATCGATATTTTTTATTTTCCACACAAGAAAGAAATTCAAACAGGTTTGAACAACATGAAGGTCAGTAAATTTGGCAGAATATATATTTGTGAATGAACTCTTCCTTTAATACAGAGCTGTAAGAGGGAAATGGTGGTGGAATAATATGAGATGGGAGGAAAAATATTTCAAAGCTTTTATATTCACTCACAAACTTTGGGTTCCTGGAGAAACTTTCTGAAAGCCCTTCAGAGCTCTGTAATGTTGCTCAATAATGTTCTTGTGTTTCTGTTTTTCAGTGTCACGTTCAGGTCAGATTTCTGTCCTCAAAATCCTCAGTTTTCTTCTGGCCGCTTCTCCGCATCTGCTAGCGACAGTCGTGCTGCTTTACAAATGTTACAGAGCGAGAGGTAACTGACTTCTGTCTGATCTCTCTCTCTCTCTCTCTCTCTCTCTCTCTCTCTCTCTCTCTCTCTCTCTCTCTGTCTGTCTCTCTG
>FLSR01004877.1:17353122-17373753 GCA_900092035.1 Leuciscus waleckii
ATTCAGACTATTCTACTAGCCAACCCAAAGCTATTTTAAAGGCGTGTCTGTTTATAAATAGTGTGCATTGACGCGCTTACTCACCCGCAGGCTGAACCCTGAAGAGCCAAAGCCCACTTATTCCAACTCTCGCGAGAATTAGGACCTCCATTAAAGACAAAACACACGTGCCAAACTCTCGCGAGACGTAGGTACTCATGCTCGCCCCAGAGCCAAGCCCTTTAAACTCTTATCTCGCGATAAATGTGTGCTCTGCTGACCCCTTCAGAGCTAAAGTGTATAGTTTTTTTAAAATGATTTAAACACGTTCTAAATCAGATTTAACACCTGATTTTTGTAAATGTAATGTAAAGCATATAATATGCATAAGCAAACGCGGCAATACATTACATTATGGTCCTATTAATTAATGTTCGCCAATGCTGTAACAATAAGCAATACATTTGTTGCAGGTTTTATTATTTTTAAACGTAGTAGGTTAATAACTGTTAATTGGTAGTTCAGGTCCATATAATAATATTAACATCTTTTGATCTTAGTGTATTAGTAAATGTTAAAATAACTAAGATTAATAAATGCTTTAGAAGTATTTTTATTGTTAGTTCATGTTAACTAATGAAACATCGTAAAGTATTACCACAAAAACGTACGTTTCACTGAAGTTCTTTTCACAAAGTTAGACAGATTATGTACGTCACTCCAAAACAAAACTAAAGTTGCTCAACTTGGTTGTTAATGACATATACCACGAACACAGGGCACATTAATAAAAATGAAGCAGAAACCACAGAGAAACGGTAAACTGTGATCTAAATTTATTTAATGCAATTTACAAATGCAATTGTGGCTTTCAACTAGCTTTCAACCAATTGCTATAAATTTACAGTCACACTATCAACCAACAGTTTAACCCCTGAAAACATCTGAGTGGACTCTTACAGTCTTCACACACACACACACACACACACACACACACACAAAGACTCATTAACAATTAAAACGCTTCCGAATTTCTTCTCATCTGTGTCAGTCTCCTACGCTGTTTACGCTGTAAATACAGTGCAGTGCTTTCAGGTTCTACATCCAAACGCCGGCTCCCCATTGGCCAGCCTCTGAGGTGATCATGTGACCAGCGTCGGCCAATGGCATTGGTATTAAAGCACTGCACTGTATTTATGACATAAACAGCGTAGGAGACGTGAAGAAATTAAAGTCGCTGTTTTTGCACACAAAAACTATTCTCATCGCTTCATAACATTAAGGGTGAACCACTGGAGTCACATGGGACTATTTTAACGATGTCTTTACAACCTTTCTGGACCTTGAAAGTTGTAATTGTAATTGCTGTCTATGGAGGGGTGAGAGATCTCTACGTTATTACATTTTAATATTAAAGAATATTTCACATTTATTACCATTTTTACTGTATTTTTTAACATAATTGCAACCATGTTTTTTTGTGTTTTTTTTTATCCTGCTAACCCTAAACTTCTGATCAGTAGTGTATAAGACCATGAACTGCATCTGACCTGGCATATCCGATGATAAGGCTCCCGAACACCGTTCCAATCCCAGCCCCGGATCCAGCCACTCCCACGGTGGCAGCTCCCGCTCCGATGAACTTGGCGGCGGTGTCGATGTCGCGGCTCACGGCGCTGGTCTGGAAGCTCCTGAGGGCCTGAGTGAAGGCTGACTGAGGCAGGACAGCACCACTGACCTACAGGTGCAAGAGAGGGCTTACTTGACCTCTACACGACCCGAGTGTGTTTGGCCTGCCACCTATCATGCTTTAACAGCAATCGAGCTAAAACATGGTGTCAGATTCAATGTTTTTTTAAATGCCATATAGGGTTAGGTCACCCAAAAATATAAATTGTAGGGATGCACGATATATCGTCCACCATATCGGTATCATTTTAAATGTTATCGGCTGATTAAAAAGATTTGGTCGATATATTAAAGTCGATAAATAATGGATAATTTCCTTCAGCTGAGACATTAGATATGCACTGTTCGCCATGATGCTTTTGAATTGCTTGAAATATGACTGGAATCACTTCAAAAAGGAGTTTCGTTTTTTTTTTTTTTAAATCAGGCTTTCAAATTATAGAAAAATCTGGATTTAGATTTATCGACCAATAAACCGGTCATCAGCTTTCAAATATAAATAATTATCGGTATCGGCCAACATTTTCATATCAGTGCATCCCTAAAATAAACTTTCATCGTTTACTCACCCACACGTCACTTCAAACCCATGAGACTTTGGTTCATCTTCGAAACACACATAAAGTTATTTCTAATGAAAGCTGAGAGGGTTTTGTCCCTCCAATGAAAGTCCAGGGAACAAAAACATAGAAGATCCATAAAGGCATCATAAAATGAACCAATATGAATGTTCTTGGAAACAGATATGATCACTTATATGATGAACATATATGATTAACCGAAGATGTATGGCCTTGGAATGACTTGAGGGCGAGTTCATTTTCACATGAACTATTCCTTTAACACGCTCGCAGTGGATCAGACCAGCTCTATATCAACAAATCAAGTTGATAAAGTTATATTTCATCTTTTGTCTCTGATGCCTTCTATGCCTCATCTCATCTACAAAGCAGGAGCTTCAAGCCTGCAATAAAGAGTTATAATAAATGAAAGGAGCATAAAGGCAGGTTTGACAGTCACCTCAGGTTTGGCCTCTGGTCTGGAGAGCACAGCAGCGGAGAGCGGCCTGTACAGGGACCTGGAGCCCGCACGCACCTAAAACACACACACAACACACGGACTGTCACCAGGTTATAAGAGAACCACCGAGACAGCTGTCAAAAAGGGGGTGAATTTGAAAGAAACAGTGTTGGACAGTTTTCTGAAAGGCATGTATGCTGGGAAAGGTCAGTTCCGGCTCAAGGATCACCACAAGAAGTTGTGCATTCAATGCTGACTATTATAAGGCACCCATATGATGATGCATTTATATTAGGAGTATTAAAGGGCCCCTGTAAAGAGGGCAAAGTTGAAATCAAAAGTGCTAACAGACGGTGGTGTTCGGTGCGTATCTGATCGCTCACGGCTTCTTCAGCGTCTACAACATGGGTGTGGACACACTGTTCCTGTGCTTCTGTGAGTGCCTCGTTTACATGATCGCCCTTCATTCAACAGCTCATTCGACCATACTAACACCTGTCGTGTGTGTGTGTGTGTGTGTGTGTGTGTGTGTTCAGTGGAGGATCTGGAGCGTAACGACGGCAGTCCAGAGAAACCCTATTTCATGTCCAAGAACCTGATGAAGATCCTCAACAAGAAGAACAAACAGCCCAAGACGGGCTGATGAAGATGAAGATGAAGATGATGAAGGTCTGAAGCACCGTCACTTTCATGATCCCAGCGAATCATGTACAGACACTTTTAAACATCATTATTCCCTATTTCTTTTCTCTTTTTTTTTTTAGACATGTTACCGAGACTCAACATCTCGAGTTCGTTTTACTGATTTTACTGAAAAAGTGCCTGTGAATTTGTGTGATTTTATTTTTTTTGTTCAAAAAACCAAACTGAGGATCTTTCAGTGCGTTTGAATCATGTCTGTGAGCCAAAGCATTCACTATTAGCCTTTTATTTTTTTAGAAAGATATGCACAGTGAAACTATATTGCACGTTTAATCGACTGTTTTAGATGCAGATTAATAACTAACACACTGTTCTTCCACAACTACTGTTTTTAAAGCCAATTTTTTTACAACTTTGTAATAGAAGATAAAACACAAACAGTCCAATATCAGAAACACCATGAGCATGAAGGAGAGCAAGCCTTGGTTGTGAATGTGTTTATAGTTACAGTAGTTCATGCTCGTTTCACACTGTTTTTATATCATTTGTATTTGGTTTGGTTTGATTTAGTGTAAACTGGAAATAAACAGAATATTTATTTAAAGATATATATATATATACATAAATCTAATAAAAATGTTGCATATTAACAGGTGCTTATTTTCTTTTATATATTTGCCATCAGTTTCATGTATATTATATAAAGCACTTTTAATACATATATAACATATCCATATACATATCAAATATAATCTACTTTACTATAAAAGAATAACCACATCAGTTGTATTAAATGTTTATTTATCAAGTGCCCACACCCACTTTAGTTTCTGGCCCATATGCACAATAATTATATGCAATTTAGCTACCAAAAGACTTTTTATGGCAAAAAAGGCTTGTTACAAACATAATTAACCAGTGATATGCAAAAAAAGGAAAGACAAACAAGAGCAATTTTAACTAAAGTCACCCAAAAATCATCCAGTAAGAATCAACGGATTCTGACCGTAAACCCCGCCCACTTTAACTGCCGAGCAGCCGTCAATCAACACGCCCTGCATTGTGACGACATAAAAGTGGGCGTGGCCAGAAGTTCAAACCGGCCAATCACTGCAGCGAGAGGAAATAAACACGAATGTTCTTTTTCACAGGATGTTTGTTACACTGACAAAACTGGATTACAAACCATCACCTCTCGGCTGTCAATCAACGTCACAGCCAATGACAGAGAGACGTTTAAAAACATCATGTACAATATCCATATATACACACACACACACACACACACACACACTCCCCAACACTCGCATACCACATTAGCAGGATGAAAATTAAATTCACTTTTCATTTTCATAAGTTTCTTATCTATGACAATAATATATTTACTCAATGCATAAAGCACTCATTCAGCCTGTCAATCATAACTGAATGCGTGTTAACTCATAATAAGGTGATTAATAACAGTTCTGATGTTAGCGGTCACGTCTGCTTTACACAACAAACACACGCCTGTTGTGGAAACACTTCCTGAACAGACCTGAAGCTCCATCCGGGTCTGAACCGCATCAGAGTCTAGATTAGCTTATGACTATAGTGTGCGTCTCAGAGGCTAAAGCTAAATCTTCCCTAACCTGAACATTCAACACAATGGGTGAATCTCACAAAAGCATGTGCAGGTCATATTTCACTCCAAAGAGTGTGTGTGTGTGTGTGTGTGTGTGTGTGTGTGTGTGTGTGTGTGTGTGTGTGTGTGTGTGTATGGATATGGATATGAGACACAGACAGACAGGTAGTGAGTTCATCTTCTGAAAGCACACACGAGACAATGTCCTCGTCCATCATCTGAAGCACTCACACACTCACACACTCACACACTCACACACTCACACACTCACACACTCAGCATCCAGAAGAAGAAGAAGATGGCCAGGAAGAGGAAGAGCGAGTCCTGCCAGTTGTTGCCGTTGTTGGGATTGCCGTTGCCTTGGTGATCATAATGAGGATCTGAACACACACACACAGATGAAGACAGGCTTTAGAAACCACACACACACACCTTTGACTGAGAGCATACATGAATCCTGACATCAACTCAAAGCTTATATTATAATATTAAAACCTTAAAGGGGTCATGACATGGATGATTTTTACTAATATTGTAATGCTCCTTGAGGTTCACTTATGATGCTAATAAAGTGTTTTGCAGTGGGCGGAGCCTATGGTGATGATGATGTGTAACTGAGAGACTGGAGGCTCATATGCAAATGTATTTGCCTGTGTTACATCACACATCCTGCACTATCCAAACGAGCAGTTTTTGGAGCTTGATTAAATAAATGCTTTATAATAATGAGGAGGATGTGTTCAGCTCTGAAACGTGCAGGATGTGTTAATGTTACAACTCCTCTTATCCGTCAGTGTCATGTCTTGACCCCTGTAACGCAGCGTCTCATGAAGAAACAGCAACACTGGCCTGGTCTGTGGAAGGGGTCGTTGGCGTTAAAGACTGTGGTGAAGAAACCGAACGGAAAAGCACCGATTCCAAACGACATGTGAAACCCTGTGTCGCCAAAACCCTGAAACTGTTGAGAGAGAGAGAGAGAGATATGATCATATTATTAATACATTCATAACCACACCATAATGATGTCAGGACACTCACCCCTCTGCTCTCGGGCTCTGTCCTTTGACCCTGGGGTCGTGGTGGCGTTTTCAATCTGTCACACACACACACACACACACACACACACACACACACACACACTCACCTGATGAAGACAAGGCCAACTGCACGAGACAACAAACCAGGAGAGACAGAGAGAGAGAGAGAAGTCAAAAATGAGTTATACATTTATGTTGTTTTAATAGCCAATAGTATTCCTGTAGCTCAAACAGTAAAGCATGATGCTAGCAACGCAAGGTCATGGGTTCGAATCCCAGGGAATGCATGAACCAATCAAATGCAATGCATGTCGCTTCGATAAAAGCTTCTGCCAAATGCATAAATGTAAAATCTCATAGTTCATGTAATCTGTGCTATACAAAATAAGACTCGTTCAGGAGTAAATCGTCTGTATTATCTGCTAATAGTCTATTATTATCTGTAATATCTGCATAAATCACATCTGTCTGCATATTTCCCTATTTCTTAGAATTCATTTGGCATGAAAATTAGAAGCTACAGTGAGTTGTGCAAATAAAATATGGTGAGTCTCATGAAACCTGTTGATAACGTGTCTAGGAAATATATCACCCTGAAAAATACATAATAAAAACATTACATGCATTTTTAGAACTAATAATATTTCATGAACCGTGATGATTTTTCTATGAAATTGTATTTAGTTTACAATTAAAAATTTCTTATTACAATAACGTCAAACAAATTGGCAAATTATCACAGTAAAAAAAAAAAGAACTATATTCATGAGATTTTAGGGGATAAATTTAGGGTTTTCAATTGACATGAAAACAATATAAAAATAGAAGTTAATTTAAATAATTTCACCAACATTTGATGTATTCCTCATTGAGGTGAAATACGCCATGACTCGGTCACTAGAGCGCAACAGTCCGGGTCCGGAAGTAAAAACTCGTTTATTTTCCCCATAGCGATATATAAACCTTTAAAGTCAAACATACTGTGAGCCACGAGGTTGTTAATCGATGCTGTTTGCTTCTGCTGAAGCCGTCAGCCCGCTTTATTTAAAACAATTGTGTTTAACAGTGGAATTCCTGGAGAAAAACTACATTACCCATAATGACCCAGAAAATTCCACCAATCAGAGTCGTCGAGACAAAAGAGCTCTTTAGCTCCGCCCACACCCATGAGATCTCTTTACACTCTCAAAATACTTGACTATTTGAATAGATATGGATATTTTGCAATAAACTTAAAATATCTTGTTTTTATACATATATAATCAACATTTGTAAATGAGTAGTTTTATATTCCTCCATCGCAATGCATCATGGGATTGTAGTTCTTTCCCTCAGTAAAGCATCAAGTTCACAGTGTTTGTATTTTTGTCAGATTTTCAAATATTTTTTATAAGTTTGTAGTGTTATGATTCTCCTCGTATCTGATTGGTTTGGTTCATGGCTTATAACGCTGTAACAAAGACTATTTTAAAATCCCTATGGGAGAAATGAATGGAAAAAAATACTTGGGTTTGTTTGTTGCCTAAATATTGAATGACTAAGAGACGTTTGTCATGCACACACAATCACAAACACGATCCACAACATCTGCAAATCCACAACACAAACACAACGAAGGAAGGGTCGTAATCCCACAAACAGGGGTCAGGGGTCAGCGTTACGTGTGCATCTATTCTTACTCCTCCTCAATCCTCCTGTGGAGTCTAATCTCTCATTAACCTGATAATCTCACGCTAACGGCACTGAACACACATCTCGTCTGAACGAGGCTACAGAACACACACTCGCGGTCACACGTGAAGAGTTCAGCAGAACACACACTCGCGGTCACACGTGAAGAGTTCAGCAGAACACAACACGCTTTAATCACATTAACTCATCAAGCCTTTGAGTGAGGAACACAGTGTTTGTTTGTTCTGATGTCTATCTGTCGTTTATGACTGACAGACTGCAGAGAAACTCCCGCACCGCAGACCACACGTGTCATCAGCCCTACTCAATCATATTTAATACATGCATATCTAAGGTCACACTCAGTCTCCTCCAGTCCTTCTGTCTCTGAGTGACAGTTCAGACTCTTTTATCCAGTAAAAGTCTCTCAGAATAATTGTACAAACGTACAATTTCTTTCTGTGTCAAATCTGAGCTGATTTATCAAGAAACTTAAGAATAACTTTGATATTGTTAGAATATTTCATCTGGACTGAAGCAGGTTCACTTGATTATCATCATCATTTATTATAAGAGTATCAAATATGATCATCAGGTTTTTGAGGAAGGTTTATTAGTTTATCTCTCAAATGTATTGCAATGCATTTATATGTTTCAAAACTATAGAGCATTTCATCAAGAGATTATTGGTGATATTGATATTAATATGTTGCTTTTTGGTCATATAAATATCAACATCTGCTAATTTTCGCTCAGTTTTGGGCTCTGAATAAAATTGAGCTGTTTTTTTTCTCTATACTCTCACTATATGAGACTATATGAGCCATAAAAGCATGATACTCAAACAACACATGCAAACTTTCTTCAGATGTCATGTAAAGGTTCAATAATCTGTCCCATTTAAAAATCAATCAATCAATCGATTCATTAATTAATTTGTCTGACTAATATGTCATATGTCAGGCATTACAATGTTATAAACCCTCAGATATGAATGTGTCATGAGGAGCTTCACGCAGCAAAGCCACACTTAAACAAAACCCTGTCAATCATAACAAATAAGTAACCAGCAATTGCACCAAAACACCATAGAAGAACAAGCAACTGGGATACTGGGATTTTACTACGGCAAAATCATAGCATAATAATGCAGGTGCTCATTCTGAATATTTCAGTCATACTGACTTCATGTTTACCACAATTTTACTATAGTAACAACAACTGCAGTAACCGTGTCCTTACTGTGGTGTTACCATGGTTCAGTGTGGTACTGTACTCGTATACCACGGTATTTAAGTGATGTTGTAATGTACTTTAAAGAAAATGCAGTGTATCTGATGTATAAACCGTTTCTACATGATAACATTAACTGAAGTAAGTGATTGCTTACCATGGTGAATTAATGAGAACAGATTCTTCCCTGTCAACATGTCAGACTGTCAATCACTCACTGCTGGTCTTTGACATGTTGTGTTTGTGTTGCTGCAGTTTTACGTGAGTTAATAACAATAACAGGTATTATGAGCACAAGTAGGTCTGTTGCTATGGTAAAGGGTCTCGCTGTCAATCATTTTCTCACTGTCATGCTGTGTGTGTTGTTTAGACTCCTACTGTTATGATATTGATGGTGATCGATTATCGATCAGCTGTACCAGAACAGGTGTCCACAGAGGCTGATGACCGCGTCTCGGGCGGTGTCCAGGCAGATGTTACCTCGAAAGTGGCTCGATCTCTGTCCCGCTCGCCTTCCGCGCTTCCTCCGGGCCCTGCTCCGCCTCCGCTGCCCGGGACACCCGCTCCTCTGGCGGACGCGCCGTCACTCGAGCTCCGCTGCTGCTCTGCGGCCTCCATCCTCTCGCGCTCGCACTCACTGCGCGTACACTCCTGTTTCTCGCTCTGGCGCGGACGTGACGTGATGCCAGTCACAAGCCCCTCCCACTCCGCGACAGCACTTCCGCTTGCGGGACATACGTGTTTTTCGTTTATTAAAATAATATTTCAAGAAAAATGACTTTGGTGCAAACCAACATCTTTAGAAATCTTGAACATTTCCAACAAAAGTGCAAATTAAGCAAGTTCAATAATTCTTGCAGAGTGTAGGCTAGCATTCCCATAGTAGGCTATAGGACACAAATGGGCAGAGATGGGACCAAGACACTAGCGAAAGCGGTAGGTAGGTAGAGAGGACCTGGACTTTGGACCCGGAAAGAGTATTATCGGAGAGTGGTTCGTCACGACTTAACAACCGAATAGGACTCAAATGGGAAAGAACGAAACAAGAAAAGAAATGAAAAGAAAAGAAAAGAAAAAGAAGAAGGGACATGAATGTGTTGTCAAAGTTTCTATAGTCTTTGGTGTTGTTGAGTAAACACTTGATCATTATAATTGTTTAAAGCACTAGGTAGCTATGAATAAAAAATAAAAAATAAACTGATTAAAGGTGCATAAGCAATGTCACGCTTTTTTAGGCAGAAACATTTGTTGTCACATCCAGCAAACATCTCCTCACTATCCGTTAGCTGCCTCCTGTCCCCTGAACACACTGTAAAAAAACGCGGTCTCAGTAGACAGCCCAGGCTCCACAAACGGCAAAACAAACTGGCCCAGCCTGGACCACGAAACATAACAAACAGTGTTCCTGCCAATAACAGACAAGAATGATTTGGGGTTGGGGGGTTAGTGCGCGTGCACATGAAGGGGGCAAGTGGAGGAGAGAGAAGCATGAAGAGGGAAGTTAGCTAGAGGAGAGATGTCCTAAACAACGACAACGACTAACGTTAGAATTATATTCTCTTGAATTTTGATATGGCCGACACACGACCAAAGAGACGACTTTCCGATGAACTAATAGCAAAGAAGAGGGAAAAGGAGGAGGGATGAGGGATGAGGAGGAGGGAGGGTCGAGCTAGCCTCCATTTTGTTTGACAGTATTTGAAACGTCAACAAGAAGAGAACCTTAACTTTTTCTAGTAGCCTACAGTATCTGCAGCATATAAAAGACCTCAAAACTACAGACATGGACTAAAAGCCACAAACCTTTAATTTCATGGATTCTGTAGCAAACAGGGAACGTTCTCCTAACGTTCTCTCAAAGTTACGAACAAACGTTCTTCCTAATGTTAACAATTGGTTCAAAAGGTCTTTAATAATATTCTCAAAAGATTAGCACAAATAGCCTATCGTTAATGGAACTTTTTTCCTGAAATGTAAACGGTTTAGTTGGATGTTCGTCTAACATTTTTAAATATTAGCCTACTAGTTTCAGAACGTTCCAAGAACATTTAAAACAAAATTCCCATCAGGTTTGCAAAATGGAATGTTCTCTTAGCTTTTGAATTACCATTTTTTTTTTTTAGATAAACTGTATGGTATTGGCCTTTCAAGATCTTCTTTACTTTGGTTTAATTCTTATTTACATCATAGACAACAATGTGTTCTATATCTGGGAAGCTGCTCGGATTTTAAAACTATTGATAGAGGAGTACCTCAGGGCTCATCTCTTGGACCACTATTGTTTTCTATTTTTATAAATAATCTTCCACAGGTTTGTTCTAATTGTCAAATTCAGTTATATGCGGATGACACTGTAATTTATTTTTCTAGCTCTGATATTTCTTATATTCAGCGATCACTGCAGTCTGATTTTGACGTAGTTCAAAACTGGTTTACTTATAATAAACTTCTGTTAAACAAAAAGAAGTCTTATTATATGTTGTTTAATACAAAACAAATTTCACCACCAATTGACTTCTCCATTAATTTTGTAGACGGAACTTCAGTGTTAAAAGTTGATGAGTTTGGATTGACAAATATGTGTGTGTGTGTGTGTGTGTGTGTGTGTGTGTGTGTGTGTGTGTGTGTAAATATAAATAAAGACAAAATAATAGAAGACAAAAAAATTATGTGATGTGTTTTTTGCATTTTCGTTTCGAGTCTGCAATGGAAGAACTGAACTCTACTGAACGGCTTCATTAGACTGTATGAACTGAACTGCACATGCAAGCCAGTGTCCGTTGCACAGCATCAGCACCCTGTGTGTCGTTTGCTGTCAGTTTTAAGTCAAAGTCTCAGACTCCATATCAGTGTACATCTCTGCTTCTGAACACAGAGTGTGTGTGTGTGTGTGTGTGTGAAGTAAACTGACACTGACAGGTTCCTGAGCATTGCTCTGCGACTCGTGTTAACAGCACCTGTCACTGTTGCATCTGCAGAAGACAGTTTCACACACGCTTGAATCATGTACTCGTGGTCTGCCGTGCTGCAAGAGCCTGTCAGCTCCTGTCCAGACATCAACTCAATACAAGGTTTGGGGATGAACTTTCAGTCAGATGTTTCGCAGCAGTCTGTCACAGGAAACCCAAGTCCATCTAAACACCACAATGGTAGTAAGTCATAGTTCCTCATGTAGAAAATATTGTTTGTGTGACTCATGCTCAACAGATCTTTATACAACAATGGATGAGTAGTTGCCCAGCTAAAAGCACACATTCTCAAAACATTGGCTAACATTTTGGCAAGGTTCTCTCAAAGTTTCAGAAACATTAGTAGAGCATTCGTTTAAAGTTATCAACATACAAAAACGTTATTTAAACATCGTTCATGGAACGTTTTTCTGAAACATCTTAGTTGGACGTTCAAAAGACTTTATATATACGTGGGAGTAAGTCACACATGTGCAAGTCACAAGTAAGTCTCAAGTCTTAACCTTCAAGTCTCAAGCAAGTCCAAGTCAATTTTGTGAAAAGCAAATCAAGTCAAGTCACTGCTTTATGTCAAGCAATTCAAGTCAAGTCGTAGCTTGGGTTTGCAAGTCACTGGCAAGTCATACAAATGTTTGACGATTTAACTGAATTTATATATTAAAATAAGTTAAAACTGTAGTAGTTACGAAGCCTTTGGGATTTTTATATGCAACAAAAAAATTGCAATATGCATTTCTACTCAAAAGGACTCCACATACAGCTGAGTTGTTAATACAATAAACATCTAAAAATAAATAAATAAAATGTAAAACTACATAGCCTAAAATGTAACTGAAATTAGGCCAACATAAAAGCATGTAAAATATTGAAACAGCTGCTGTACCTAAATATGAGAAAGAGAAGTTATTTGATTTAGTATGATTGTGGTAGTATGAATAAAATTCAGAAATACTACATCCGCCATGTTGTCATTATCATGTGACCTACCTTTTGGCATACTGTTTTCCGCATACTATATAGTAATTTGCAGTGGTGTAAAGTATTTGAGTATTTGGTGTAAAGTAAATTAGTTACTGTACTTAAGAATCTTTTTGGCTACTTTGTAGTTTTGCTGAGGCCATGTCCACACTAATACGTTTTCATTTGAAAACGTATATTTTTCTCTCCGTTTTGGCCTTCCGTCCACACTGAGACAGCGTTTTTATTAATGAAAACAATGCTTTTTTGAAAACGCACTCCAAAGTGGATACATTTGAAAACGCCGTTTTCACGTTGTAGTGTGGACTGTAGTGTGGACTGTAGTGTGGACTGTGAAACCGGTGGTGTTTAAAAACGATGACTTAAATTTAGTCATGTGACGCATATTGTACCAATAGATATTCATGTTTATCCAGTATTGTGCCTGTTATGTGCTTTTCACTTTCACACTGTTGCTAAAAATATTCTACATTGCACAACCCTGTGAAGTCCACTTCGCAGTCCACTTACGGTCAAATGGAATGCACCCTAGAGCGACGTTGTTGATTGTTTGAGCATGTGACCGCGCGTTTCTCCTTGTTTTCTATTGTTATGCGAAAACAATAACAATAGAAAATTCCCCCATAATCTTTAGATGCATCCAAAGTTATTCTCCCCCCCCATAATCTTTAGATCCCCCCCCCCCCATGTGACCCATGTAAGGGGGGAATTCCCCCCAGTTTAAAAAAACGAAATTCAGGCCCTGATAAGTTATACTCTGTATCCAGTGTGTGTCTATGCATGTGCTCTAGTATACATACTGTATTGACATGTGTATACAATAATGTGTTTATGTAAGGATGAGTATGTTAGGGTTGTACCGATGGACGATATCACCATGGGAGAGCCACCATCGTGATGCCATGCCCCCCACCCTGTCAGACCAGCCCAGTCTCACGGCAGTTCGTGAAATGGTCACGTAATTTAATCTATTGATTCGTGTACACCAGTGGTTGGGAACCTATGGCTCGTGAGCCACACCTGGCTCTTTGGCAAAAATCATGTGGTTCGCAAGGTCTCTCACCCTTTACCAACAAATGATCGATAAAAAAAATTAAGACACATCAACAGAGATCGGCTCTCTGCAGAAAAAGCAGCCAGTTGCAATTCCCTTGTTGTACAGCCTACCGAAGTTTATGAAAAGTTTATGATAATAATAATATTCAAGTTGTAACGGCAAAAGTGCGTGTTCAGTGCTATTCGCGAGTGTCATGAGTCACCACAGCAATCAACTAACCACTTAAGTTTCTGTGGTAACCTACAGCTCCTGCACTGGGATTCAAGCAGCTGCAGCTTGTCTAAGGAAATGGCGAAAACCATTTTTGAACAGCAGCGAAAATGTAAAATATAAAAATGTATCCTTTTATTGAAACGGGTGCTTTGCTGTGCAAAGAGACATTTCGAAACATTTCACCCGCTGGTACTTTCATTTTTGCCACTGAACCCTTTATGTCCTATAAATGTGTCGTATTTTTGATAATCTGCGCAGTTTTCAGTTGACGATTCTGTTAAAGTTATTAATAACAAAACATGAATGATTGAGAAAGAAAGAGCAGGATGTGCTTTATATTGAAAATAAATATTAAAAGCGCGATAAGTCGCAAAAGAGAACTGAATTCTACTGACAGGATGCTGCGCGCCTAAACGGCCAAAATAAAACACAGAAATATATCAAAATGCCAAGTCGAATATTCCTGTAAACAGTAGATGTACTGTGCATTTTCTCTCTCTCTCTCTCTCTCTCACAGTGAAAGCCCTGCACAATTAATTCCATATCGCAACTTATTTATTGTTTGCTGAAAGTGTTTGTTTTTAGTTGTCTATGGACCTAATCATTTTATTGAAAAAAAGAATTGGAAAAAATATAATATTGTAAATTAACCCCTCCTCCCCTACGACGATATCATCGTCCATCCCTAGAGTATGTACATATGTATTGTAAGTATGTTTTTCTTTATTTATTAGTTTAGAAAAAGGGGAAAAAAACAAAGTGAAAATATAGCTGCAAGCAGCAATTACCGGGGCCAAGCAGAAGAAGACAAGACATGCCAACATGGCTGAAAGTGTCAGACCAACTGCAACAATGAGCAATTAAAGACATTTAAAGAGGATTTAGGTGAAATGGCTGAAATATCATTTAAACAGTAATTTAAAATATGATTGAATGGATTATTACTTTTGACCAATAAGTGGCGCAATTACAAAATTGATGTGATGTGGTCAGAGTAAGGTGACAATAGCTATGTTTCCATCAACACGTTTTTATCCGAATTATGTGATATCGAATGAAAAATGCCTTATGGAAACAGTAAAATTCGATTGAATTTCTTGAATATCGACTAAAATGAAATACGGTCGGTCTCATCGGATTTTATCTTGATCGATGTACCGTTTATGCGATAAACGCTGATGGAAATGTTATTTGCCGAATAAATAATGGATTGCGATTTAAGTTTTAGGTCATTTATGGGTAGGCCTACAACCCGCCACAAAAGAAGAAGTTTTAGTTAATTTCCGCCCAGTTTGTACCCATTATATACTGTCTGGTTTGCACACATGGCCGGTGTCACAAAGTGGACAAACGAGGAGACGAGATACTTATTTTTACTCTTCAAACAACTAATACAAATGCAATAAAATTATATTAATTATATTTTAGTAGGCCTAAGTATTGTGTAGGCTACGCTCTTTCTTTTAAATAAAAACCCGTCAATCAAGCAAAATAATATTCAATGAGTGTAGGGCAGGCTAATAAGCCTATGTGTTGTAGCCCAGTCATTAAAAAACTATTTAGTTTCATATTCATGTTTAAATAAAATAATATATGTATATATTTGGTTAAAATTGCATGTTGATTATATGAAAAGTGAAAAAAGCATGAATAAGATAAGATGATCCCGAATATCGGGAGACAAATGGAGTGGGCAGACATGATTTTGACCACTTTATTAAGTTCGTTTTTGTAGAAAGACTTTCTTTAAAGAGAATTTCGTTTTGTATTAATTGTATCTTAATTTTAACCAATGTTTAATCAACCATTTTCCTTGCATTTAATAAATAAGAGCTAAATATAGCAGGCAATAATCAGGACACGGAGAGGCGCCCGCGCGTGAAAACAAAAACAAAGCAACAAAAACAAAGCGCACTTTAGCGCTCATTAGCCCATTCATGAGGCTATTGTGATGTTGAGAGAGGTGCGAGATAAAAAATAAAGCACTTTAAATGGAATGATTTTAGCTTGTGTGCGATTTATCGCGGGCACGGGTCAGATCTGGTGCTGAACTTTGCGGGTACGGGCGGGGGCGGGTCTCCAAAAATGGACCCGTGCAGGACTCTGCACTATTACAACTTGTGCAATATTGATCATTTGTTGGTAGATGGCGCGATCCATTTTGTCTAGCAAAACTTTGTTCGCAAATGTTTGCTTGAATGTTGTGCGATTCAGTGCGAAAATGAATGGAAACACCTTAAAATGTCTCAAATCAATTCGATATACCAATTTGATCGCAAAACAGCATGTGACGTCATTACGCACAGGTTTTTATTTGCTTTAAAGCCGTTTGATGGAAACACACTTTCACGAGCTTTATTCGCATGATTTTTTTTACCGAACTTCAGATAATTCGTTGACAAGTTGATGGAAACATAGCTAATGACACATACAAAGTTTGGTGTCAATATGTCAAGGCATTGCAGAGATAAAGCCGGAATAGTCATTTTTGGCATCATGCCTCAAATTTGCTGCTGCGGTATACGAAAACGGTTGCGTCTATCGACACGAAATCCATAACTTCTAGTCGGCACTGTCTGGAGATGATACGATTCAATTTTGGTGAAAATTGGACACACGGTCTAGGAGGAGTTTGAAAAAGTAGGTATGGAAGGAAAAGCAAGATGGCAGACAGGAATTTTCGGCCAAATAAGGTAAATTGGGTATCTATGTTCTCAGCATGACCCAAAGAATCTATTAAGACCAGTGGCAATTTCAATAGGCAGATTTATTCAAAAGTTATTAGCCTTTTTGGAAATTGTTATAACTTTTGACCACTAGGTGGTCAGACATTGGCCAAAAAAAACCTTCGGTGCTTGGCCCCTAATAAGGACGCGAACGGATACAATAGGTGCCTCCGCACCTTCGGTGCTTGGCCCCTAAAACAATTCATGTAATGCAGGCAACTGCACACGGAAATTAATTGGTTATACTCTAAACCATCAAGAGTGTAAAATTCTCTCTCTCAACTTAATGGCAGACAATTGCAAGTGTGCAGTTTCAAGAGTTTTTGAGCATGTTAAGGGCCCTAAAAGCCACTTGAACAAAAATAAGAATAAACCTTAGAAAAACAATAACTAATAACTAATAATCCTTAGGAGAACAATAGGACTTTCGCCCTTTCAGGACTTGGGCCCTAAATATGGGTTCACCTGCAACAGCGGCATGGTTTTTGCACTTACTTTGCAATTATTTTGAAGCTAATACTAAGAGATTACTGCATTAGCTCACTACTTGATGTCCAATGCTATTTTCTTATATATTTCTATATATATCTTTATATAGACTTATATAAATTATGTATAAGTTTCCTTGTTACATTTTTTTTCTCTTTTTCACAGATGGAGTACTGTTGTTAAGGCAGAGCACCAGCTTGTGTTTTGTTCAGCACAGAACAGGTTCTCTCTGAAGTCTTTTTGAATCAATGTTGATCTTTTGTTCTATCAATGCATAATGAGGGGAACCTGGAAATCAACTCAAAAGGTTTTGTTCGTTTCAGAGAGGAGAGCACTGGCTGTATGCTCAAAGATTTAACCCCAACACCCTTGTGAAACACAGAATTGAGACTGAACCTGGTCTCTCTGCACCTATCAGTTTCTCTGCCACATGCAGGGGTCATAACATACACCTGTTGTACTTGTGTAAGTCTCTTAATTTATTCTATCATCTTTCCAGAGAGACAATTTTGTACTACTGGCAACACAATTACTCTGCATTATTTCAGATTTGAATGGCAGCTTGTATGAGAGCGTGTTGCCACTCAGAAGTTCAGCAACAAGAGCTGAAGGTGTCCAGGCTCTACCTCGCTCCCTGCGTCTCAATTTGCCTCTGGGGGAGGAAGAACTGATATCTGGTGCTGCTGTTGTGCTTGATGAGGCTCATGTAGCTGTGGTTGGATTCCCCCACCCCTCTGCTGGAACTTGCAAAGGTGACGCTGCATCCTTAATCCTGATATTCCATCTTTTTCACTAGGGGTGGTGTAATATTATTGTTGATACATACCTTGATTGTGCAAGCTGATTATTGACCATGCACTTAGAAAAAAATATCATACTTTGAGAGTCTGCATCACTGCGTGATGTGGCCTAGTAGGGCTGGGCGATATATCTATATAAAAAATATCTATATATTTTTGAAATGCGATATGGAATTAGACCATATCGCATATATCGATATAGTTCAAATTTGCGCTGTGATCCTTGCTCCCCGTGCCCCCGCTCCTCCTTTTCCACTCTGCGTGCGTGTTTAGAGCATTTTATGTTCTGAGAGGCGAATCATGAATATTAGGATAGGAACACTAGGCAGTGACATAAGTGTACGCTGAAATAAAGTCTTTCACCTCAGAAAAACAGACTTTCTTGTCCTGTAAGCCGTTATACTGTGCTCGTAGCGCACACTTTCAATTGCACGCGCAAATGCGGCGGCGCGCGCTGTGTATCGCCTCACTGTATAGAGTGCAAAATAAACTACGAGCATGCAACGCCGTTACGTTGTAAATTACACGAAATAAAAGTAATGCAGGTATGATTTTCATTCTATTCACCAGGAGCAGTTTCCATGTTTCATTAACAGTTATTGTTAATATTGTGTATTCACCATGGTAACTGTCGTTTCCATAACCCCAAAATGCCATTTTATTTTTCTTTGTGTCATTTTTAAATGGCTCATACCAACATTGTATTAACAAAAACTAGTTTGGGACTGCTGTTTAATAGCTTTAGCATAGGCCTAATGTTTATTTATCAGTACTAGTCTTTACTATTAGTCATATTCTTACAATTTATGTTAAGTAAAGGGGAAAAGTACTTATGTGTGCGTTAACAAATTTTGTGTAAACATGTTATTTGTGTATATATATACAGTGAGGAAAATAAGTATTTGAACACCCTGCTATTTTGCAAGTTCTCCCACTAATGCTGCGTTCACACCGGACGCGAATAGCGCGTCAAATTCGCGCCTGCCGCGTCTAGTTTGACGCTTGACCACTTTGTGTTAATTCGCGTGTCTAACGCGCGTAAAAACAAAAGTTTGAAGCGAAATTTACGCGCGTCATCGCTCTGTCTGTTGGATACCGTGTACTTGCTGTCGCCTCCTCTGTAATATTTTCAGTGCTGTGACAGTCATCGTCTGGACCGTGAGATCCGCTTTTAGCATCTGCTTGGTAGAAAGGCGTATCATTCACCACAGCCGCGCCCGCGCCCACGTTAGAAGCAGTAATGTCCGTGATGACACTGCTAGCAACTCCTGAGTAACGTTACCCGTGCTCGCTCTCGCAGCTCCTTCGCGCTGATTTGGAAGAAATATGGATGAAATTTTCAGTAGTTTTGCATTGAATTCCTCTTTTCGGTGTTGGTTAGTCCGTTTTTGAGCTCCGCTGACATATTTTCTTTTACTCATTTTGCGCTCATAAGCTTCACTCTCTAAACAACTCTTCTCGCCGCCCAAGAAGCGCCGCGCCACCTCGCCGGAGCTCGCCGCCGACTCGCATTGAAATGAATGACTTCCGGCTACTTTGACGCTCTCGGCGGCCATCTTGGTTGAAGGCTCAGGCGGCGGCCATCTTGGCTGAAGACGAGGGCTCAGGCATGGCGGGCATGACGTGAAGAACAGGTTCGTCAGGCATGACGTGAGGATCAGGCTGGTCAGGCAGTGTTCTGGATCGGGGCGCAACGCTCTCCAGACACCTATTAACGGTCTCTTTCCAGTCCAATCTTGTGGTGTCTGGGAGGTCGCTATGGTGGTGGAAAGTTGCCCCGATCCAGAACAGGGTCCTTAGGGTCTCGACGTCGAGGGCGCTGGTGGCGGCAACATGAAGTTATTTATAAAAGAAAAAAGGTAAGGGCTGTCCTGAGCCAGGACGATTATTCTGGCCCTATCGTCCATTTCGGGCGGTCCGTTCTTCTGTCACGGTGTGATGTAGGCAGAAGAAGACGAAGAGTCAAAAGCTCCAATACAAACTTTTACTTACAATATAATTCCAACAAGTACAGACAGGCAGAATGTACACACACACTAAATAAGACTGACATATGTTACATCCTGCTTAAATGGCCCTGCTTGTCTGGACAGAATGTTCAAAATATCTTATTTTCATGAGCATAGAAATGTTCTTATTTATTGTTCTATTTATTTTATACTATTGCACTATTGAAACAATAACAAGTTTGCAGTAATGCAAAGATGTCATTATTTAATTTTGTAAAAAATATTATTTTAATTTTAAAACACTGTGCATTTAGTTGTTGTTGCTAGTTTGAGTTGGAATAGACATGTGCCGGTATTCGGTAATGCGATAAATCGCGGTAATGAATATGCACGATATTGTTATCGCGAGCACTTCAAAATACCGTGAAAAATAATAGATCCGAATTTAGATTTTTAGAACGCGCATTATAGCTTATTTTCCATCAACGGCTTAAACAAACACTGCGTATGCTGCGCAAAACACGTGCGCACTCTGATATAAACAATCGCCACGTG
>FLSR01004877.1:17373853-17388519 GCA_900092035.1 Leuciscus waleckii
GAGGGATGCATGTTGTTGTGTGGCTCGTCTGTTGAGTGCAAGACGCTCAGGCAACAGTTTATTCAGGCTTTGAAATGTTTAAGGGGAAAACATACACACATCATTTGATGATGGGTTCATATTAAACAATCAAAGATCTAGACTTTTTTCAAGAGGCTAATTGTAAGTGTTGACCAAAATAACATTTAGCTGATATGCATTTAAAATATCTGTACAGTATTTTTCTTCCCAGGAGAATGGACCTGTAATATTGATGAGTCATCCTGCACTGCATACATTTTTGTCCAATCAGATGCTCTCTAGAATAAGAATGCCCCTCCCCCTGCTGCAACTGGACTGAGCTTTTATTTCAAGTTCAAAACACCATTTCTTGTTTGTCATTTTTAAAGTAAAAGATTTTTTTGTAGGCATATGTTCTGAAATATTTTAATGACTGTCAATGACTGATTTTCCTTGGTTTTCTTCACAGTTTATTTGAATAAATCTGGAGCATGTGCAAGACTGCAATGTGACTTTGATTTTCATTAGGGTAAATGTTAATCAAAGTACTTTTTTTTTTAAACACAGACATTTTTTAAATAGCTGACAAATCAAAAATATGTGATTTTTTATTTTATTGTTTTCAGTTAGCTATAAAGAAGTCCTTTATTTTGGAAGTGTTTAAATACGCATCTGATTTAAGGAAATTTCATTGTGGAGGAAAATGATTCTGAAACACGGTAAAATATTACTTATATTTCGGGAGATTACTTTCTAACAACACAACGTAAGAAATTTTCTTCCTGACAATATTTCAACAATTAAATCGCGTATTTTCTGTCGGCTGTTTGAATCAGAATAAGCGATGCCCAATCGGGAATGAATCATTCGTTTTTTCCCCCCCAATTAAATATACATGGGGTGAATTTAGTTGGATTGGGATCGTTTTTGACTATGACAGGGAAAAAAGTATCCCAATCAAACCGAATTCACTCCTACGTGTTAGTTAGCGAAACGGTCTGAATCGGTTCGCGATTCACGGATCGGACAGCTCACTGAATCGTTTGGATTCCTCGTATTCTTCTTCTTACTCAGTTAAACATTTCACAGATCGGTGGATGAAGTGGGTGTCTACTTACAAACCATCTCAAACCTGAAAACAGTTAATCATCGATGAAGATGGACGTGTGAACGCCTCTGAACTGAACTACAGGTAAAGACATTTCCCAACGATTCAAAACACCAGTGAAAGCTCTTAAAGTAAAAAGTAGCATGTGGCCCAGCACTGAATACATTACTTCATTTCTTCCATACTTGCCTACTATAAGGATTTAAAGTGCAGTTTATAAAAGGAACAATTGAACTTCATTGTTTTAGAGTTTCCTGGAACATAAACACATAAACACATTTGCTTGCTCAGCAGTTCAGCCTCATTAGAAGAAGAATTCCCAGTGTTTATGTGTGTGTTTACCATTTAACCCAGACTAATATTTGCTTGCATGGCAAATCTCTGATTGTTTGTTTGCATCGAAGCCCCAGTGAATCAATGATGGACTCAGCCGGAAACCCATCAGTCATCGCTGTGATGAGATATGTGCACCATGTCAATGTATACATTCTCTCTCTCAGATCCTGAAGATCCCCAGTAATAACACACACACTCCGTGAGATGAAGGAATCAGGGCACGTATTCCCGTAGAGGAGAAACCTCCCCAGCGTCAGCAGAAAAGGTGCTTGCTTTGTTTCTTTCAGCGATTCAGCAGTTTCTGAGCAGATGTCCTCATATCTGAGGCTGATGGAGTGTGTTTGGACTGTGTTTACTGGTCTCTCTCGCTGAACTGGGTTTCATTAGAGCCGAAGAGAGAGTTTAGGGGCTCCGGAGGGTCCGAATGAGATCAACATACACACACACACACTGCGGAGAGAGTTCAGATGTGTGTGTGTGTGTGTGTGTGTGTGTCTGCCTTTGCTTCTCGTTCCATCTCTGTTTCTTTGTTGTTTTACCTTCTTCAGAGATTGCAGGTGAAGGACGTGGGATGGTTTGTGCTGCCATTCGCTGGGAAAAAGCTGATGTTTTTATGGAAATGCAGATTTCTTTAATAACCATTTATCAGAATATTGCAATACACTAGTGTTCAGAAGTTTGGGGTCTAAATGTTTGTGAAAGAGTCTCTTCTGCTCATCAAAGCTTCATTTATCTGATCAAAAATACTGAAAAAACAGTGAAATATTATTGCAATGTAAATCATAATTTATTCCTGTGATCAAAGCTGAATGTTCAGCATCATTACTCCAGTCTTCAGTGTCACATGATCCTTCACAAATCACTCTAATATGATGATTTGATGATCAAGAAACATTTATGATTATGATCAGTGTTGAACACAGCTCATATTTGTGAGGAAACTGCGATATATTTTATTTTTAGGGATTCTTTGATGAATATAAAGTTCAAAAGAACAGCATTTATTTGAAACAGAATATTTTGTAACATTATAAATGTTTTTACTGTCGACTTTAATATTTCCTTGCTAAATAAAAGTATGAATTTCTTTTTGAAAAATCATAGTGTTGCCAAACTTTTGCATGGTAGTGTAAATATTATTATTAATTTACGTGTTAACGAATTAACTTATAAGTTGTTTTGTGATCTTAATAATTGTAAAAGCATATCTTTGTCTTCTTGAGAATGAATGAAACTGAAGAGTGAAGATCAGAGGAACAGATGATGCAGAGGAGAACCCATTCCCCAGGGATTCCCCTCTCTCTCTCTCTCTCTCTCTCTCTCTCTCTCTCTCTCTCTCTCTCTCTATCTCTTGAGTTTCTCGTAGAGTGGGAGAGCGGGGATTGGAAAATACAGTAAAGTGCAGCACAAGTCTGTCATATCGGCTGCATACAATTATAATGAGAATCATTATAATTGGTGTTTGGGTCGTGGATTTTAATGGTGAGACTTTTGTCTCTGTAATCAGGCTCTCAAAAATTATATAAAAACTTGGATTTAGATTTATCGGCCAATATATCGGTTATCAGGATCAACCAGAATGTTCATATCAGTGCATCTGTACTGTTTTCTCCTTTTCATGGTGTTTATTTGAGTTTGCAGCACACATTTACATATTCATCTCAGCGTATGTACAGAATATCTCTGCAAAGGTGTTTCCCAACTTGTTTTTCCCCTTAAACGAAGAGTGTAAAGAAGTTTGCCGTGAGTATATGAGGAACTAAACCCTGCCGCTGATGAAGAACTGCAGAGCTGGATCTACTTTAGACTGTGTGAAATAAGCCACTTCACACGAGACGAATGCCAGGGCGAGTAAGCAGTGGTTTAAAGAGACTCGCCAAACTGGCCGGCTGGGTTTAGTCGGTGTTGAGTTTCTCCACGGCCTCACCCTCATGTCTCATTGTCATAATAACCGTCAGCGTTTCTCACAAACACCTGCCTGTGTTCATGCCCTAGCACTACAGGACACAATATTACTATTATCTGGCAGTCACTGTGAGAAAACATTGATTTCAGTGAAATTACCACTTCTGGAAACAAACTCATCTGTCAATATTTAGAATGAATTGCATAAGGAATCATGAACATGACAATATCTCACAGCATAAAGCAAAAGTGGTTTTAATTCACCTTTAACTTTATTACGTTACAACACTTTTCACTTTGGCAACACTTACATTGAATATATTTATTCACTAATAACTTTTAAAAAGGACAGCAGTTCTGCATGGAGAGGATGTGTTAGTAGGGATGCGCCGATATGAACATTTTGGCCGATACCAATAACCGATAAATCTTTATATTTGAAAGCCGATAACCGATATATTGGCCGATAAATCTAAATCCAAATTTTTATATAATTTTTGAGAGCCTGATTACTGAGACAAAAGTCTCACCATTAAAATCCACATCTCAAACACACAATTATGATGTTCTCATTAAATATTATGCAGCCGATATGACAGACTTGTGTTGCACTTTACTGTATTTTCCTTTTTTGAAGTGATTTCAATCATATTTCCAGCAGTTCATAATCATCATGTTGAACAGTGCTCATCTGAAGCGTCTCAGCTGGAGGAGATATTACATTATTTATCAGCTTTAATATATAGGCCAGATTTTCTTATCAGGCCGATAACAATAACATTATAAAATGAGCATATATCAGCCGATACCGATATAGTGGCTGATATATTGTGCATCTCTACTTGATATACTTCTTGTTATTGCCAAATTATGATTTATCATACATAATTACACTGTTTTGACAGGAATCTCATCGATAGTGAAAACCTCCAGTCTAACACAGAGTGCCAAAGGAATCGCCACCGCGGGTGAGGGTCAGAGTTCAGAGTTCATCTGTCACTTTATTCTTCAGATGTGGGACCAAACATTGCAAAACTTTGATCTTTTATGTGTTGGGGAAAAAAATCTTTTGATTTTCTCTATCCTTGATCAGAAGTATGATATAATCATGTCCTCAAAGCAGAACAGAAGCATGACTTTCTTTTTCCTTTTTCTTTTTTTACAATACCAGATAATTATTAGACATTCCAAAATTGTGATTTGCATAAATGTTTTTGTATATTGATCCCACGTTTATCAGGACACACTGATGTTGAAACTTGTTTTACAGGTCTCTTCAAAACGGTGTCATACAGCGCAAGAAAGCTGCAGAAAATGTGGAGAGGCTGGCGTAGAAAACCATCCTGACTGACACTCATGTCCAAACACATTTCACAATAACTCATAACCGGGTCAAACATAGTAATATTTCCACAGTTGATATTTATTTACAGTCTAAGCATGAAACTAATGACTGTATCCATTCATACTCTATATTCCTAAGAAAATGTCAATAAACCTTTCTAAAAATATTCTTGTTAAGTGTGTGTTTGTGTGTATTTGCGGACTTCCCCTTCACGTCGTACCTGTTGCAAGGACACGCTGACGTCACTCCCTCTTAGCATAATGCATGCTGATCTCATTCCCTTGACCTCGACCAATGAGAATGCTCGGCTCTCATCACCTGCTAGGAAGAGAATTCCATCATTCCAAGCATTCTTCCTCACAGCTCTGCTTCACACACACATACACACACTCTCACTCCTGGATTACTGCATCAAACCCTGGATCTTTCCCACTGGATTTAGCGCTGTTTTGGGGCTTTTTTTGCTCGGGAACTCTCATCGACTTTGTGATCGTGGAGATTTCAAAGTGGCGCTTCAAAGTGGTACGTAGTTTGTTCTTCAGCATGTAAGTGTGTATACACCGAGTGTGTGGTCATTACAGTCGCGGGAATCGTAAATAAAGCAGCACTTGTAAAGAAAGAGTCGAAGACAACAACACGTTACAATGTAACACAACCCGAGAATTCCGGAACAAGTGAGGTCACGCACTTTCATGCGACACATTAATAAGTAACGTGCGAGCAATTGATAGTAAAACATTAATGACTAACTCGAAAGCGCGCGACTAAAACGCAAATTATTAAGGAAACGCGCGCGTGCGGTTGAGTACAGCGATAGTTCTCGCGCGTTCTCGTTCTGCGCGTCCACAAAGCGCATTCCCGAAGTTATAATTCCCATTGTAAAGTTGGGATCTCCTGTCGGAAGGCGCTCAGCTGTTGTGTGTGGAATGCGCTCTGGGAATGTTGAGTGTGTGAAGAGCGAGCAGTGTTTCAGATCTCCACATGTTTGCGCTGTTTATTCTGGAAAACATGTGGATGTTGGTAAAGAGCTTCCCAGTAGTTACTGATGTAGTTTACTTCTGGATGCGACGTCATGAAAAGAATGTTACATTCACGTGTTGCTGACTTCACAAGGTTAGTTCATCAAAAAATGAAAATTATCCCTTATTTTACTCTCCCTCAATCCATCCTATGACTATCTTTTTTCAGCCGAACTCAATCAGAGTTTATTAAATGATATCCTGGCTCTTCCCAGCTTTATAATGGGAGTGAATGGTGGCTGAGATTTTGAAGCCCAAAAGCGCATCCATCATCATAACAGCGATCCATACGGCTCCAGGGGTTAATAAAGGCCTTCTGAAGCCAAGACAAATATACATGTTTATAACTTTATTAACTATAATCACTGGCTTGTGTTAACGGCCGTACACAAGTCGAGCTCTGGCGGAAGAGTGACCTCTGACCCGACACATGACCTCTGACCTGACGCATGACCTCTAATCCAACGTATGACAAGTGACCTCTGACCCGACACATGACCTCTGACCTGACGCATGACCTCTGACCTGATGCATGACCTCTGACCTCACGCATGACGTATGATGTAAGAGTAGCGTAAGCTCAGCTGAGAGTCGACGCCTCTCGCGGTTCAAACAAACTCAAGCTCCTCCCACATTTCTCTTTAATCATTTTTAGACGTCTAATAATTCATGACCGGTGTTTTGTTTTGCTCTATCCTCTGCGCTTCTGTGTTCGTCAATACATCATGCGTCAGGTCAGAGGTCATCATGCATCAGGTCAGAGGTCATGGCCGTTACTGGAAGCCAGTGATTATAGTTTATAAAGTGATAAATGTGTATGTTTCTTGGCTTCAGAAGGCCTTTATTAACCCCTGGATCCGTATGGATCACTGTTATGATGATGAATGCACTTTTTTGGGCTTCAGAATCTCTGCTCCATCATTCCCATTATAAAGCTGGGAAGAGCTGGGATATTTTTCAGTATAATTCTGATTGTGTTCGACTGAAAGAAGGGAGTCATAAACACTAGGATGGCTTGAGGGAGAGTCAATCATGAGATACTGTAAATGTTTGGGAGAAGTATCCCTCTAACGGTCTGGTTTTCCCGCTCAGGGTCTGGACCAGGATGGAAACGCCGCTGGATGTTTTGTCGAGAGCCGCATCTTTAGTTCACCAAGACGATGAGAAGCGTGAGTCCATTTCTGAGATTGATCGGAATAGTTTTTGTTTATTGATTGTCAGATAACCGATATGCATCATTAGTGTAGCGATTCCCTCATATCACCATACTGAACTCAGATACGATATTATTGTGATACTCCAAGACACATGATTAAAGGTTTACAAAAAATGTACTGTTGATTAAAATGCTAAATTCTGTATTATATAGTGTGTGTAAATGAATAGTCTTGGACTTGGTGCTGAAACCCAAAGCACAGGACAATAGAGACACCAGAATAACAATATTCATGATTCTGAAGCTGAAAATACTGAATTATTGTAGATGAATATGCTTTCACTGTCACTGACTAGATATATTTATAATAATGTAGGACACTTTTACTGGGAACATCAGACATCTGGCATTATCAGGACACACACATATTCCCACACTGCATTATTATACATTATATTCAACATTATATATAGTAGTTTAATGTAGTTCTGACACTAAAACTCTGACACTTCCTCACACATAGCCTTTATTTTATTTTGGGTGAACTATACACAATACATATTGTCACTATTCATGATACATTATTGCATTTTTGTATTGAGATTATATTGTGACACGATATATTGTTACACCCCTAATCACCAGTTGTTTTATTTTGGTCTTTTGACAAAACTATTTGATTGTTTCTATTTCATGTCTGAAATGTAGATTATTTGTCAGTCTGTATTTCTTGTACAGTGAGTTTTCCTCATACAGTAAGATTTCCTCATACAGTAAGATTTCTCATACAGTGGTTTTCCTCATGTTTTCCTCATACAGTGTTTGAGATGACAGTAAGTTTTCCTCGTACAGTGTTTGAGATGACAGTAAGTTTTCCTCGTACAGTGTTTGAGATGACAGTAAGTGATCACTGAAACGCCGCTGGATTCCCATAAGGCTTTATTCAGTGTCTGCATTGAGTCTGTGATCATTTACATAGAAATGCTCCACATAAAGCCCTCGTCTCTCTGAAATGCCTCTCGTTCTGCTGTTTCTCAGCTCAGTGCACTGATATATGATCGCGAGACGAGCGTTATGAAAGAATAGGACTCTGAAAAGCTTCCTCTGGCCTGACATGGACACGCTGCGTTTCCCTCAGAAATTCCTTCCTAGATTAAGCAGAATCAAATCCTTCTCAGTCGGGATTTAGTGTTGCTGGAAATCATTGTGCAACAACATCTACATGTTACAGCGTCTGTTTGTGTTCGTCTGTTCGTCTGTTCGTGTTCGTCTGTTCGTGTTCGTCTGTTCGTGTTCGTTCATTGATGCAACAGGATTTGGTTAGAAGTACGAAGTGTATGACTGTGATTTAACTCCCTTCCAAACTGAACTAACATATGGGTCATTGGTTGAGCCAGTGTTTCTGTGTTCAAAAGCCTATATATTTATTTGATATGTATATATCAACCTATGAATGGTTTACTTCTAATTGTCTATAAGCTGAGATAGTAGGAAGTATTTTAAAGTCGTCATGAAAGGGAGTTTCATGTTCTTTATTGTGTCGTATATCCGAGAGAAACGCTTCTAGAACGAGAACAGATGTGGGCGGGGCTTGATTGTGTCTGTGGGGAATTGATTGGATGGTTGTGGTTTGCTATTGGCTGATCTCATGTGAGTGACAGGTTAAAGCCCCGCCCTCATCATCAGAGAAGAGAAGAGATGCTGCGAGAGGAACTTATTCTCATTCAACATTATTAACACAATAATGATGTGCACATTTATAATAAACACCACAATATTACATAAAAAAACAAGAACTGTTCATTTTGATTTCATGGTGACTTTTATTCACTTGTTCACTTGAGTTTACTCTTAAAGTCTCCCTTTAGTCAATCATTTATCCCTGAAAACTTATCTTTGATCACCAAAATGACATATTTAAAAGTTTTTTCCTTGAAAAAATGTCTTCATACCTTAAAATATCTTGAATGTAACTCGACACCCTTGCCTCATTTAGTAGCGTGGTTCTATGAATATGCAAATGAGCCCCGCCTCCACTCACTCACTCAGCTCAGAGATCCACTGGTTGACGATCACACGTTGATCTGATTGGTTACAAGGTAGTTTGTGACGTCAGAAACACCAGCGATTTCAAAGCGTGTGTTTGAGACTGTCTTTGGTTCACTGCAGTTTTAAGGAGGAAATACTCAGCAATGGTGTCGACTTATGAATCTACACATGCTTTGTCTTAAAGCAGATTAAACACACCACATAGACACATAAACAACATTACAAGCTGGATCTTCACCACCAGAACGTTCCTCTAATGCGTTCTGAACCGGTTGCGACTGCATTAGAACAGAACGGGAAGGGAAAGTGGGTACGGTGTCAAAATTATTTATGCCAAAAATCATTAGGATATTAAGTAAAGATCATGATCCATGAAGATATTTAGTAAATTTCCTTCCGTAAATATATAAAACATGTATTTGTGTGAGTGAATGCAACACAATCGCCGAAACATAAATGCACAACTTTAAAGGAGATTTTCTCAATGTTTCGATCTTCCGATCTCTTTAAAGGCGATTTTCTCAATGTTTCGATTTTTTTTTTGCTCCCTCAGATTCCAGATTTACAATAGTTGTATATCAGCCAAATATTGTCCTATCATAACAAACCACACATCAGTGGAAAGCTTATTTGTGTATACATCTCAATTTAAAAAAAATTACCCATGTGACTGGTTTTGTAGTCCAGGGTAAAAAAAAAGTACAAAAAGAAGCTTGTGATGGCGGTTGTTCCTCTTGCTCCCCCCCGCTGTGTGTGTGTGTTGTTTAGCGCAGGGCTGATGTCATGTCTTTGTGTGGTGGTGTCTTTGTCTTCTCAGTGTGTCTGACCTGTTTTCGCTGCAGCTCCTCCTGCTCGTTTGCATTTATTGCAAGCTTTTGTAATTGTTCTCACTTGCTGGAGCGCTCGGATCCGTTGCTCACGCTAGCGCACGTTTGGCCCTGACAAGCTCCAGCAAACACTCGCTCACTTCAGTGTCGAACCGCTCAATCTCAGCGAAGGTGTGTCTCTCTTATCTCCAGATTCAGGTGATGGCTTGCTTTCAGGCGCTTGAGGCGAAACAGCACCATTACACACACACACACAACACAATTACACTGTGTTCAGAGCACCATTACACACACACATCACAATTACACTGTGTTCAGAGCACCATTACACACACACACACACACACAACACAATTACACTGTGTTCAGAGCACCATTACACACACACACATCACAATTACACTGTGTTCAGAGCACCATTACACACACACACACAAATTACACTGTGTTCAGAGCACCATTACACACACACATCACAATTACACTGTGTTCAGAGCACCATTACACACACACATCACAATTACACTGTGTTCAGAGCACCATTACACACACACATCACAATTACACTGTGTTCAGAGCACCATTACACACACACATCACAATTACACTGTGTTCAGAGCACCATTACACACACACATCACAATTACACTGTGTTCAGAGCACCATTACACACACACATCACAATTACACTGTGTTCAGAGCACCATTACACACACACATCACAATTACACTGTGTTCAGAGCACCATTACACACACACATCACAATTACACTGTGTTCAGAGCACCATTACACACACACATCACAATTACACTGTGTTCAGAGCACCATTACACACACACATCACAATTACACTGTGTTCAGAGCACCATTACACACACACATCACAATTACACTGTGTTCAGAGCACCATTACACACACACATCACAATTACACTGTGTTCAGAGCACCATTACACACACACATCACAATTACACTGTGTTCAGAGCACCATTACACACACACATCACAATTACACTGTGTTCAGAGCACCATTACACACACACATCACAATTACACTGTGTTCAGAGCACCATTACACACACACATCACAATTACACTGTGTTCAGAGCACCATTACACACACACATCACAATTACACTGTGTTCAGAGCACCATTACACACACACATCACAATTACACTGTGTTCAGAGCACCATTACACACACACATCACAATTACACTGTGTTCAGAGCACCATTACACACACACATCACAATTACACTGTGTTCAGAGCACCATTACACTGGAATAATATTTCACTCTTTTACTGTATTTTTGATCAAATCAAAAAAGAGGCTCTTTCAGAAACGTTAAAAAAATCTTACTGGCCTCAGACTTTTGAAAGTAGTTTACTGTAACTGTATCCTTAATATTTTGAAAACTTCAAACATATAGTCAATGATAAGAAGCATAAAAACATAAGTTAATAGTTTTGTCATATATCATGATATTCTCAATAATTATGCTTGATATATTGAACAGTATGGACACTTTGATGGAAAAGTATTTTTTGAAAAATAATATTTTTTATGACAATTTCCATATTGATTAATTTAGATTTTAGTTTTTTAGTAGTCCTGAATTTTACTAGTAAGTAAATAAATACAGTGTTATCTTCACATCGGCATATCAAATCATATTTTTTCAATGCAAGCAGTGAGGCTTTTCTCGGCTCAGTTTTCTTTAGCTTTTAATGCTCTGAGAATCATAACCACACACACCTCTTGAACAAAGTACAGTACAGTCTCACTGTAGTTTCAGAGCGTTGAGGACGGAGGCGGGTCAGTCCGTCACGTGTGTGTGTGTGTGTGTGTGTGTGTGTGTTCACGTGTGTGTTGTTCACACTCGCACCTGCAGTCCAAACAGGATCCAAACAGGAAGTTGACCTTTGAATCCCTGGGCCATTTTTCTTTCCTCTTTATGAAAGGTTGATATTTCTGTGTTATTGTTCTGTGGAATGCCCAAACATTCAGTCGAGTCAATAATTACTCTAGTCCTTTTGTTGAGGCCGTCAGGATCTGGTTTCTGCCTTCCTTTAGTGAGCCTTCTGCATTATGTCATCTGTTGAAATCACATGGATGTTTTGGATTCTGTTTTTGTTTTCAGCTTCTAAATAATTAAAGCATTTTTGAAAACGATTTTGCCCTAGTAACCACCTACAACACTCCAACAGGTGCATAGCAACGCCCTGGCAACCACCCACATCACCCTAGCAACTGCATAGAAACTCCCTGGTAACACCCCAGCAACCTCATAGTAGCACACTGCTCAAAACATCCTAGCAAATGCATAGCAACACCTTGGGAACCACCCACAACACCCTATCAACTGCATAGCAACGCCCTGGTAACCACCCACAACACCCTATCAACTGCATAGCAACGCCTGGTAACACCCCAGCAACCTCATAGTAACACACTGCTCAAAATACCTTAGAAACTATATGGCAAAACCCTGAGAACCTCCCACGACACCCTAGCGACTGCATAACGCCCTAAGAATCACCCACAACACCCTAACAACGCCCTGGTAACCACCCACAACACCCTAGCAACCTTATAGTAACACCCTGCTCAAAACACCTTAGCAAATGTATGGCAAAACCCTAAGAATCACCCAGAACACCCTAGCAACTGCATAGCAACACCCTAAGAATCACCCACAACACCCTATCAACTGCATAGCAACGCCCTGGTAACCACCCACAACACCCTAGCAACCTTATAGTAACACCCTGCTCAAAACACCTTAGCAAATGTATGGCAAAACCCTAAGAATCACCCAGAACACCCTAGCAACTGCATAGCAACACCCTAAGAATCACCCACAACACCCTATCAACTGCATAGCAACGCCCTGGCAACCACCCACCACACCCTAGCAACCTCATAGTAACACACTGCTCAAAACACCCTAGCAACTGCATAACACTCTGGGAACCACCCACAACACCCTAGCAACTGTATAGTAACATAATACTCATGGCACCTTAGCAACTGCATATTAACGCCCTGGCAACCACCCACAACAGCCTAGCAACGCTCTAAGCGTCACTAACATTTAAGAATGAAAAATAAGCTTAATAAAATAAGATGAGTAGTAGAGCTGGAGTGTGTTGGAGTGTGTTGATTTGCCCCGTGTGTGTGTGTGTGTTAATAGACTGAGCCCTTTGTGTGCTGTAGCTCTCTCAGCTGCCCGCTCGTTCCTGAGTGCTCTGTGTTCCCCTTGCATTGTCTGATTATTAATGCCTTATAACCATCTGAGAAAGAGCAAGGTTTTACAAAATAATGGATGCGAGCGTTAATACAGCAGTGCATCCTTATTAAAAGGTTTAAATAGAAACATAAGGTTGAAGCATAGTTTCAGTCTAATGGCAAAAACAGCATTTTCACTGGTTTTGTTGGTTTTGTTGTTTTCCTCGGCTCATTTCAGCAGCACACATGCGTGAACCTGGGGTTTGGGGCCAGAGGTCAGAGGTTAAAGGTCACTGAAGTGGAGCACACACAGTTGTTGTTGAGGCACACAAGCTGTTGTCTTGATAGATTTCAGACAGGAAAGTGGATGTGGAATAAAGCTTGCCGGAGTGAAAAGTTGAGTTTTCTCCTCGATGTTTCTGGCACACGCTGTGAAGTCAATGATGACATCAGAAGTGTGTAGAGACGTGTGTTACTGTGTTTGTGTCCCAAACATCATCAGTGTTCACCATTGTGTGCTAGAAAACATCATAGGGCAACTCACTGCGTTTCACAATTAATATTGTTTTCAAAGCAAATGCTTGTTATAGTTTATGAAGGATTCTGTCATCAGTCAGAGATGAGTGTCAGAGAAATATGAATATGTCAGTGATATACAGCTGTAATATAGCATGTTTCCACGTTTGTAATAAATATTTCGGTTTGATAACCACATAGCAACACCCTAGAAACCACCCAGGACAATGCTAAAAACATGTTATATACTCTATCATGTTTCAATACAACAAAACGCTTTTATTGAAGGCTTTATTCGAGATCATTACGTGCGTCTTCTCTTCACTCACTCGTTTTCCTCTGTGAGGAACAAACACTCGTCCATCCCATAATAATCTGAACGCTCTCATACACGGAAAGACCTTTAATAGGTCACTAGTTAACCGCTTTTAACCACTGGGTTTATTGCTGCTGTCGTCACCACTTTAATAGCTCAAAATGTTGGTTGTTGTTCCAGCATGATCATTGATCACTAAACTATACAACTATAACATTATATGGTGGTTTATGGAGTGTTTTGATATTGAAGCAGTCGTTTTTATTAAGATCATAATTCAAACGGGAGCAGTTTGACCCGATGTAGATCAACACAAACACTTATTTAATAATGGCTACAAAAATCAAAAAAGATGAGTTGAAACAGGAATAATGAGCAAAAAGTGACACTGAAATGATTATTTCTCTTCAAATTTAAGGCGAGTCAGTTCAGCAAAGGCTTTAGTTCAGAACATGCCGAGACTCAAAGTCAAATTATTTCTGTGATGCAAAGCGGAATTTTCAGGATCATTACTCCAGTCTTCAGTGTCACATGTGACATCTAGTCTATCACATGATCCTTTAGAAATCATTCTAATATTCTGATGTATTATGAGTGTTGGACACAGTTCTGCTGCCTAATATATTTGATGAATAAAAGGTTAAAAAGAACTGCATTTATTCAAAATAAAAAAATATTTTCTAATAATATAAATCTTCTTTACTATCACTTTTTATCAATTTAACACATCCTTGCTGAATAAAAGTATTGATCTATTTCAAAAAAAGAAAGAAAAAAAATTACTGACCCCAAATTACTGACCAGTAGTGTATATTGTTGTTACAAAAGATTTCTATTTTTAAAACATTTGCTT
>FLSR01004877.1:17395649-17439005 GCA_900092035.1 Leuciscus waleckii
TTTTTGTACAGTTATGCAAATCATTAGTATCTTAGTATGTTTTAGAAGTGTTTTAGTATGCGAGTTAAATTCTGTAATGTGATGTGGTCACTACCAAAACATTACTGTCACTACCGAAAATGTGTTATTACAACTAAGATGTTATTATAGTGTTTGGTTCAATGTATATTCAAACTAATGAATCATTAACTTTGTAAAATTGTAATTGTTATTGATTTACATGTGAAACCCTTTTTTTTATAGCAAAAAATATATTTACAAGGTAGATGTTAACAAAATATTAATAGGTCAATATAAGCCTTCTTATTGTGTTTCGGTAGTGACAAATTTGGGGAGAGGAAAAATATTTCAAAACTTTCTGAAAATACAATGTGATAATTAACTGCACAATTACTAGAAATGTGTACCTTGGATATTATACAATTTGCATACATACAAAATTGGTGGAAAAAGACAACAATAAAAAATCTATACATTTCCAACTCTGACTTTGAACCAATGGATGAACCAGGATGACTTGAGGGCAAGTCAATTATGGGATTTTTATTTTTTATTTTTGGGTGAACTAAACCTTTAACACTATCTTCTTCTAACAGTCACACACTAGACCTGATAATCTGCATGTATGATTCAGCATTACATATTAATAGAAAAATTATGTTTCCTCATCCAAAGATAAGAGCACACATATTGTTTCTCCATAATGGTTTGAGGCCAAATCCTGAATATCAAATTCAGGTTTTACGTTAAAATGTATATCAAGTGTGCATTCATATGGTTTTTCATTCATTCGAATCCCTTTTGTTCATTTGAAATGGTCCTGCTGTGACATTATTTTTGATGAAATGTATAAAGCGCTTATTCTATAGTCCAATAATTAACATGAGCTCATAAACATCTTGCATATTGATTTATGCTTAAAAGATTTTAGATTGAGTCACAGAACATGTCAACATGTGTTTCTCCGTCCTGGTTCAATGGTATTTACCTGTTGCTATATGAAGGACGATCCTGCGACTACTTCAACAAAGCAAATACTGACAAACAAAAGAGAAGAATAACCTGATCTCCTTTAGTTACATCAGGACAATGACACACAGCAGGGTGAAGTCAAACTTATTTTGACCACATGATCTCATTGTGACTGGTGTTCATCATCTACACGTAATAATGCAGATAAAACACTGATGGTCAGAGACTATTGTTACTCTCCACTGAAAAAACGATACAATATATAATCACACGCCCAAAGGAAAATCTGTCAAATCTAAGTGTGTGTTTGCTTTCACACACACATTACACACTGCGATCTGTTGGCATAGAAACTATAATAAAAGCAATGAAATATGATCGACTCACCGAACACATGGATGGCCATTGCAGTCAGAGATCCAGATGGACAAAGGTTTGAAACACACACACTCTGCCTTATATCCTCACATCCACAGTTATTCCACAAGGAACGAATCTGATGATATGATTATATTCTGAGGGCGATGGGGTTTTGATGAATTGTCCAATCTAGGAATCCTGCATAAGCGATGTTGCCGAGCTAAACTTTAAATCCCAGCGAATCCGACAGCGACTGAACAGCGAACACTGGAGAATGAGTGTGTTGTGTGAGGACAGATGATCGGCTGTGTGTGAGCAGCAGTTGTGATGAGCGCTGTGTGTTTTACTGCAGGTCTGATTCACTCCTCACATCCCAGCACTGAAGTCGCCATCTTGGAGACCACATGACCAGATCCACACACACACGCGCGCGCGCGCTCTTCCTCAGGGACTGCAGCCTCCTCATTGCGCGTTACCATGGAGACCCCTCTCTGTGACGACATGATGATGCAAGGAACTAACAATGAAAAGTTGTAATGTGAAAAAAGCGAGGAGCCATGGAGGCCTTTTGTGTGGCGTTTGCATGTTTAACCCATGTTAGCGTGGGTTTCTTCTGGGTGCTCCGGTTTCCCCCACAATCCAAAGATTGTGAACAGGATAGGTGAACTGTCTGGAGACCCTAAATTGGCCGATGTGTGTGTGTGAGCCCTGTGATGGACTGGCCACACATCCAAGCTGTTTCCCTGCCTTCAGCCCAAGGTGTTGGGACATGCTCAAGCATTCTGCATCCTTACATAGGACAACAAGCGGTTTGGATTTGGAAAATGGATGGATGATTCATTGCTCATGAAGTCATAATTTCATTCCATATTACTAAATTTAGTACAAAAAGGCGAACAAATGATGTCTGGATTAGCTTCTTCTGATTTTGTTGAATATTTAGCACTGCTGTTGAATTGAATTTGCTCTTCTGAAGACTTTGCTACTTGTTTCCCTGACCCCTGACTTTATGATCTGATTTCTATGTTTATGTAGTAACTACACAAGAACTTTTGGGGTGTGTGTGCACTTTTGTCAAATATATTCAGATATCTTTTCTTTTAAAAACCTGTTTAAAAAAGTCATTTGTTTGTGATTCTGACACTGACACTGCTCTTATATAAAAAAATGTGTATATGCTCTTTTTCTTGCCATTTTTTTCATATCACATTCAGTGACAAAAAAAAATCACTTTTTTTTGTATTGTGTTGTACAGGTGTGCCACAGTTAAATAGCAGTGTAAGAAACACTAGCATTAGATGCCACAAATTGTAAATACTTTATATGAGGCATGCAGATATGAGTTGTTGTAGTGCAAAATGGTTAAAACATTGCCAAAGTAGAAAACTAATAAATTCATATGTCTATTTGGTTTATATTTTACACAATTTTGACAGAACACTTGTATAAAATAGCATACTAAGTACTCTTAGAACTTTCCCCTAAACAATGCAACAAAATAATATCACTATATGCTGCAATGCAGAGCCTTTGAAGCTCTGCTAAGGCTTGAACCTTGCATTGGTTTTAAAGTAAAACAAACTCTCCAATATGTTTCCCAGATGGCCGTGTCGCCCTGAACTGACAGAACTTTAAGTGCGCGTTATACACACGTTAACAGGAAGTTCAGACAATAGCCACCCAGTGGTTGTGCTCAGAGGACTTGAGCCACTGACACTGCATTTATTGTTCGGCTCTCGTTTCCTGCCGTTGAATAAAAGTAAATATCCTAAAGAGTCTGTTGAGTACGAGAAGACTAAAAAGAGGTGTGAGGCATGTCGTGTGTGTAGTACCACACTGAAGTATGGTTATTTTTGACCAAAGATTCTGGATCTTTTGGAAATTTCTTGGTTTTATGTTAAGAATTAAGAATTTAATTTACCTGATGTTAAATAATTATGTAATTTACAAAAGAAATGAATAGTTAGAAATCACATCCAAAAGGTTGAGAAACTATATCTCATTAACTGCCATTAGAATGCAGTTTTTAACAGGTATGTTGCCAGTTTATGTCATTAAATTATTCAGTTTAAAATGAGTCTAAAAGCAATAATGTGGTAAATATAAGGTTCCGGTGACTCAGCTAAAATAATTTGGTCTGACATGTACAACAGTGACTGGGCAGTGCTGGCATTCTCAGAAAACTGTAGATGCATCGTCCAGAAACACTGAAAGGTCAGTACATCCTCACTCTGTTTATTTCCTCTCAGTCTTGTCAGGCTAAAGCTCATGCTTGAGAAAACAATATGATGTGTGAGCAATAGTTAACACACCCAGTGAGGTGCGGGATGAGCTTCTCCGAGGCTGCTAATACAACAATACCAGGAAAAACAGAAGGGTGAGCAACATCACTCCTGACAAAAAATGTCCCATTTGACAAAGAATCGCTCTTTTGAATTGGTTTCTTTAAATAATTCAGTTCAAAAATCACGTTGCAGCAATTATGGTGTGGTTAAACATATATAAACGACACCACAATAAATTAATTCTATATAACATCTCAGGTTATGTAACCGGGTTCCCTGAGAGGGGTAAGAGATGTTGTGTGAGCTGGTGTCTGATGTACGTGTGAAAACACGCCAATTCTATTGGCCTACAGCGTGGTCAGGTGACATCGCATCACATGAATGTGGGTGGAAAGGGCCAGCCTGCCACAACACAAACATATACAGTATTAGGCATATTAAGCAGGTGGAGTAGAAACCCCTAAACCAAAGATGAAGCACACTGCACGTCCCACAGGTAACTTAAAGGGCACAATCTAATGCATAGAGGCAAAGCATTCTGCGCAACTCAAAAGGCTAAAAAGGAAGTTAATTTGATTATAAAACCATACAGAATCTTCTTTATCTTCTTTCACAGAAGACTGGATGATATTCAGCAAATTATGTTAACCTTTTAACCTTTTGAAGGTTTCTGAAGTATCTTTCTTTGTACAAATTATAAAATCAATGACCGTGTAAGAATAGGACCAGCCTGCCGCAGCACAACATCTCATTAGACACACCTTTTAGCTAACGCCTAAAAAGAAACCATGCACCCAGTATAGTGTACTTGATGCCTAGAGGCGAAGCATGCTCATAACAATTGAAAACCAAACCAAAAGGTTGTGATTTCTTTTTTTTTGGTAAGATTATATTGATGGTCCCTTTTGAACATTCTGTTGACTATGAGGACTTTGCATCTACATGTCAACTAACTCTCATTAGAGTATTAGTAGACAGTCTGCTCAATCGAACTCGTTATTGTGATGTTCCACCAACAGACTTTTTACTGACTATAAGTAACTTTGCAACTACATGTCAACTTATTCTAACCCTACCAGTCAACTAATACTCTACTAAAAGTCTAATGAGTGCTAGTAGACATGTAGGGGCAGCATTACTTATAGTCATCAGAATGCGTTAAAGGGACCATCAAAATAAAGTGAAAACTTTTTTTCTTTTTTTTCAATATGAACCTTATGGCCAGAAGAGAAGGATTAACCCAAAACAACCTGAGATCCTGGGGTTGAATCCACATCCAAACTATTTGGATATTTGCCACGACACACGCTTGAGAACTGATAAGAAGACGCGGATGGGTCTCGATGTAGTGTTTAAAATGGATCTAAAGTGTGCATTTCCTGGAAGTCTGAATCATGAGAAACCAACGAGAAAACGTAAAAGTGCCTTACCAGTGCTGCAAAATTAATGGCTTACCTTTTACACTTTCCCATCAAATGATCGTGAGCGTCATCTTCTCAGTTCTCGCGCATGTGTCGCGGCTCTCTCGTGAACTCACACACAGGAAAATCAACAGTTGAATAAAGTCGTTATTTTTGTGTTTTTCGCACAAAAAGATTCTCGTCGCTTGATCAATTTAAAGGTATAGTGGAGAATTTTCTTTTTCCGGGTGGATCATCAAGACTATTGGTCCTCCTAATTGTCAATCATTCTGGTGATATGTTTAAGTAAGGCCGTCGTACGTGCTCGTCCTTTCTGCGCATGCACACTTTCAGGTGTAGATGTGTGGTGAGCGACGGTTTCAGCCATTCATTGAAGCTCGCCGTTCTCACCGGGTTTTTTCAAAATGTCTGACGGTCGCAAGAGAAAAAGTGTCTACGAATTTATGACAAGAAGAGAAAGGCCTCTGAAGAAAGAAACAAGACCAGAGTGTTTTTGGGAGAATATTTCACACGCTGGCGTGCGCTAAAAGACAGGTTGGGCTGGGCTGGCAGAAAACAATAACATAGCAGCCTATGGAGGAGTGATCCAGCTCTCAGATCTCATCAAAAATATCTTAATTTGTGTTCTGAAGATGAACGAAAGTCTTACTGGGTTGGAACAACATGAGGGTGAGTGATTACTGACAGAATTTTCATTTTTGGGTGAACTAACCATTTAACGCGCATGCAGTGGCCATTGTAAGTCCACAAGTCTGTAAGTGCACATGAAGTGTGCCGTTTGGGACAGGGCCTTTAATAACAGCTCCTCTGCAGTGTATGAATCCTTTTCTTTTAAAGGAGTCGTACCATTTTACAATTTTGCACTTTTTGGATAGTGCGTACACTTTAAATATGCTAAGTTGTAACATTGGTAATGTTCATTTATCTTCGCGTTACGTTCAGATTTATGAATCGCATAGCAAGCACTATGCATATCTTTCTCCAGCATTGTTGTTAATGTAGGTTTGTTTCATTAGTAGGGCTTTTTATACCCGTTGTTGAGCAGTTAATGTTTTTTTCTTTTCTTATTTACTGTATTTTGAAGAATGAGAACTCAGGCTTGAGTTTTAGGAATTGTCATGATTACAGGGATGGTATTCCCTTTTTCCCACTCTGTGGAACAACTACTTCAACATATCTGATTGTTGATGTTGTGCCATGCTGTGACAATATAATGTTGAGTTGAATTTTCCAGGTTTCTCCACAAGATGGCAGAGTTTACAAAGCAAAGTATCATACATACATACAAAAAACAAAAAAAAAAAACAAAAAAAAACTAGATACAAGACAATAAAAAAAAAATACATTGTTTCATTCAATGACAATCTTTATAATGACTGAGGCTTTAAATGGCTTTAAAGAGCTAATAAAAGATTTATTACAACATTTTATTAATTTATTATAATTTATACATAACTTTCACAATTACAAGTTGACCGCAAACACAATAATTATCACATCCTTTTTTCCAAAGTGGACCCAGTAAATAAGAACAAAACCCCCCCATTGTAAGCTGCCATTTCCTGGCTGAAAATCTAAGAGTAAAAAGATGTTGAACTGCAACAACCCAACAGAGACATGGTTGAAAAACATTGGTCTAATTCTCTTAGAGAATTCAGTCATGCATGTAAGCACGTAACAACTGTCATACAAATGTACCTTATAAACAAAAATCAAGTTACTTAAAAGCAGAGCAGAATGCTTGTAGAACTACACAGTAGTAAGCCAATAGATTTTAAAGAGAGAAGAGGACGCAAAGAGATAATAATAATGAAAGACTTCATCTATTCCTTACTTAGTAATTGTCACTAAGCATAACTTAAGTTAATATCTGTTATTGTTTCTTTTGAAGAGCAGCTCCAGTTTATTTTCAGTCGTCCAGTCAAAAAGACAGAATTGCTTAAAACATTTACACAGGTCGGAAAATAAAGCCTTAGTTAAATTTGTTCAGGTGATTTTTAAAACATTATTATTATTATTATTATTTTTTTTGTCATGATCCCAAGACATACAATGACTTCATCATAATGGCATATACAATGCTTCCTTAATTACACTGTAATCAGAAAGACAACTTAAGTGAATGAACTAAGGACTTTTCTCAATGTTTCTAAAAGTCGGACACCACAAATACAATGTCAGTCACTTTATAAATAAGCGGAAACAAAAAAATCTTATAAAAAAGCATTAGGCTTCTTATCAAAACAAGTCCATGGAAAGCTTTCAGCGAAGTCTACGTCACTAAATTCCCCTCAAATGTAACTTAATTAAATTTTAATTTCAATTAGAAATGAATAACCTGCATTGTGAAGAATGCTCTCCTACAATCACTGCCCAGGGGAACGATCGTTCACGTCAGAAAGACTTCCTTTAACATGCCAAAAAACACCTGAAACATTCACACAACAACACGTCACTATTTCTAGAAGACGGACAATCAGTTTAAGTTTGATTTAAAGCTACAGCTCAAATCTGCTGGAACCGCTTGTGTCAAGCACTTAAAACAATGAGGATTGAAAAAAACCTCCACTCTCGTATGTGCAAAATATAAAAGGCAAAGAAATTAAAGTGGCCAGTTCTTCCAGCTTTACGCCTCTGATAGTGCATTTCCTTTCACTATAGCCGCGTTTACACCGAAATTACCCGGAACAATTTGTCTCAGGAACTTTTGCTGTCTGCGTTTCCACCGCGGCCTAAAGTACCATGAAGATCAGGCAATGCGCGCTACTTTACAGTTCCCGCTGGATTTCATCCTCTAAATTTAAGCTTAATAAAGCCTGAACCTCGTCGTCGGTCCATCAGTGTATCTTTTAAACTCCATTCCACGCACCGCAATAGACTTTTAAAAATGGTGGATGAAATACAATTTTGGAGTCAACCAATCAAAATGCGGCTTGAACTCAACCAATCAGCATGTCCAGCGCCCAAGTCCCACCCCTGAACGTTCCTGAACTTTGAAAAGGAAGAAGTACTACCTCGCAAGCAGGGACTTTCGGATGGGGAAATTTTGACCAGGAACTTCATTTAAACTCTGGTTCCTGCGGTGGAAACACATCGAGTACCAGCCCAAGTTCCTGAGGTGGAAACGCGGATTATGAATCCGGACACATTTGGGCTGTCGTGAATCATTCCGACACAATCTGAGTTTAACTCAATAAATACACCACAAATGAAAAAAACCAAACATAAAACAATCAGTACAGTTTTCTGCGTAGCCTCCCAAGGGCTTTCCCAACTACCGTACCCACTCTTTGTAAAAATTAAAGTGGTCAATTCTTCTAACTTTACGCCTCTGATAGTGCTTCAGTAAGTCCATTTCCTTTCACTATGAACCCGGACACATTTGGGCTATCGTGAATCTTGATCCTTCCAAAATACTCAATAAATACACCACAAATAAATAAAAACATAAAACGATCAGTTGAGTTTCTGCATAGCCTCCCAAGGGCTTTCCGTACTCACTCTTTGTAAAATGAAATTAAAGTGGTCAATTCTTCTAGCTTTACACCTCTGATAGTGCTTCAGTAAGTCCATTTCCTTTCACTATGAACCCGACACATTTGGGCTATTGTGAATCTTGATCCTTCCAAAACATGAGTTTAACTCAATAAATACACCACAATAAAAAATAAAAACATAAAACGATCAGTTGAGTTTCTGCATAGCCTCCCAAGGGCTTTCCGTACTCACTCTCTGTAAAAATGCGCTGGATTGAAAAGAGCTGAAATGAAAACGGAGGCTCATTTCAACATGGCTGCCAGGACTGAGCGATCGGAGGCCTGATCAGCTCCCAGAAGACTGTGCGTGTGAGGAAGACTCCTCCTCCTCGTCCTCGTCCTCCTCGTCCTCCTCTGTGCTGTGTTCTGCCGGCGGGCCCAGAGCGGGTCCGGGGCCGGGTCCGGGTCCGGGTCCCAGAGCCGTGGATGAGCTGATGCCGTTGGATGTGCTGATGGAGCTGTGCTGGATGGCCTCGTTCTGAGGGCTGCTGGGAACAGACATCTCCCCGCCGCTGTCCTCCTTCTCCAGCTCTGAGACACACAGACACAGATCACATCAGAGACGGAGACTCAACAACACCGACAGCAGCAGATTTTAACCGCTTACACACACACTGCAGCTTTTGTTTTATGTTGTCTGTTAAAATAGTGTTTGCTAATTATGTGTGTGTGTGTGTGTGTGTGTGTGTGTGTGTGTGTGTGTGTGTGTGTGTGTGTGTGTGTGTGTGTGTGTGTACGGGTGGGGGAAAATCATACAAATAATAATGCTGTGTGTATATACCATGCACAGTTTGTAAATGTTTCACAGAATTCCCAGATGACCAAATACATTTGCAGCTACACAACCAGAGCAAAGTGTCCCACAATGCAAAGTGCTTGATGCACCTGCCAGTATGATGAATTAACCAGACGTGATAAAGAAGATTAAAAATAAATAGATTAAAAAAATATATAATAATAATAATAATAATATTATATTATATTATATTATATTTATAAATATAAAATACAGTAAAACGGTCATAAAATAACTTTTCTATTTGAATATATTTTAAAATGTAATTAACAGTGTTTGGTAAGTTACAATATTGCGTTACTCTCTAAAAAGTAACTAATAGTGTTACTTAGTTACTTTTTATAGAAAGTAAAGTGGTACGTTACTTTTGCATGAATGTTTCTCATCTCAGCTGGGCTTGATTGTTTGTTTTTTAATTACAAAAAAAAGTTATATTTTTGGCAAATGTAAAAATCCTTTTCGCTCCAAAAGAGAGATGAATAAATTCAGGCCTGTACAGTAGAGGGCGCCGCTCACACAAACCTTTCAGCAGTTTTGCCATTCTGGATCACAGAAGAATAGGACGCAGGAGAAGAAAAGTTCAACTCGCGTAACTTCAGCATTAAAAACAAAAATGTGACGTTTTTCAAAAGTCATTTGGCTTATTCCTATAGGTTGAATTAGATCATCGAAGATCAGCAGCAAAGATATTGTTAATAAAGTGAGATTAAGTACATAAAGTATATTTGTGTAATTCAACATTTAATTATTGCAGGTTTTATTAATATTCTGAGTTTAATTTCACTGTTTTTATTCATTTTGAGGAATACTGGATGTGTTTGTGCCAGTGAGAGGAGTAAATGCTCTCATTTAGTCTAGATCTCCAGTAATCATCATGTTCACACACAGCGAACACACAACGCCTCTGCACATGAGGACAGGAGAGCTGGCAGTCAATACATGGGAAACAAAGTAAATTCAGTTACTTATTTGAAAAAGTTACTCAGATATTTTGTTGTAACTTTAAACATAATGTGTTACTTTACTAGTTACTTGAAAAAGTACTCTGATTACTTGTAATGTGTAACCCCAACACTGGTATCTATGCACTGGTATCTATTCCTGTGATCAAAGCTGAATGTTCAGCATCATTACTCCAGTCTTCAGTGTCACATGATCCTTCAGAAATCATTCTAATATGATGATTTGATGCTCAAGAAACATTTATGATTATTATCAATTTGAAAACGGTTGTGCTGCTTCATATTTGTCCGGAAACTGATCATATTTTTTCAGGATTCTTTGAAATAGAAAGTTCAAAAGTCATCTTGCAATCAAAATGTCACTCTTGATCAGTTTAATGCATCCTTCACATAGTGGATGTTTCCTGCTGATTTCTGTCCCAGTGTAATGATGTGAAATCAACCGACTCTTAGACTCGAAGATTAAAAAAATCATTGAAAAATCAGTTTCTCAACCATCTGTGTGCAAACACACAATTCACATCAGGGCTTCAACACACCTCTCAACACCGGCGTCATGCGCTGATTTGACCTCCGCATGAAAAGAGTAGCAGAAAGCATCACAAAAGGCCAATTTGCTACTGTAAATATATGTACAGACCCTTTCCAAAAAATTAGAATATCATGGAAAAGTTTATTTATTTCCATAATTGGGCAGGTGCAAATCCTGCTGGAAACTGAAGGAAGCATGAAGTGCTCTGAAGATGTCCTGGTAGACGGCTGCGTTGACTCTGGATTTAATAAAGCACAGTGGACCTAAGTCCTCTTTTCTGATGAGAGCAAATGTTGCATCTCATTTGGAAACCAAGGTCCCAGAGTCTGGAGGAAGAATGGAGAGGCACACAATCCAAGATGCTTGAAGTCCAGTGTGAAGTTTCCACAGTCTGTGTTGGTTTGGGGAGCCATGTCATCGGCTGGTGTTGGTCCACTGTGCTGTCCACTCAACGCAGCCGTCTCTACCAGGACATTTCCAGAGCACTTCATGCTTCCTTCATTTTCCAGCAGGATTTGCACCTGCTCACACTGCCAAAATAACCAAAACCTGGTTCAATGACCATGGTATCACTGTGTAATTACTGTGTGATTTCATGTAATATTCAAATTTTTTGAAATCCTGTTTTCGTGGGTTTTATGAGCTGGAAGCCCAAATTATGTACAAATAAACAACTAAATACTTGATATCGTTTAAGTTGTGGTCCCTGAATCTATAATCTATGGAAGTTTAACGTTTTGAATGGAATATGGAAATAAATAAACTTTTCCATGATATTCAAATTTTTGGGAAAGGGTCTGTATATATGTCATAATAAATGTATAACATGGATGCATAGTTCTTTTTCAGCCTTCAACATCGTGTTAAACTAATTGTACCTACAGTAGATGTGCACAGGACTGGACTTCTTCATTTTTTTGCTTTTTCGATACCCACATAATGATACATGTGCACTGGAAGGTCAGCAAAGGGAGTGTCACAATGTATTAAAAAATTGAATCATGTTAATACTACACATATGATCGTCCAGCGGCAGTAACTATCTTATTTGATACTCCAGCATAGTAGGTCCTGCAGTGTTTAGATCAAACCCCAATCAAACACACCTGAATCAATATCTCCAGGATTACTAGAAAGCTACAGGAGAGTTTCATCACGGCTGGAGCTCAACTCTGCAGGACAGTAGGAGGACAACATCTGAAATTGTGACAACCCTAGACAGCAACAAATGTGTTCAAAGTTTAAACAGATATGGATATTGATTGCACTGGTTGTTGCTCAGCTGGCCGTATGGTGCCGTCTTTCCCTTAGCCTCACCTGCCCTGTAATTACCATGTGACTGATCACTCTCGAGCTGCAGTGATGACGTCTAACATCAGGCACTAACTGCCCACGCTAAACAGCCGAATCTGAACCCGAGAGGGAGAAAGCTCAGCAAACATCTAAAGTTCGTTCGCACCGGATGAGTTGCTGGCATGATTGCGATTAAAGACTTTCCCAGTCCAATGCTTTGTCTTTTATTAATCCCTGTGCTTGCTTTGTAACCTTTAATTAAAGTTACAATGTCATTTTAAAGCAACATCATCAGGGTATATTAGAGGCTGTAGCGTGTGGCCAGACTCGAGCTCGATCCCCTTCCTTCCCTGCCAACTACTGCAGCGACAGATAATTACTGCACCTGATTTTAATGATACACACACAGGAGAGCGGCAGAGATGCGCGGTCCAAATGCCACCAGCTGTTCTGCAGTTGCATTGAATTAATTGGCTCTGATGAGGAAGGGAATGAAAAAAGGCCCGCTCACGCTCTCTCTCTCTCGCTCGACTCAAAAAGAAATGCAGACTACCCATGTAATTAATATAGCTAATGAAGCAAGAACCGCACGAAACGGCACTTGGTAATTAATGCGGGAGGTATTAGACTGTGTGTTCGGTTCTGAAACGTCTGAATTGACTGGGCTCCGGATCAGGTGACTTTTCGTGTTTGCCATGGGGCTGTAAATACCCTTGTCGGCTCGGTGCACGTAAGGTCGAAGCATTGACTAAAGAAATATGGACGTAGTGTCCGTGATGTCACCCATAGTGTATCTGAAGAGCATTTTTGAAGCCCAAAGTGGGCGGAGCCGCCGTCGCCATCTTGGCCGCGCGTCACTTCCGGATAAACGAAAATGGGCAGCGAGGCGGATTAGCTGAGGTGACGTGACGCTAACGCTAGCAGACAAGCGGCTAGTAGTGACATTAGCGGCAATCCACCTGTCACTCAAGTGGCCACGCCCTTAATCATGCAGAAATGTAAGGCTTAATATCATTTAAACGGATGAGTTATAAAAAAAATCACCCCCTCACAGTCGTCATGAAGGGCAAAATTCGCTTTATAGACCAAAACCACTTTTTGCACCAGGCTGTAAACACGTTTTTTTCTGCTGTAAAGTTGGGCGTTTTAACATGAGGGTCTATGGGATTGACTCTCTTTTGCAGCCTGTCTCTAGAGGCCAGTCGATGAACTGCAGTTTAAGTCACATCCATGTTGGCTTCAAGAGAGAGACTGGGTTGAACACAGAAAACTGAGCTGGGTTTTCTCCTCTCTTCATTTACATGTTCAGGCATCTGTAATCACTCCTAATGGTATTAAGCAGGAACGGGGGTGATATATTATCATACACGCTCCTGAGACCGCTCTCCGCTCACCTCCTCTCGGATCGTCTCCGCCGTGAGCAGATGGGCTTGTACAATGCCAAGCGGAGGCATGGCCTGCCCTGCTTGCAGGGCATCCTGGGTAATTTCCCCCCACCTCTACCAGGGCAGCACTGCCTGAGAGATTAAGGCCAGAAACATACTTTACTTAAGTACGCAATCACAAATGAAAATGCTTTCCAAGCGAGATCTCGTCGGCCATGCTTTACACCAGTCCTAACCAGGCACAATGCAGTTTTCAAATATATTTCTCGTATGGATCGAACGAGACGGGAGTGTGCAATCACAAAATGAAAATGCTTGGTAACACTTTATTTTACAGTGTCATTGTTACATGCAGTTACTATAGTAAAAACTATAAATACATGCAACTAACCCTCAACCAAACCCTAACTCTACCCTAACCCTATAGTAAGTACATGTAGTTGCTTAAAATGCTTTGCCAAGCGAGATCTCGTCGGCCATACTTTACACCTGTCCTAATGAGGCACAATACGATACGATATCAATATATTTCAGGCCTAACAGACTGCTATGGATCGAACAAGATGAGAGCGTTCAGGTGACCGAATGCGAGCGCACTGACGTTTGCACTTTTTCCACCATATTAAGACCGTTCTTTGACAGGTGATGACCATCTGCTGCTTCTCCATCCTGCAATGAATGTGGCACAAACCAGCGTTGTTTACAGAGACAGAACGATGCTCTTCTCTGAGCCTCATTTGCACAGGTGACTAATATATGACCCCTCACAGCATTCGGACGCATAGACAGGATTGAGGAATGGTTTCGATCATCTCCATGCTCTCCTCTGCCTTGCAAAGACCCACCAATGCCTGCAAATGAACCCGCTTTCAGACAACCCAATCTCACCCGACAACCATCCCGCTCATTATATGCATGAGACCTGTCAGTCAAGCTGCTTAACAATGGCGTCGCATAATGAACTGCACGGCTGCAGCGGCGCATCCCGGTTGCGAAACGGCACTTCTGTCAGATTCTCTGCTATAATACACTCATTTTGGAGGCAATCATTGTCAATACAAGTCAGCGCTGGGTTACAAACTGAGCCAAACACAGACACACACACAAACACACACAAAGCCAACGATGTATCAGCCAGGTGTGAAATCCAAGCGTTGGAAGTTATGTAAAAAAAAATGCGGTTACACTTTATTTGGTAACACTTTATCTTACAGTTCCTTGTTACATATGTTACATGTACTTACCATAGTAATAACAGTAAATTATGCATAATTACACGCAACTAACCCTCAACTAAATCCTTATCCTACCCTAACCCTATAGTAAGTACATGTAGTTAATTATTATTACTCAGGGTTACACTTTATTTTAAGGTGTCAGTATTACAGTGTAATTATACGTTTAAGTACTGAGTAATATTAAGCAACTACAAGTACTTACTATAGGGTTAGGATGAGTGTTTGGGGTTACACTTTATTTTAAGGTGTCATTGTTACACTGTAATTATATATTTAAGTACTGAGTAAGGTAACACTATTTTACAGTGACATTGTTACATGTTACATGTACTTACCATAGTAATAACAGTAAATTATGCATAATTACATGCAACTAACCCTCAACCAAACCCTAATCTAACCCTATAGTAAGTACATGTAGTTGCTTAATATTACCCAGTACTTAAATATATAATTACACTGTAACAACGACACTTTAAAATAAAGTGTTACCCTTTCTCTGTGTTACAGTGTAATTATACATTTAAGTACTGAGTAATATTAAGCAACTACAAGTACTTACTATAGGGTTAGGATTAGGATGAGGGTTTGGTTTAGTTGTAATTATGCATTATTTATAGCCATTACTACAGTAATTACATGTAACAATGACACTGTAAAATAGTGTTACCTTACTCAGTACTTAAATATATAATTACAGTGTAACAATGATACTTTAAAATAAAGTGTAACAACCCAAACACTCATCCTAACCCTATAGTAAGTACATGTAGTTAATATTACTCAGTACTTAAATGTATAATTACACTGTAACACAGACACTTTAAAATAAAGGGTAGCATTTTATTTTAAAGTGTCATTGTTACAGTGTAATTATATATTTAAGTACTGGGTAATATTAAGCAACTACATGTACTTACATAGGGTTAGATTTGGATTTGGTTGAGGGTTAGTTGCATGTAATTATGCATAATTTACTGTTATTACTATGGTAAGTAATGTAACATATGTAACAAGGACACTGTAAGATAAAGTGTTACCAAAAGAGCTTCCACACTAGCAGAGCGCTAAGCTACAGTGTCTGTTGAAGCCCACAGAAGGGGGATCTGGCAAAAGCCTACACACATTCACTCCCACATCCGCTTCTCTGTCCCTCTGACAACAGCTAATTGATATGAAGTGGCTGCATATGGCAGACGAGCCGCAGATCTGCACATTTCACAAGGTGTCATTAAAGCATAACGGCCAAAGACGCGCGTGTAACAAAAGCAGCCCTCGGTTTCTGAATGCCTCTTTATCACTCATCTTAAAGAGGACAGCGCTACGTACAGTGGGGATCATTTTTTTTATATATGAGTCCTCGGCGTTCTGCGGTAATAATGGGACGAGATGAATCTGTGTTATTTCACACTCAGGGCTAGTTCATTTTCCACTCTTCACATTTCATCAAAAAAACACTCATTAGGAATAACACTCATCTGTTATAGTAAAAAAAAAACAAATAAAGTAAACCAATAAAGACAGAACAAGTCCATTAAGCAGAGCTGGCAGTCCAGAGATTTTACTCATTTCCAAAGAAAGAAAAGGGAGATTACATGTTATTGAATCCTGAGCAAAATGTAACAACTGGAATTGCGGCTTTGTGAATGAAATCTCAGGATTGAGATTGACTCTTCTGACTTGGGCCAGTAAACAACCAGCTTATCTGTTTCCCAACCCAAACAATGTACAGTACACAGGCATTTTCATTAGTGAGTGAGTCAGGCAACCAATCCCAGCTCACGGCCCGTCCTCTCTCTGCTTACTTCCGGTCACATCTACACACTGCCCTATCTAAAGGCAGGCAACAATGCCAAAACAAATGTGAATTGTGAATCGGACGACACTGGTTGAGCTGCATATGTTTGTCTTTGAGTGATTCTAGTGAGGATAACAAGATAAAAAGACATCATTTTTTGTTCTAGTGAGGATAACAAGATAAAAAAGACATCATTTTTTGCCTTTTTTTTTTGTGATACACAATCTTTTATCTCAATAAAAATGGACACAGCAAGTTAAATTCACAACTCTGGTAAACTATGATATTTGTCATTTCGCTGTATAATACTTAAATTTCACAAAGGCCTCTAAATGATCAAAACTTTGCTTAAAAATACATTGATACTTAAGTAATAGTTTATATATTTTAGCATGTAAAAGGCCTTTTAATGTACTTGTAGAAACGTCCACCTCCAGCTCGTGGTTCACACGTCTTTATCAAAATCATTAAAGATTTCAAAGCATAAAGTAAAATGTAAGAATAACGTTTATGTTGTTAGAAAATATTTCAAGATAAACATTTACTGGACTTACTCGATTATCCATACATCTTTTTTTTTTATATATATATATATATATATAGAAAAATCATGTTAAAATTGAAGTATCAAATCCATCAGGCTTTTCAGGAAGGTTTATTTGTTCATCTCTCAATCATCATTGTATTGCATTGCATTATGTTTTAAAACTACAGAGCTTTGATCATAAAACTAAGCATTTAATATCATCTCTCTAAGATATTATTGGGGGATATAGAGTGACAACTGATATTTATAAGCATTTTATGCAAGTTGACTGATATGATAAGATCTTATTGATTGACATAAGTGATCAGAAATTCATATTACTTTTTTTGGTAAAAAATGCAAAAAAAGTACTCACAAACTGAGTTTTTGCTCAGTTTGTGCCTAATAAAATATATAGATATAGTCAATAGTTTGGGCCTGAATAAAACTAAAGTTTTTCCTCCATATTCTCACTATATGAGCTATAAAATCCTGATGTACCAAATATGATACTAAACAAAACAAATTTGGAAATATTTTTTATATATGCAATTTGGTGCAGTTGCTGATATTTATACTGCCAAAATGTTATATGAAAAAAAAACTGTTCCATTTCATCTTATTGATTTTCAGATTTTTTTGATATAACATTTTGGCAATATAAATATCAGCAACTGCACCAATTGCATATTTTGCTCAGTTTGGGCCTAATAAATATATAAAAATAGTAAATAGTTTGGGCCTGAATAAAACTAAAGTTTTCCTCCATATTCTCACTCTATCATACTATATGAGCCATAAAATCCTGATGTACCAAATATGATACTAAACAAAACAAATTTAGATTTTTTTTTAATGAGTTTTAAAAGGTAAAAAAAACTGTTCCATTTCAACTTTAATCTGATTGATTTTACATAAGCGATCAGAATTTTTTAAAATAACATTTTGGCAATATAAATATCAGGAACTGCACCAAATTGCATATTTTGCTCCGTTTGGGCCTCTGAATAAAACTAACGTGTTTTTTCGCTATGTCACGCTTATATGAGCCATAAAAGCCTGATGTAAATCAAATGCGATACTAAAAACACATATTGTACGGATTTAAAAAAAAAAAATTTACGATTTTTAAAAGGTTAAAAAAACTTTCCATTTGTTGACTATTATGTCATATGTCAGGATTTACAGGGTTAAGAGCACAGAAACATGCCATCAGTGTTAACTTCATGCTGTCTCTCATACAAATAAACTAAATATAAACACATTTTATGGCTGTTATGATCCATAAGTGCTAAATCTACATCTCGAAGCAGGCAGTGTGAGTCTGATGACGAAGCAAACTGATAGTCAGTCAGTGTGAATCTGCTGTGGCTCGTGATGAGGTACTCACGGTGGTATCCTGATTTCTTCTGCAGGAGTGTCACGGGACAGTCTTTATGAGCCAGTAAGAGCTGCTTCAGCTGGGCCACCTCACTACGCAGAAGAGTCACCTCATTCTGGACAGAGAGAAACAAGCATGTGACCCATCAAGATGAGCAGATTATAGTGAGGAATCAACAGAAAAAGATCATTAGCCCCTCTTCATTTAAGCTTTTTTTGGGACACAATTATAGCTGGTTAATGGCAGAGTCCCAGGAGAGAGAAACACAGAGAGAGCTCTCCCCTCCGTCAGCGAAACACTGGTGAGATTTACTCTCGTCTGCCGTAGGACTCCCATGGGGCCGTGCTGTTCTGCACGCGCTAAACACAGGCTGTTTAACAGCCAAGGTGACTTTAAGCGGATTTACAGCGAGCTGAACGCGTGCGAAAGAAGGGCACGAGAGCGCAGATTTAAACACTTTCTCGGTTCCTCATTTAATGCAGCGGTCTAAAAGCGGGCCAGTTTATTTCATTCCATCTGTTTTATCTTGGCAGTGCTGGCGTGGTGTGCAGAGCAGAAGCAGATTTAAACACAGCTGCTCCAACACTGTGGCAATGCTCACTACCAAATGACATCTTCCATTACGACCACAAAGTAGGCCTCTCTCTCTCTCTCTCTCTCTCTCTACATCAAAATGCACAAAAGACTACAATATCCAGTCATTTAGTATGGGCATCACCTTCACCAAAGCAAGCTATTATTATTATTCACTTGAAAATAACTCGCGCAACACCGTTCTCAACACTGACGCTGAAATAAGACAATGGAGGACCGGTATGGGTGTTCGATTGCCATGTTGATATTAACAGACGGTGTGGCCAATGGCTGAGAGACGGCGAATACATATTAACTGTAATAAATAGTGAACTGCCTAGCGGTCTGGAATGATTGGCCAATTTTGGGGTCAAATATATTACGCTATAGCTTACATTTAACGCTGTTTCGGGCAAATTATTTCCTTCATAGATGTGCTAATTTCATGTCAATCTGTAAATGTTTCCTTCCATATAATAAGTGTTTTTAATGTTTAATGTTTTAATGTAAAAGTGTAAGTAATGTTTATTTGGTGAGCAGATGTATAAGCAGGATAATGCATATCACAAAATAAACCTTGAAATGGTCTAAACATAAAAATGTGCGATAAAAAAAAGGAAATTGATACTTGACAGTAAAGACATTTATAATGTTACAAAAGTTTTCTATAAATTTATTTTTAATTAAGACCTGCAGACTGTTTTTCAACACTGATAACAATCATGAGTATTTCTTTATCATCATATCATCATATTAGAATGATTTCTGAAGGACATGTGACACTGAAGACTGGAGTAATGATGCTGGAAATTCACCTTTGATCACAGGAATAAATTACATTTGAACATATATTCACATAGAAAACAATTATTTAGAACTGTAATAATTTTTCACAATTTTACTGTTTTTACTGTATTTTTGAGTAAATAAATCCAGCCCTGGTGAGCATAAGAGTCTTAGTCACCAAGTTAAGATTTAATTGAAAACATATTTAAGTCTGGCCAGGAAAATTCCCAAACACTGGTCAATGAGTTAACCTGTAACAGGGCAATATTTTGGTCTCTAGCTGTCAGAAAAACAAAGCAAGCAACATCAATTGAACACGTTTTGCAAGTTGTTATTGTTAATATTTTGCTTCCAGGTATTTCACCAGTGAACTTTCAATGACACGAACATCTAAAGTGACATATGGCTTCAGGTGCGGTCCTCCCACTCTGCTTTTAAACCGAAAACATCAAATGAAATGTATAAAATCGGACGAATCTCAATTGTCCCTTCTGCCGTTTCCAGTAAGATCAGGCCCGCTCAGGCCATTAAAGTGTTTAATGCTTTCGCAGACCGGCTGCATCCATAAAGACAGCACAGGGGGGATGTTTGGCTCGAGTGTTACCGTGCGCTGGTCTGAAACCCTGACACCTCGTTAAAAAGCCAGTTAAGGATGATGTTAACGTAATTGAGCATCATTAGAGCTCTACGCTCCGATCAGCTGGGCCAACGGGACAATTACACCAGCCCATCAGCGCTGATAAATGTGCTCGTATTAAACACCTTCTCTCCGATGAAACATACTGTCACGCTCGCTTTCAGAGTCCCAAACATTCCCAACACTCTTCTTCAGCTCTCCATCTGTTTCATGTTAGTCTATTCGTTCATATAAGCCACAAATTAATCGCCCTTCCCCCACCCCTTCGCGAACGCATTGCGCTTTGTTTAAATGGACAAATGAAAGAGACAGCGTGCAAATAAACAGTGGCACATCTCATTAAATTGTCTGGAACGTGCCGACGCCGAGCCAATTCTCCGTTATCAGCAGAGACAACGGTTACGTGAACTGTTTCGAACTTGTCAGTGGCGGATCCTAATTGCCTCTACAAAACGGGGGTTGAGAACGAGACGGCTTTCCCTGAGAGAGTTGCAGGGCAGCTCACAAACGCTCCGACAGAACAGGCGACACGCTTGTGTGCCGATGACATCTGGAGGAAACGTCTTTATTGACAGGGCCATATCGATGCAGGAGACTCGAACAATCACGCCGTGGCTGTCATGCAAACACACTTCTTAATTTACATTAATGACTTCATCACCATCTTTGTCTGGCTCTCAAACGCACACATTAATACACTCAAAGAGAGTCTGGCGCATGTGTGTGTGTACCTGTAGCTGTCCGTTCACGCTGTTCAAGTCTTCTGCTTTTTTCTCCAGACTCTGCACCCAGACTTTCCTCTTTTGCCGGCAGCGAGAAGCGGCGGCTCTGTTTCGTTCCAGAAACTTGCGTCTTTTCTCGTCGGGGTCTTCGCTGGTGGTTCTCCGCCGTCGCCCACCGGTACTGGTTGTGTGTTGGGCTGGGGGGGCGGGAGACACCTAAAACAGGCCGGCAATCAAACGTACAAACACAGATTAATTAGGACTTTTTAGTGGTATTTTTAATCATATGTTCAATCAAAACTTGCACCTGCCAAGCGTTGAAGAAAAAAGAAAACATACACTAATATTTATGGCTGCACTTTATTTTACCGTATGTGCACTTACCTAAGAAAGTACTGGTAATATGAGGTAACTACATGGGTTAAGCTGAGGTTAGAGGTAGGTTCAGGGTTAGTAGTACCTAGTTATTACCCAGTTATTACTATAATAAGTACATAGTATGTACATGAGGAACAGGACTGTAAAATAAAGTGCTACCATAATTATTACAGACTATAAAATGTACATTGCATTTGATTAGATGTTTGTAAAATATTATATATGTTTTTTTAAATATTATTGCTGTTTGACATAGGAGTTATTAGTAACACTTTAAAATAAGGTACAATTTCGAATCGTAGTTAATGCGTTAGGTATCATGTAACTAACAACGAACAACAATTTCTTCATTAATGAGTTAAAAGTAACGTTTATTCACAAAACTACTCATGTACTTCTGTTCAAAGGTTTGGAGTCATTAAGATGTTGTTATAAGAAAATAATACTTTTATTCAGCAAGGATGCTTTAAATTGGTCAAAACTGACAGTAAATCCGTTTACATTGTTAAAAAAAAATCAGTTTTCACAAAAAAAAAAGCTGTTTTCAACATTGCCAATAAGAAATGTTTTTTTGAGCACCAAATCATCATATTAGAATGATTTCTGATGATATTAGATGATCATGCGACAGTAAAGACTGGAGTAATAAATTATAAATATTTCACAATATTACTATTTTAACTGCATTTTCGATTAAATAAATGCAGCCTCGGTGAGCACAAAATACTTTTTTCAAAAACACCCAAAAACTTGAAAAGTAGTGTACTAGTCCTTAGGGACGCACCGATATGAACATTTTGGCCGATACGATAACCGATATATTGGCCGATAAATCTAAATCATTTTGAGAGCCTAATTACAAAAACAAAAGTCTCACCATTAAAAGCCATGTCCCAAGCAGCAAGCACACAATTATAATGTTCTTATTATAACTGTATGTAGCCTAAATGACAGACTTGCACTGCACATGTTGGACTGAACTGTATTTTCCTTTTTGAAGTGATTCCAATCATATTTCAAGCAGTTCAGAACCACCATGGCGAACAGTTGCACATCTGAAGAGTCTCAGCTGAAGGAAATAATACATTATTTTATCAGCTTTAACATATCGGCCAAATTTTCTTATCCGGCCGATAACGATAACATCAAAGATGAACATATATCGGCTGATACTGATATGGTGGACGATTTTGTCGACTCACATTGAATGCAATATTTTAACTATCATCAAATTTACGTATATTAGTATATTATAATATTTTAACATACGGGCGTCTCTGTAGTGGATGTGGCAGGCTGTTGTGTAGTGCACTGCTTTGTGTAGTGCACTGGGGGCGTGGCTCCTCAGCCAGGGGCGGGGCTGGGGGCGGAGTCTCGCTGCTCTGGGCTTGTCTGCGTCACCGTTCGTCACCTGAGGGATCTGATGACTGAGGACCGCCTTCAGCTTCTACAGGTGAGAGTCACAGGTCAAGTCAACATGCACTATCAGCCTGTATATATGACATTATTAGATGACTTTAAAATACTGTCCACTCAAATGGTTTCAAAAGCAGATATCAGTGCTAAACTACATCAAGAGAAATAACTTCCCCAAGTTCAAGACACTTTCCTCACAATCTGATTGGCTGGCTTCATGCAATTTTTCCAGGGTGCATGTTTGTCGCTTGTGAAAACCAATAGCGGCGCCGCGTGCAGTTTAAGAGGTTATATTATAATAAGATCCTCTTCCTACGTCAGAAGGGGAGCGAAATCTGATTTTTTGACATGCTTGTAGAGAAAGGCTCACCAAAACAAAGTTACTGGGATTTTTCGTGTTTTCTGGGTTGGTAGATGCACTGGGGACCCGATTATAGCACTTAAACATGAAAAAAAAGTCAGATTTTCATGATGTGTCACCAGGTTGCATTACCAAAATTCTGCTGAAATTTTTGCAGACAAAAAAGGTCCATTGTCTATTGTCAATAGTGTAGCGATGTATGAAGCAAAGCTCACACAGAAGTCACTTTCTGTAGGTCATCGCAGCGAACCCACATAACCAACTTAAACCTGTTGCCAAATCTGCATTCGGATAACTTTCGTCCTCACACAAAATTCCCAAAACGCGTGGATTCCTATCGACATGACTGGGTTTTGCCCATGCAGATTTGTTGAACGATGGTAAATGTGCAGAGAGAGTCAGGATACAACAGTATATTACCCATGTCCAATTTCACATTTGCTTGTCACATTCAAAACACCGAGCTGTGATTGGCCACTTTAAATGTCACTCTCTGTCTATGTCTGTAGATCTGCCCACAGTGTTGCAGAACGCAACAGACTTTATGCCGACAGTCAAAAACTGCCTAAGCGCACGGCGTTTCACTATAAAATCTCCCGCTCTTCAGCATTTCCATCTACTTCCAGCATAATGCAGTGAAATGAGAAAACATGGTGCTTTCTCTCTCTCTCTCTCTCTCTCTCTCTCTGGGATCAGGAGGCTAAACTACATTAGAGAAAGGCGAGAACTGAAGATTAGAATAATTAACTTCTGCGGAAAACCAGAGGCAAGGATTAAAACAACATATTCATCACAGCTTTAAACAGATGCTTCCCTCAGAGCTCTTCCACAGGAGTAAGAGCTGTCGTAGCTAATTCCCTATTCCCCGGAGACGCCTGTGATTTTCTCTTGTCAGGGAAATCTGCGTTTCCCAGGCGTGCGGTAGCGTGTGCGGCACTGAGACCTCGGCGCCGAGAGCTTCTCTCTTCACTACCAGCAACCCCCGATCATGACAACACCAGAGCTTGACGAAGTCTGAAATATTTTTCAGCGTTTTGACAACATCCAATATAAATGTATTTCAATATTTATGTATTTGCTCTAAATAGTCACATCTCAAACATTGATTCAAAAAGTTTAAAGAAAATGGTTAAAAAGTTAATAAATTCATTTAGTATGAGATATATATATATATATAAAGAACAAATATAGGCAAAGAACCACCTGTCACGAAGTACATACATATACACACACAGTATATATATATATATATACACATGCTTCGCGTCAGGTGGTGTATAAATATATACAGTATGTATACACACATACATATATATTATATGTGTGTGTGTACATATACAGAATACTGCTTACAGCCATTACTGGTTTTCCACCACTTCCTATATGAATTCTATTTTCTTGCTTTATTGTATATTGTATATATTATATTGTGCAAATTTATTTATTTTTTACAAAAAAACATTTTAAATGAAGTTGTGTATTTTTTTTATTACGAAATGTTTTTATTTAAAAACCACGCAGGAACCTTTTTTTTTATAGCAATAATGTTGATAAATCATTCAATTAAAATGTGTAACCCTAACTACATACACATACACACACACACACACAAGAACAGAAAACCCAGTCTTCGGATTGACGGATGCTGAGATTTATATCTCTCCATGGATCTATTTTAAAAATTATTTTAACTGACTTGGTTTTGTGAAAACCCTTTGGAGGAAGCCACGACGTGGCCCGAAAGCAGTGGACCGCGAGAGTTCGCAAACGCCCCACAGCAGGTGAGGTGTGTAACCATGGCCACGGGGACGAGAACGCATTCATTTTCATGAGAAAACAAGAAAAGAACATTACTTTAACAGCCATCCTCGGCAGACCAATCTATCTAGCAAATTAGTTTATAGAGCAATACCCTTCCCGAACTCCACGTTTCTACATGACTAGAAAGAAATTATTCACGAGGAACAAGTCACGCAAGGGCTGAGAGAAAGACTGAAAGAGAGAGAGAGAGAGAGAGAGAGAGAAACAGAGGGACTGTGAACGATGTGTGCGGGGCCAGTCAGATTCATATTTCATATCTGCCATCGGAGCCCCATCAGAGCAGTAGCCCTCCATCTCCAGGGCTTTATTCAACCATCTGCTCCTTTATTACTTATCTTTATTTTGCAACTAATTAACAGCATAATCTTCTAAATTCAGCAAGTTAATTATCATTATTGTGGTCTTTGCAGCATCATCAGTCCTTGTAAAGTGCCGTGTCTGTGTGGCAGGGGAGCGAGCGAGCGGGCGAGAGCGAGAGAGAGAGAGGGGGAGAGAGAGAGTGCGAGTGAGAGAGAGAGAGAGAGCGAGAGAGAGAGAGAGAGAGAGAGAGAGAGAGATGAGGGGGTGTTTGCTTGACGAGGGCTCATTAGATGTTTTCTGATGAGTTGAGGTTTTGCGCTTGTGTTTCCTGAGGTTATTTGGAGGGTGGGTGCATATGTTATAAGGGTGTGTGTGGGTGTGTGTGTGTGTATGGTAATGTGGTGCTTAGTATAGTTTTATTCGAAATTTCGGATATATTTGCTGAATATATGACCAGCCTCTGTGATTTACTCTCCTTTAGCTGAACTTGCCATGAACTTCCACCTGCATTATGATAGTGAGCTCTTCTTTTGGCCTTCAAGATCTGGGTAACTAAGAGTGCATAATGACACGGTCAGTCTGAGCTCAACTGAACTTGCGCCTGCATACGAGTAATCTCTTCTCTGGCCTTCAACATGCGATAAATGTTTCAATACAGACCATGCCAACAGTACGGAGTAGCTAGAAGATTTGACAAAAAACTGTGGATATTAAGCTCATTAAAAAGAGTTGGGAAGTACCCAGCGGCATGTGTTTGGGCAGAGCGTCTGAAGATGAAGAGGCAAACACCTGTATATGAGGTCATCGTTCAAAAACAGTATAAAAATGAGAGTTACGAGTATAACTGTTAGATGTTCTGCACGTATCTCGGCTTTGGCGTCTCCATCAATAAAGTCTAAGCTTTGGCATCTGGAACTCCATGATTTGAGTGATTTCTTGCAATAAGGGGAAGACTTTTTCCACTACAGTGTGTGTATGCGTGTTTGTGGTGTAGGTGTGTGTTTGGATGCACATAGGTATAAGTATGCGTGTATTGATTTGTTTGCATGCATATTAACAAATAGGGTCCAAAACAGGAGTTGAGACTCTTAAGAAATAAGTCAAATTTCATAGTAAAACTATTAAAAATCACTTCACCTTTTATGCATCATTGAATTCGAAAGAAATATGAAACGTGTGTGTTTCTGTGATTTTGTTTATTTTTTTTTTATAGTAATAAGGATGCACATTTATCCTCTACTGAGCGATAACTTAGTTTAGGTTAATTAGTTTAAGGCCAAATGTTGATCTGTAGGTACTTATACATTTATATTTCCCATATTTTAAAGACATATACAGTATATGTGTGTGTGTGTGTGTGAGTTGAATGGTTGAGCTTGAGAAATGCAGTCAACATACAGTTTAAAAATTAATGAACATTTACATTTTAAATTTCTCTTTAAACGTGGGAACGGCTGAGCTCTAGATTTCGAAGTGCATGTCAACAACCACTACTGAGCGATCTCTGCTGCTCTGGGTGTGTAAAGATGCACAAACACACATAAACACACTCCTATAGACAGATGCCCTCTTGTGCTTGTGCTCAAAAACTACAACTTGCACGGTTGCAAAGCTCAGTGTTGTGGACTGTACATCCTCGCCCCTGTGGGCTGGAGGAAAATCTGCTTACACTGAAAACACACCTGCAAATGAGGCACATGTGGATGCATATGCAAATGAGAGAAGAGGAAATTACCATCTTGGCTTCTGATTGGACAGGCTGTGGAGGGGAGGGGCCGGGCATCCCAGGGACACTAGGCACTATGGTGACAGGTCTGACCAGCTGAAAACACACACACACACACACGACAAACTTAATATGTGACCAGACTCTATGTTTCTCTAACACTAAAGAAGCAAACAGAAGTGAAAAAGGCACAAAATAGGCCCTTGTTATCTCAAACACACAGAAACGCTCAGCATATGTTCACATCTGTGGTTGAGCTGCTGCTGTGAGCAACTCAAACAACAAAACAGATTTTTTATTTTAGCATAATCATAAAACCAATAAATAATATGGTACTGCACTTCAAGGAAAACCATGGGACTTGTTACAGAACACAGTTACTGAACCAGACTGAATACGACTGTTTTTAGAGCTGCTTCACAACAGAATTTAATCCTGTTTGCATCATTGAATCATGATGTTACTGTTTATCCCTGTAAAGCTGCTTGGAAACAATCTGTGTTGCCCAAGAAATAGGGTAGATATAATAATGGTACAAATCAAATAAAGAAACAAATAAATATTGATGGCATTTTTCAATGTTTTCATTCCAATTTCAATTTTGTCATCGTCCCATTAACTTTATATCGACAATTTCTAATATATATTTTTAATCATTAGCAGAGACTATAAAGACTTGACTATAGATATGACTATACTTTGAATAAATGGACAACACAACTTTCTAATTTTCCATTAGTTATCCTTGCTGACAAGAAAAACACACAAACAAATCGGTCACAACTAACTACATCACTAAACTGGCTCAAATGAGTCACTAGCAGGCTATTTTGTTTGTAAATTAATGTTAAAAAATGCTGAAATGTATTCAACAAAACTATTTGTATTCCATTTATTTAATTGGTTAAACTAAATAAAAACCAATAACATAAATCTCAACATAAAAGGGTCCCTGAGTCTGTAGTCCTGTAAAAAGCCTGTAGAAAACACTGGACTACAGCATAAGGGGAAACATTTTCTTTGTTTGTTTGTTTCTTTCCCCTCCCTCTCCTTTCCTCCTGCTGAAAGCCTACGGGACATAATCATATGCTGTTCAGTGTTCCAATCACACACACACACAGGGTTTTAACTGCCCCAGACACGTGTGTATGAGTGATAATGTGTCTCTGCATAAATTAGCGCACCCCACACGGGCTGACGTCATGAAAGAGGCGCAGTGTCCTTCATAAGAGCCAACATCATCAACCAGCACACACTTCACCCTTGTGCCGTGCGTCAATTTAAAAGAGTTACACACAGGTCCATAGTGGACAAAAATGTCTGTGTCAAAAATATTTCATAGACATTTGAAGCTTGGGAGCACAGGCTGAAGGCTGGTCTAATTTTAAAGAAGACCCTTGTTGTTGTTGAAGTAAAAAAAGAAAAGAAAAGTGAAACCAAAAAAAAGTTATAGAGGCTTAAGTTTATAAACATGATTTATGAACATTATTGCATATTATTGAATATAAAATATATATTTTATATAGGCCTCGGAAGTGGAAAAGGAGGTATAGAGGCACTTCAGGCTGACATCAAAATCCGGTTGGCATCCCTCCGTAGAGCAGAGAACCTAGGAAACGCAGAAGGAAGAAAGAGCAAACTAGAACTCGATTCTATAAAGATCCCTTCAAGTTCCTTAAAAGTCTCTTCACGAAGGAAAAAAGTGGAGCTCTAAAAACAACAAAGAAAGACCTAGAGGAGCACCTGAGAACAACAAACTTTGACTTAAAGCGACATGAACATCTGGCCATCCCATCCGATATCCCACCCATTGAGCCCCCGGAACATCATATTGAGACCAGCCCTCCGACATGGAAAGAGGTGGAAAACATAGTTCGACGGGCAAGAACAGCATCAGCCCCGGGGCCAAATGGAGTCCCGTACAAAGTGTATAAGAACGCACCAGACGTCCTGAGGTTCCTCTGGAGGCTTATGAGAACAGCTTGGCAAAAGAAGATAATACCCAAAGTGTGGCGTAGGGCAGGCGGGGTCCTGATCCCTAAGGAGAAGGATGCAGTGAACATCACCCAATTCCGCCCAATCTCCTTACTGAATGCCGAGGGAAAAATCTTCTTTAGGGTCATTGCTCAGAGGATGGCCGTGTTCCTGCAAAGGAATGAGTACGTCGATACATCTGTACAGAAGGCAGGAATATCAGGGTTCTCTGGCTGCTTGGAACATTCCAGCATGATCTGGCACCAGATCCAAATGGCCAAAGTGGAGAAAAGGGACCTCCATGTAGTCTTCCTCGACCTCGCCAATGCATTTGGCTCTGTGCCCCATGAACTCCTGTGGTCTGCCTTCAGATTTTTCCACATACCGGACACCATCACAACCCTGGTGAAGTCGTACTTCCAGGATCTGCAGTTCTGCTTCACCACCTCAGAGTTCACCACCTCATGGCAGTGCCTGAATGTAGGTATAATGGCGGGATGTACCATTTCTCCGTTGGCATTTATAATGGCAATGGAAGTTATCATCAGATCCTCAAAATGGGTTGCTGGTGGACAGCGAGTCGACTCTGGTTTCCGCCTCCCTCCACTCAGGGCCTACATGGACGACATTACAACATTGACCACCACTGTTCCACGCACCAGGAGACTCCACAGAAAACTTGAGGAGAACGTCAACTGGGCCCGTATGAAGATTAAACCATCCAAGTCTCGCAGCATCTCGATTGTGAAGGGAGTACTCTCTGACCTGAAATTCTTCATCGGAGATGACCAAATCCCAACAGTGTCTGAGCAGCCAGTAAAAAGCCTTGGAAGGTGGTATGATGCAAGCCTGAAGGACAAAGACCAGGTGCAACAGCTGCGCAAAGACATCAGTAATAGCCTACAGTCCATCGACAACACCCAGCTACCTGGAAAGTTAAAGGCCTGGTGTTTGCAGTTTGGTCTCCTACCCCGGGTGTTGTGGCCCCTAGTAGTGTATGAGGTTCCGATCTCAATAGTGGAGAAGATGGAAAGAGGAGTCACAGGCTACTTAAAGAAGTGGCTCGGAGTTCCACGATGCCAGCAAGAACCAATGAGGTTCATTCTCATGTTACGCATCACATTTGAGTTTCAGCAAGAACCAATGAGGTTCATTCTCATGTTACGCATCACATTTGAGTTTCAGCAAGAACCAATGAGGTTCATACTCGTGTTACGCATCACGTTTGAGCTTCTGCGAGAGGTATGTTCTTGTGCGTCAAGCAGGTTCAGCTGAGCTTCTGTTTATGTTCGCTGATCAATGTTTATATGTGAATAAAAGTTTAAATTAAATCTGTTCATCATATGTGACCCTGGATCACAAAACCAGCCATAAGTCGCAAGGGTATATTTGTGGCAATAGCCAACAATACATTGTTTGGGTCAAAATTCCCGATTTTTATTTTATGCCAAAAATCATTAGGTTAATAATCAAAAATATTTTTGTGAGTCGATGCAGCAAAAGCGCAGACATAAATGGACAACTTTAATGGCGATTTTCTCAATATTTAGATTTTTTTACACCATCAGATTCCAGATTTTCAGATAGTTGTATCTCTGCCAAATATTGTCCTATCCTAACAAACCATACATCAATGGAAAGCTTATTTATTCAATAAAAAAAAGCCCTTTTGACTGGTTTTGTGGTCCAAGGTCACATATAAAGCAATCATGCCTCCTCAGAAAACTTAAACTAAACCAATGGATTCATATGGATTGGTTTTACAATCTCTTTATGAACTTTTTGAAGCGTCAAAGTGTCACTTGTGAAGCTGTCAATGCAAGGACAGAAATCTCTCAGATTTCATTAAAATGATCTTCATTTGTTTTCCGAAGATGAACGAAAGTCTTTCAGGTTTGAAATAACATGAAGGTGAGTAAATTACCAAATTATAATTTTTTTTGGTGAACTATCCCTTTAATTAGCCGTTTTAGGTGTGTTTGATCAGGGTTGGAACTGAACTTTCCAGGATGGTACTTAGCCAGGATCAGGAAAATGATTGTACAGGAGCTTTTTAAGCACACCCAAGAGAGAGGAGTGTGTGTGTGTGGGACACTCACAGGAATGGCAGTGGGTATGTGTACGCTGGAGCTGGCGATGGTGGCTGGAATAGCGACGGGCATCGTCTGACCATTCGGCAGCTGCAGGAGAACCGGAAACGTGCCGGACACCGGTCTGAAGACAGAGACAGAGAGACAGAGATGGGGCGAAAAGAAACTAAATTTATTTCAAACATAAAATTAACATTACTGTAATATATAATATAAATATACAAATACATAAGCTACAAACACAAGCTACACAGCATCATGCTTTAAAGTCAACATGAAACAGCATTTGTATGGTACTTTACTGTATGTAATGTGACATTTTCCTGAGTGAAACAGGATATTCAATGAGGATAAATGGGGCAGGATTTTAGATTAGATGGTTTCTTATCAGATTTGAGTCAATCATATTCACAACATTTATCTATTTTCTCTTCTTGGTGTCACGTTTTTTATTTGAATATTAGCTAGCATTAAATTACTGCTATAAGTTACATAAACCAGCTATTTGGCTTTTGGTTCAAATTAAAAACATTATTATTGAGTGACTTCAGGGTAAAAGGAAAGCTCAGGTGCGGAGTAAGCTATTACATTTTAATTAAATATTACAAAGGCAAACATTATTGTTTCCCTTTGTGATGAATCGTGCACAAAAATTTATTAAAAAGCAGTAGTATAAAAGCATGTATTAAAAAGCAATAGTTCTGTGTTCATGTTGACTTTAAGTGAAGTATTAAACACATAAAAAAACAACAGCATGAATTTTCTCTTCAATTGGTGTGTGAAACAAAACAAAAGGCTCAAATAAAACCGGTCTAATGGTCGAGAACATAACAAATCTATGAGGTGAAAGTATAAAGGCACATTGGATCACAAGCAAATGAAACGAAATCATAAATTCTCCAAGTAAATGAGTGACCAAAATGAGGCGTAAAAAGGAGAAAATGATGTCAAACTAGGAGAGAAGCAGAATAAATACGTAACGTTTAGAAGTTACTTACACTATGGATCTACTAGAGGATGGGACCTGGGTTATAACAGAGCTAGATGTTGGAGATGGGAGAGCTTGCTGAATAACAACACCAGCCTCAGAGCTGGCCAGAAGCACATTTGGGACTTGGAGGGAGGCAGGACGGACTATAGTGGAGATCGGCTGCAAAGAAACCTCCTGGAAACACCACACGAGAGCCAAGCTGACACACACAACTACACTTCTGAGTCTGTCCATCACTGCTCTGAGCTAGTGGCCTTTACACCATATACATGATTCATCTATGTATTAAGAGACCACAATTTGTAGTGTCTCAGAGTTGTTGAATGACAGAGACAGCTGGAAAGAGACTGCCATACACTACCGTTCAATGGTTTGGGGGTCTGTATGATTTTTTTCTTCTGATCCAAAGATATGATCTTACGAATTATGTGCCAGTGTTAAGTCTATGAAACTTTTTTCGGCCGATTTATCCCAAGGATAAAAGCCAAGAATGTTTTTTTTATTTTTTATTCTTACAAAAAATAAAACCGTACTGACCCCAAACTTTTAAATGACAGTGTAACAAGAAAAAGGTGCACTTTATTTTATGTTGTCCGTGTTACAGTGCAATTATACATTTAAATACTGAGTATATAATTAAATACATGTAATTACTATAGGGTTAGGTTGCATGTAATTATGCATAATTTATAGTTATTTGTACAGTAACTATATGTAATGTGTAACAAGGACACTAAAATAAAGTGGTACCGTAATAAGTATTGAATAAGTGATATTCTCTGCATAGAGTTCACATTAGAGCTGAAGGCAAATACAGATCACAGTGCTCAAAGTGAATGATTATAGATGTTATAGCTATAAGTCAGAATCAGCATATTAGCTGAATTAGGAAGGAAGTAAGTCTCATCTTTCTCACACACTCTGTCCAACTAAGAGATTTTTTCATAGATGGTTCACCACTGATTGTTTTGTAGCTCTATGAAGAAATGTATTTCATCTAAAAGCAAGGAGCTCCAGGACAAGCTAACAGAAGCAGACAGCTTTCACGGGTAGGCTGAGGGGAGACGGCCACATGGATCTGGACTGCTAACACAAAGGCTGAAGGTTCAAACACAGGGAGGGGAGACCCAGCGACCAACAATTACTGACAACACAATTCCGCACAGTAAGAGCCTAGGGTTGTCCAGGGTGGACCTTCCTTGCAATTAGTTGCTTTGCATTGAAAAAAAGCAACTAAATGACGAGCACTAATGCCTGGTTCAGATTACACGATTTTAGCCTGATTTTGGCACAATCTGTATGCCGTAGGGTGTCATGGGGATTCGTAAACGACAACGGGCGTCGGGACGCAAGATTCGATCGTTTCGATCGTGTGTGTGTGTGTGAGTGAGTAAGTGAGCAAGAGTGAGTATGCATGTATGTGTGTGTGTGTGTGTGTGTGTGTGTGTGTGTGTGTGTGTGAGTGAACAAGAGTGAGTGTGTGTGTGTGAGTAAGTGAGCAAGAGTGAGTATGCATGTGTGTGTGTGAGAGTGTGTGTGAGAGAGTGAGTGAGTGAGTGAGTGAGTGCGTGTGTATATGTGCAAGTGAGTGTGTGTGTGAGTGAGAGTGTGAGCGAGTGAGTTTGAGTGAGTGTGTGCGTGCGTGTGTGTGAGCGAGTGAGTGTGTATGTGTGCGTGTAGTCTGACATGTTTCTTGTCCACGACGAGAAGATTTGAGGAGTCAAAATCACGTAATCTGACACAGTGACTATTGTAACAGACAAAGGAATTGGGTTACTCTTTATTTTACAGTGTCCTTGTTACATGTACTTACCATAGTAATAACAGTAAATTATGCATAATTGCATGCAACTAACCCTCAACCAAATCCTAATCCTACACTAACCCTATAGTAAGTACATGTAGTTGCTTAATATTACTCAGTACTTAAATATATAATTAAACTGTAACAATAAAAATAAAGCGTAACCAAAAATCATGTAATCTGAACCAGGCACAAGTAAGACTGAGCTAAACCAGTGCTGATGTATTTCTCCCCGTGTCTCACCTTGTCGTCGGTGGTGGTGGACTCGGGGTGGGGGAGGGGACTGTCCCGCTGGGACTCGATGGGTGTGTGCTCCTCTTCTTGTTCGAACAACAGGAGTCGCAAGCGGAGACAAGTCCAGAGGCAACTGCAATAACCACACACACAACAGCGTTCAACTCACAATACTCCATGAGCCTTCAAATACATTTTGAAATGTTTGATAAATTAGTTTCATAAGTTACATTTTAATGGAAGATTATAAATGATGAATCATGCACAATAAGACACATCTTTAAGACTTTTGCCTATGAAACACACTTGCACCTACACTACCGTTCAAAAGATTGGGGTCAGTACGATTTTTTTATGTTTTTAAAACACAATGCTGTTCTTTTGAACTTTCTATTCATCAAAGATTTTTGAAAAAAATTGTACATAACTGTTTTCAACATTGATAATAATAATGAATGTTTCTTGATCATCAAATCATCATATTAGAGTGATTTCTGAAGGATCATGTGACACTGAAGACTGGAGTAATGATGCTGAAAATTCAGCTTTGATCACAGGAATAAATTACAGTTTAAAATATATTAAAATAGAAAACAGTCATTTTAAATTGTCATAATATTTCACAATATCACTGGGTTTTTTTTATTGTTTTTATCAAATAAATGCAGCCTTGGTGAGCTGAAGATACTTCTTTTAAAAACATAAAAAAAAAAAAAATCGCACTGATATATATATATATATATATATCGGTGGCCTTCTTAAAGTCGTGCTCAAACGGGCTGGTGAGCTCGTTGAACAGCCCGACCTCCTCGCAGTTCTTCAGGAAGCGGGTCGGTGTCGGCGTCTGGTCTGCAACAGCAGCAAATAAACCCAGACACCCATGAACAACTACAGTTTGAGTTTGGTTTCTCTTATTGTGACGGTCAGGTGACTCACCAGCGATGATGACGCTCTCATTGCGCGCCGGTCCAAATCTCAGGGTCATCTCATGCTTGTGTTTGTGCACCGCCAGGTGGTCTTCATTTGTGAATCGCTGTTGCAGGCAGACAGGCAGTGTGTAAAGCATGTGAAAAAGAAAGCATGTGACTTAAATGCAGTGTTTATTTAAGTAAGTGTTAGTGTTTATAAGTCAGTGATCACATGCCTGTCCGCAGCCAGGAGCAGTGCAGAGGAATGGTTTATCATCACTCATATTCACAGCTTCAGTCTGCCACCTGATCACATGGGGGAAGTCACATCAAACACGCAACTTTTCATTAGTCAACAACGTCATGATTTAAAGCCACTGCTAAGAACAGAAACACATGACTTGTACAGTAACGGTCAAAAGTTTAGAAACGTTGATATTTTTTATGTTTTTGACTAAGTCTCTTATGTTCACCAAGGCTGCGTTTATTTGATCCAAAAAAAAAAAGAAAAGAAAAAAAGAAATTATATTGGGAAATATTGTTACAATTTAAATTAATGGTTTCCTATGTGAATATATAATAAAGTGTAATTTATTCCTGTGATCAAAGCTGCATTTCCAGCATCATTACTCCAGTCTTCAGTGTCACATGACCCTTCAGAAATCATTCTAATATGATGATTTATTATTATTAATGTTTAAAACAGTTGTGCTGCTTAATATTTTTTATAACCTGTTATACCTTTTTCTGAATTATTTGATAAATAAAAAGTTTTTTTTTTTAAAGAACAGCATTTATTTAAAATAGAAATCTTTACAATATAACTACGGTCAAAAGTTTGGGATTAGTATTTTTATTTTTGTTGAAAGAAATTAATACTTTAATTAAGCAAGGATGTGTCAAATTGATATAAAGGTGATAGTAAAGATTTATTTTGTTAGAAAATATTAGTATATTTTATTTACTTTTTACATCAATGAATCCTGAAAAAAAGTATCACAGGTTATACAAAATATGAAGCAGCACAACTGTTTCCAACATTGATAATAAATCATCATATTATAATGATTTCTGAAGGATCATGTGACACTGAAGACTGGAGTAATTATGAATGAAAATTCAGCTTTGATCACAGGAATAAATGACATTTTACTATATATTTACAAAGAAAAACATTATTTGAAACTGTAATAATATTTCACAATATTAATGTATTTTTCATCAAATAAATGCAGGCTTTATGAGCATATTAAGAGAAAAAAACAAATGTTTCCAAACTTTTGACCGGTCCGGTACTGTTTATCAATCAGCATTAATCTATAATCATGAGCAACAATGAGTATTAATCAGCATTGCTGTTACTGAATTGGTGTTGTTTCAGACCGAGTTGTCACAGCAGATTTGACAGGACACAGATGAGGATTAAAAGTAGAATGACAGGCATCATACATCCCTATCTATATCATTTAATATAACTCAAATACTTGACATTGGTGTCTATGTGTTTGTTAAACCCCTCACTCACTCACATGCAGTAGTGAATGTGCTCTAATGTGATGTTCAGTCTGATATCAACACAACCTATTGTCACATTCTGCTTTACGTCCTTCTAAATATCACTGTATTTCTATACTATCACAACGCTAAAGTTAAAGCGCTAGTGTCTTCAACCACAAACCTGCAATAGTTTAGTGTATTTCCAGCGACGCCGGGACTGTATCAACACTAAACAGATTGTTTACATCCGTCTCAGCAAGCTAATCAATGCTCAGCCTCATCTCTCATTCATTTCAATGGGACCTCAGCTAGCTGTTAGCATGCGTCGCCATATTAACAACAAAGAACACCGACAGCTCTCAACATGTCATAAAGCTGCGTTTTTATTGTGTTACATATTCAGACTATTCTACTAGCCAACCCAAAGCTATTTTAAAGGCGTGTCTGTTTATAAATAGTGTGCATTGACGCGCTTACTCACCCGCAGGCTGAACCCTGAAGAGCCAAAGCCCACTTATTCCAACTCTCGCGAGAATTAGGACCTCCATTAAAGACAAAACACACGTGCCAAACTCTCGCGAGACGTAGGTACTCATGCTCGCCCCAGAGCCAAGCCCTTTAAACTCTTATCTCGCGATAAATGTGTGCTCTGCTGACCCCTTCAGAGCTAAAGTGTATAGTTTTTTAAAATGATTTAAACACGTTCTAAATCAGATTTAACACCTGATTTTTGTAAATGTAATGTAAAGCATATAATATGCATAAGCAAACGCGGCAATACATTACATTATGGTCCTATTAATTAATGTTCGCCAATGCTGTAACAATAAGCAATACATTTGTTGCAGGTTTTATTATTTTTAAACGTAGTAGGTTAATAACTGTTAATTGGTAGTTCAGGTCCATATAATAATATTAACATCTTTTGATCTTAGTGTATTAGTAAATGTTAAAATAACTAAGATTATATATCCGTGAAGCAGCACCGATGGAGCTGTTGCTGTTCTATTTAATGGCATGAACAAGATTTGGTTAAATAGTTAAACAATATTTAATTGTTACATGATTTGTTTTTAACATAGTGGACTTCATACTTCTTTCCTCCTGCAGAGACCAACAGCAGACGTTTTGGTAGCAACAGCAAAAACACGTAGTCATAACTGCACTAAATGTGTTCCACAACTAGCAGATTTTACATGGCCAACAGGATGAGGAAAGCAACCATCAAACAGAAGAGCCCCATGGCTTCAGACAGAGCAAAACCCAGGATGGCGTAAGAGAAGAGCTGCTGCTTTAGAGACGGGTTCCTGCAACAACACAACACACAGCGCTTTACTAGAAATTACATGCAGAGATACTAGCAAACATTGACAAAGATTGTTCTAAATTCTTTGAAATTAGCAGCATTTCCATCCAAAGTTACGAATGCATCTATAAATATCACAGAAAACATGTGAATAAAGCAGCGTTTCCATCCAATGAACTACCAATTAAAAGTTGGATTTTTATTTACCTATGTTTACAAATAATAAAAAAGACTAATAATAAAACCTACAACAAATGTATTGCTTATTGTTACTGCATTGGCGATGCTGGTGTTTGGGAACACAATCAGGTGAGACTTTCTGAGGGAATTAAACCAAATCACTCTGATGACAGACTTTGGCTCAGGCGTTTCAGAACCATCAAACCAACATTTGAGATGCTGTGATGCGATTGGTCCGCTGGTTATTCCAGTTATCCAATCACATCCTCTGCTGATGCAAAGTCACATGACATTTTTTTGTTGCACATCGAGGGATTTATTTGGTAAATGTGTTTCCATCGTAGTTTATGCATAAGTCTCATAAAAAAAAAACATGGAATTTCCATCAAGCACTTTATGCGACATCCCAAAACATGGAATTTCCATCCAGCACTTTATGCGACATCACAAAATCCGAATAGAATAGAAATAGGTGGATGGAAACATAGCTAGTGAAATGTACAAAGACTCATTAACAATTAAAACGCTTCCGAATTTCTTCTCATCTGTGTCAGTCTCCTACGCTGTTTACGCTGTAAATACGTGCAGTGCTTCAGGTTCTACATCCAAAAGCCGGCTCCCCATTGGCCAGCCTCTGAGGTGATCATGTGACCAGCGTCGGCCAATGGCATTGGTATTAAAGCACTGCACTGTATTTATGACATAAACAGCGTAGGAGACGTGAAGAAATTAAAGTCGCTGTTTTTGCACACAAAAACTATTCTCATCGCTTCATAACATTAAGGGTGAACCACTGGAGTCACATGGACTATTTTAACGATGTCTTTACAACCTTTCTGGACCTTGAAAGTTGTAATTGTAATTGCTGTCTATGGAGGGGTGAGAGATCTCTACGTTATTACATTTTAATATTAAAGAATATTTCACATTTATTACCATTTTTACTGTATTTTTTAACATAATTGCAACCATGTTTTTTTGTGTTTTTTTTTATCCTGCTAACCCTAAACTTCTGATCAGTAGTGTATAAGACAATGAACTGCATCTGACCTGGCATATCCGATGATAAGGCTCCCGAACACCGTTCCAATCCCAGCCCCGGATCCAGCCACTCCCACGGTGGCAGCTCCCGCTCCGATGAACTTGGCGGCGGTGTCGATGTCGCGGCTCACGGCGCTGGTCTGGAAGCTCCTGAGGGCCTGAGTGAAGGCTGACTGAGGCAGGACAGCACCACTGACCTACAGGTGCAAGAGAGGGCTTACTTGACCTCTACACGACCCGAGTGTGTTTGGCCTGCCACCTATCATGCTTTAACAGCAATCGAGCTAAAACATGGTGTCAGATTCAATGTTTTTTTAAATGCCATATAGGGTTAGGTCACCCAAAAATATAAATTGTAGGGATGCACGATATATCGTCCACCATATCGGTATCATTTTAAATGTTATCGGCTGATTAAAAAGATTTGGTCGATATATTAAAGTCGATAAATAATGGATAATTTCCTTCAGCTGAGACACTTCAGATATGCACTGTTCGCCATGATGCTTTTGAATTGCTTGAAATATGACTGGAATCACTTCAAAAAGGAGTTTCGTTTTTTTTTTTTTTAAATCAGGCTTTCAAATTATAGAAAAATCTGGATTTAGATTTATCGACCAATAAACCGGTCATCAGCTTTCAAATATAAATAATTATCGGTATCGGCCAACATTTTCATATCAGTGCATCCCTAAAATAAACTTTCATCGTTTACTCACCCACACGTCACTTCAAACCCATGAGACTTTGGTTCATCTTCGAAACACACATAAAGTTATTTCTAATGAAAGCTGAGAGGGTTTTGTCCCTCCAATGAAAGTCCAGGGAACAAAAACATAGAAGATCCATAAAGGCATCATAAAATGAACCAATATGAATGTTCTTGGAAACAGATATGATCACTTATATGATGAACATATATGATTAACCGAAGATGTATGGGCTTGGAATGACTTGAGGGCGAGTTCATTTTCACATGAACTATTCCTTTAACACGCTCGCAGTGGATCAGAAGAGCTCTATATCAACAAATCAAGTTGATAAAGTTATATTTCATCTTTTGTCTCTGATGCCTTTTATGCCTCATCTCATCTACAAAGCAGGAGCTTCAAGCCTGCAATAAAGAGTTATAATAAATGAAAGGAGCATAAAGGCAGGTTTGACAGTCACCTCAGGTTTGGCCTCTGGTCTGGAGAGCACAGCAGCGGAGAGCGGCCTGTACAGGGACCTGGAGCCCGCACGCACCTACAACACACACACAACACACGGACTGTCACCAGGTTATAAGAGAACCACCGAGACAGCTGTCAAAAAAGGGGTGAATTTGAAAGAAACAGTGTTGGACAGTTTTCTGAAAGGCATGTATGCTGGGAAAGGTCAGTTCCGGCTCAAGGCTCACCACAAGAAGTTGTGCATTCAATGCTGACTATTATAAGGCACCCATATGATGATGCATTTATATTAGGAGTATTAAAGGGCCCCTGTAAAGAATGTGCAGTGTATATTATGAGAAAATTAAAGTGTTTTTTGACCTTTGATGCATGAAAACCTGTTGTAGGAGAAAACTATTTAGGAGCCTTATAGGGGCACTTTAAATAGTCCATTAAAACCCTAAACAAGTGTATACTGGCGAGATACCAGTACCAACAACTTGTCTGGCTACGTTCACATTGCAAGCCTTAGTGCTCAATTTTTATTGCATAGCAGTTCACATTGTTGTTATACATGTAATACAATATCAGATTGTAGTGTGAACAGATTATGGTCCTGAACTGACCCGACCCGCATGTGCAAAAGAATGATAAAGAGACGTTACGCAGAACGCTGTCATAACGGAAGTTAATACTGAGGACATAAAAGTAAGTGATTACGTGTTTATTCATAGTTTGATCTGCGAATTTATGCGCAAGCAATATAAAAAAACAAAAATGAGGATGCATAAAAAGAGAGGAGTCTTTAAACACGAATGAACTTTTGCCTGTATAGAAAGCGGTCAGTGTAATACCTATGAGCTCTGACACATCACTGTCCTTCACTGACTACCTTTCACACCGGTCTTGATAACGCACCGGGTATGTAAATCTTTAAAGTGACTCCCATCAGTGCAGAATCGAGATGAATTTGGCTCTACAGTGACAGGAAAGTCGCATGAATTTCGATGTTCATCAGATTTAGGAGCACATATGGAAATGGCCCAAAACATAATTGAAAAGATCAGATTTCATGTGGTTTGTCACTGTCATGAGGAAAACAGATCTGACTCACATGTGAAACACGGATTTGGGCCACATTTACCCGTAGCCTAAACTGTCCTGTTCTCTTAGATGTAACAGGTTCAGTCCCACAACAGGACATCCCGTGAAGGAGCTCCATTGTGCCCTTGATAAAGACAACCTTCATCTCGGGTTACACCAGGGGGACCGCCACTGAAATGCCTTACTCGAAGATACATTGGAGGATATCAACAAATAAAATTCAGCAAATAAAAATAAACAGAACCCCTTTGAGGTGATAGAAAGACAACTGGCATCTTCATCACTGCAATACATAACGTTATACCAGACTATGTGGAATAACCACTTTCCACTAACACAGAGGACGGTCCAGATTAATGTCTGCATATCTAGCACTGCGTTTGACCTTAAAGAACTCAAAACTTTGAGCCTAAAGCAAAAGGTCAAAGGTAATCTACAACAGCTTGTGACGTTTCACATTAACCCTTTAAAATCCGTCTAAGAATGAATGAATTACTGACGTCAAGTTCAACCCGCAGGCCGAACAGCAACAACAAAACACACAGTTAAACACACACACACACACGTACGTGCCCTCCCAGCCTTCCACTCACTCACTCACTCACTCACCAGGGCGGGTGTGGAGACGAACTTCGCGCAGGTGAACATGTTGAAATGTGAGTGATTTTGAGCGGCTTCTGCAAAGACAAAATATGAGGTCAGAGGAGATTTATAAGAAGAGCTTAAGAAATACAGCTGTCGTACGCCACAGAAACGTCTCCTGACAATATCCCGATTAAACCCGCAACTCTGTGCTCGTACAGATGGAGGATGAAGGATGGATGTAGATTTAATCTGTTCGGAATGACGCACTCACCGAAAACAGAGGTCGAACCACTGGCTGCACTGCGCATGCGCACAACTGACTCTGCGTAATGACCCGGATGTTGGTGTGACGTCAACGCAAGGTCGTTGCTTTCGAGCTTTATTGGAAAGAGCTTCAGAGACAATTACAGCAATGTAATATGGATGTCTTAACAATAATTGCATTTTTGTTTAAAGACGGAAAGCAGCCTTTCAGAGCGTTTCATATAGTGACATATTTATTAATTTATTTATTAATTTATTTAAAACGGCTTTAATTATATATATATATATATATATATACAGGGTGCGATTTGAGAAAAAAACAGAGGGGGGGATGTTTTGAAACATTTTTATTCATAAAAATAAATCATGAGAACATGAACTTCATTCACTGCATTTGCTGCTCTGGACCCTTTTCATTGTTCCCAGCTAGTTTTCGCGCTGAAAAATTACATAAATATTTGTACTTGGTGACATTCTGAAAAGCCGTACATGGATCAAAGCTAATGGACAGGATCAGATAAATCAGAGCTTAGATTCTCTGCCCGAGCCGGAACTTGACCCGACCCGGGCCGGCCCTTGATCCAACACTTGTGTTACAAAATGCAACACGTCATGAACATGTCATGCTCAGCGTCTCCTCCACTCGCACGCATCACCGGCCCGGGATAATAAACTTTAAAAATATTTATTTTGTTTAAAAAATATTCTATATTCTAAAACCTTGTTGAATTAAATTAGAGTTGTAGCCTACTAGGCCTACTCCTCCTAGGCCATCCAAAGTTCATCCAAAGTTCATTTTCTGTGTTCATCATTTTTCACGTTTTATTTTTATTTTATTTTATTTATTTTTTACGTTTCTTCTTTCAGATCCATTTGCGATCCATTTCATTCTGAATAAACAAACAAGGCAGTTTACATGATTTGTCCTTGTTGCATTATTCATTATAATAATAATAAATAAATCCACGCACAATTTCCGTAAACTTAAAAATTGTTGAAGATTTTTTTTATTATCCACAAAC
>FLSR01004877.1:17439058-17504633 GCA_900092035.1 Leuciscus waleckii
CACTCACTCACTCGGCTCAGAGATCCACTGGTTGACGATCACACGTTTATCTGATTGGTTACAAGGTAGTTTGTGACGTCAGAAACACCAGCGATTTCAACGCGTGTTTTTGAGACTGTCTTTGGTTCACTGCAGTTTTAAGGAGGAAATACTCAGCAATGGTGTCGACTTATGAATTTACACATGGTTTGTCTTAAAGCGTATTAAAAACACCACATAGACACATAACATTCTGACTTGGTAGCACTGAATGCCCTTGGGCTGCAATTAAAGTCCCCCTGTGGTGAAAATCCAGCTTTTAATGTTGTTTATGTGTCTATGTGGTGTTTTTAATATGCTTTAAGACAAACCATGTGTAAGTTCATAAGTCGACAGCATTGCTGAGTATTTTCTCCTTAAAACTGCAGTGAACCAAAGACGGTCTCAAACACACGCTTTGAAATCGCTGGTGTTTCTGACGTCACAAACTACCTTGTAACCAATCAGATCAACGTGTGATCGTCAACCAGTGGATCTCTGAGCTGAGTGAGTGAGTGGAGGAGGGGCTCATTTACATATTCATACAACCGTATACTTAATGAGGCAAGGGTGTCGAGTTACATTCAAGCTATTTTAAGACATGAAGACTTTTTTAAAGGAAAAAACTGCCGTTCTGGTGATCAAAGATGAGTTTTAAGGGATACAATTATTGACTACAGGGGGACTTTAAATAAATTTGTTTAAAATAGGATGTTAAATAGCAGCTTTGCAGTTTATTCATATTATATAAATTAATATAAAACTCTTAGGCCCAGTTTTACAAACAGGGTTTGGGATTATATGCTTTAGTTCAGTTAGGAGGATTAGTTCAATTTAGTTCGATTACTGGTGTTCATCTCGAGACAAAACAATGGCACAACTGACATATTGACAATAGCTTTCAGTGGTTCAAACAGCTCAAACATGCAGTTTAGTCTGACTAGACTTAAACCTTGTCTGTGAAACCGGCCATTAGAGAATTACATATCTAATAATCTCATTCATCATAGCCCATCGAAGCCCATTTCTGCCACATAGGAAAAAAAATACTATTCCTTCGTAAATCATTAATCAAAATGATATCATGACACTCATAATTAAGTTGAAATAATGACTTTTTATCTCATAATTATGACTTTTTATGTTATAATAATTTTTTTAATCTTATAATTAAGGCTGTTTTTACTAGCTGAAAGCAACTTGCAATATGTCAGTGTCATTGTTTTGTCTCAAGATGCAGTAATGTTTCTTTTTTTTTCTAGGCACGTTTATAAAAGCAACTTAAATATCCTAATTGAACTAAAGTCTACCTGGCTTAATCTAAAACCTTCTGTGTCTCATAATTATAATTAGCATGTCATAATTTCGAGTTTTTATCTCATAAATCCTATGGTTTACCAAATCAAGTCTTCTCCACATGTGGCAGAAATGGTTTCTATATCTGTGTTGTCATTGACAAAATAAGTTTGTTTTTTTTTTAATGAAAAAGAACAACAAAAAAAAGAATAGAATTAGAATTAGCCTACATTTCATGGTAACACTAACTATAACATTAACTATCAACGTCCAATACATTTGTTACAGTATTTATTTCTTGTTAGCGTTAGTTAATAATTCACGAGTTCGTGTGAGCTCAAATTCTTTAAATAATATAACACTTTTGATTTTAATAATGTATCAGTATTAATAAATGTTTTAGAAGTGTTTTCATCGCTTACTCCTGATAACTAATGCACTTAACTGATATCAACAAATGGATCCTTATTGTAAAGTGTAACCTCTTTAATAATGTTACAGGGTTAAGATTAACTAGATTAAGATTAACAAATTAAGATTAAAATAACTGAACAGTGGCGTTATGGACTGTTTAATATCTCATGTTCAAAACATGAAATTTTCATGCACGATTTTACTGTGTAATGCTCTGTAGAATGGGATGCTCCCGTTCCCCGTGTCCCCTTTCCACCAGAGGGGGTCAGTGAGCCTGAAGTGCCTCCTGCACCCTACTGCAATCCACACACACACACACACACACACACACACACACACACACACACACACACACACACACACTGTACCACCACACTGCTCTTAGCTCTAGCATATAGTATATATACGATGCAAAGTGTGTTAGCTTTCTGTGTGTGTAGAATACCAGGATGACATTAGCCAAAATGTGCAGTAAACAACAGAGTACAGTGTATCCCATCATGCAGTGCACTCCACTTGACCTTCTATTTCCTGCGTGACGAATAAACCATAAAAAGTGATTGCATCTATCTTTCCTGAATCAATATTTCATCAAACTGTCAAGGGACATTTTTTTTTATGAGATTAGATTAAAATAACTTTTTTATTTCCGTTGTAACGAACTTGTTAAATTAAAAATGCATGTAACGTCACAACAATATAACATAATTCTGTTTTTAATTTTTATATTGCTATTTCTTTAAACATAGTATGTTAATTGAAAATGCACTATAAACATTAACTGAAATTCATGTTAATATGCCTTTTACACTTTATTGTCATTGTTTCATGTAAATTTGTTTTTTTTTACACAATTATTATAATTTCTTTACTTTTTTTTGCACGGCCAAAATAGGCTAAACCGAGCAGAGTCGTGCTTTATGAGGACGCCTTTAAGACAGATTATTCACCAGGGAACAATATATGGATGTTTAATTGTCAGACTTGGTGTTAGTCTCTCTCTTTCACTGTCACTGAGATCACGTTTATCCTCCGTTTACCCTCTTTATCACTTTCTTTAGTCTATATTCTCCATTCTTTATGGTCCTCTCAGCACTCCTCCTCATTCTCATGCTCGACTGTCTCTTTTTCTTCTTTACTACACTTCCCTTCCCCCTTCGGTGAGTTGAACATCTTGAGTGGGTGTATTTGCATGCGGCCCTCATCAGACAGCACACACTCTCACACACACGGGCGGCTGATAAAAGGCATTGACCCCCTTAACCTTTATGAATTACAATTTGTGCCAGCAGCACATCCTGTCAGAGGAGTGGGCACCCATGGAGCTGTGTGTGTGTGTGTGTCTGTGTGTGTGTGTTGTGCAGTTGTTAGAGAGAAAAAAGGCTCGTGCAGGTTCTGGTCAACACCTTTGACAAGCTGTGAGAGGCGTTCAGCACGCTGACAGTGCCGGCAACAGAGAGAAACACTCACCCAACACACACACATGGTAATATGTGTGCTACATCAATACATAAAGACAGGCACTGCACATGCAGATAGGCCAGACACACACACGCACACACACACACGCACGCACATTCAGAGAGAAGATTTTATAGGAGGGATTTTTAACACTGGAACCAATTTACATTAACCATTTGTTTAATGCTATACAATATACACATAAACACAACATTCCCATACATTTAACCCTTAGAGAATACTGCTGCAATTAGTTATCACAACTTAAATTTCAACATTAAAATAAATATAATAATGTGTTGTTTCAACTTGAAAAAGTTGTGCAGTTTGTGCTGCCTTAAATTTCATTTTAGTCAATTTGGATACATCTCGAAAAAAATGCTAAATGATTGTGAAAAATATTTACAACAATAAAAATATACAGCGAAAACGGCATTACTGTGTAATATAAATGCAATTTGAAAGTTTTGTTTAATTATGTTTTCTATTTTAATACATTTGTTTATACATTGTAGTTTATTTCTACATATTCTACATCTACATTGTAATTTATTCTAGTAATGGCAAAGCAGTAGCATCACTCCAGTCACATGTCATGTCACATGATCCTTCAGACATCAATCTTCATAATATTTTTTTTTTTTGTGGAAACTGTTTACTATAATTTTTATTATTGTTTTTTTGATGAAAGTTCAAAATAACAGCATTTATTTGAAATAATCCCAAAAAAATAAAATAATTTAACTGCCACTATTTTATCAATTTAATGCACCCTGCTGAAGAAAAAATCTTACTGACCCCAAACATATTTTATTCAGTGTTGGGGGTACACATTACAAGTAACTCAAGTTACGTAATCGGATTACTTTTTCTAGTAACGTATTTCTTTTAAATTTACATCAAAATACACCAAAACGTGTGGGTTCGGCTGCCTATAAAGCCATGCAGAAATGCCCACTTGTCAGACCTTTCGACTGAGGAGCGATTTAGCACAGCTCACTTTAGGCAGCATAGTAGCATGGCAATCTACGCAATGCCTGTTCCTGTTATTTCAGGGAACCAAGGTCATGTTGAGTAACCATTAACGTTCCCTTTCGATACGGTTCACTTGCATTGCGTCAGTTATCTGATGCTCATAGGAAACTTAATCCAATTGCGCTGTGCTACAAGCGCAGAACAGAAGCCGCTCTGCGAGCCGACAGCTAGGGGACACTGGACTAGCGCAACGAGAGAGGCTAAGACCTTGGTCGAAGCCTGCTACATAGACCATAAGCGTCTTAATCTGACAACACCCGTGCTTGTAGAGCAGGGATGTCCGGGTTGTAAAATCTAATGAAAGTGGACGGCGAGGACCAGGCGGCCGCCGCACAAATGTCTGTGATAGAAATTCTGCTGGACCAGGAGGAGGGCATTCCTCTGGTGGAGTGGGCCCTGTCCCCCAATGGGCATAACAAGTCAACAGACTTGTAAGCCAGCACAATCGCGTCCACAATCCATCTAGAAAGTCTTTACTTTGAGACTGGCAGACCTTAAGTGTGGCCTCCGAAGCTAAAGAACAGCTGCTCTGATTGCCGAAATTGGCCAGAGCGTTCAGTACACACCCTAAGTGCCCTTACGGGACAAAGAGTGTGAGGGCTGACGGTGCTATTACCATAGCCTTTCCTTAGCCTAAGGACAACTTTACAGTCTTTAGGACTGAACTCAAGAGACGAGGGCTCTACAGAGAGAGCCTGTAAATCTCCAACTCGTTTGACTGACGCTCGTGCTAGCAGAAGGGCAGTCTTTAGAGAGAGGGAGGACCCCGGAGCGCCCTAAGGACTGTGGAGAGGTCCCAGGTTGGGGCAGAATTTAACGACTAAGTCATGTTTCCCAATAGACTGGCCGGCCACGGGGGCATGATTCGCTGCTATGGCCGGCACATAGGCTTTAAGTGTGGACCGGGCGCGCCCAATGTCCAACATGTCCTGCAGAAATGTGAGAACCGTCACTGTATCGCATTCAGCGGGGTCTACCTTCTGAGCTGAGCACCAGCTCGAGAAAAGGACAATTTCTGGGCATATAGGCACCTTGTAGAAGGGTCCCTCGCCTAGGTGATTGTTCTCATGACTCCTTGGGGAAGGCCGGACAGCTCCCGTCCAGAGGCCAAACATGCAGGATCCACAGCTCCGGATAGGGGTGGCATATTGACCCCTTCGCTTGGGAGAGAAGGTCTCTCCTCATTAGTATTGGCCACAGTGCTGCTACAGTAGCTGTACCAATTCTGGAACCAGGGTTGGTTCTGCCAGTGTGGTGCCACCAGAAGGACCGCACATGCTTCTTCCCCAATCCGACTGATGACCTGCGTAAGCAGGGCCACTGGAGGGAAGGCATTGGCGGGGCCAGCTAAGGGCCAGCGTGTCCATTTCCTTCGAGAAAAACATTCGGCAGAGTAAGTTCTCTTCCGTAGCGAGAGATCCACATCTGCTCAACCGAACCGTCCGGGGGTGGAGTCTTCATTCACCTGGGGGAGTTCAGCTGCATGTCTGCTCCTTCATTTAAGGACTGAACCACTCTCACTGAGCTGAGGTGAGACCTGAGACCTCCTTGATGGTTTATAAAGGCAACCACCGTCCTGTTGGACTAGGACATGGCCCCTGAGTACCGAGAGGAACTCTTCGAAGGCACTACCACCATCATTAATAGACGGTTGATGTGCCAATTTGACATAGAATTTACACATTTGACACAATTTGCCCATGAGCCGAAGGCTATCTTGCTGTCTTGCTGTCCCAGCCAATAAAGGAGCTTAGTGTAGCTCTTTTCTTCAGCGCCGTCTACTGTAGAGAGAGCGGCTGAAGAAGAAGAGTGGACGTGCACCACTCTTTAGTGAGTTCCTGGTGGACCTCCGGGAAGAAAGATGCTGGTGGCGCCCCGGCTGCAGGAGCCATTCGTCGAGTTGGCTGCGGGTGGGCTCTTCTGGGGTCGACCAGTCTAAGCTGAGCTCCTCGATGGCCTTCGTGAGGACTCGCATTAGTTCAGTGTCTAAGCGAAGGATGTTCAGTGTGTAGTGTGCAGAGGGGCGGAGTCATCGCTGGAGTTCGCACACTCTTCAGATTCAGAGGCAGCCAGAGACATCCCTCCCATCTCCCCACAAGCTTCAGACAACCGACGCAATGCGAGTGAACCAAACCGAAAGGGAACTCAGGATCCAGAATGGCAGCAAATCAAGGGTTTGTACTCTACTGTAAAGGCGTCAATTTGCATTTCCTTCAGCCTGAAGCTTATCATTTCACTTTTGGTTTGAAAGGCCTTTACATTTGCCAAAAATAGAACTTTTGTTTATATATTTTATCATTATTACTGTGTGTGTGTGTGTGTGTGTGTGTGTGTGTGTGTGTGTGTCGCCCAGTGGCCCAGCTGGCTCTTTTCTCTGGCTGTGTGGTCTTAGCGAACATGATTCCTTCCTGTTTGAAGGGATTCAGAGATCTAAAGGTCATTAGTATTGTAGAGATTGATTTTCTGAGCTGATCTATAACAGTACTGATCTGTGTCTGCCACATTCAGCTGAGATGAACAGAATAATCTCTTTCTCTCTGGTCGCTTTCTCTTTCTTTTTAATGAATAACATACATCATATACAATAGAAACAATATAGTTTAATAATATAAGATATAATTTCTTTGTGTGAAACATCAGAGTGTGATTGAATGAACTGGTTCTTGTTAACTTGTTAAAGGGATAGTTCACCCAAAAATGAAAATTCTGTCATCATTTACTCACCCTCAAGTTGTTTCAAACCTGTATGAATTTCTTTTTTCTGCTGAAAACAAAAGAAGATATTTTGAAAAATAACCAAACAGTTGATGGACCCCATTGACTTCCATAGTAGGAAAAAAAAAATACTATGGAAGTCAATGGGGTCCATCAACTGTTTGGTTCTACTATGGAAGTCATTGGGGACCATCAACTGTTTGGTTACCGACATTTTTCAAAATATCTTCTTTTGTGTTCAGCAGAAAAAAGAAATTCATACAGGTTTGAAACAACTTGAGGGTGAGTAAATGATGACAGAATTTTCATTTTTGGGTGAACTATCCCTTTAACAGTTAGCATGAGATAACAATGAAAAATTAATGTTCTTTGCGTTTTCAGGCACCCAAAACGCCGTTGTCGTGTAAATAAACGGGCAAAACGCATAAAAAGGTTTACGCTTTTAGACAGTTAAAAACAATGTTGTGTAAACAGCCCCCAAAACTGAAAGGGTAAAGATGAAACAAAGAACAAAAACAAGACAATAGACATAACCCTGACAGTTTAAAATACATTTATTTCAAATCATTAAGTTTAATAATCATTTTGTCATGCTTTAAGAAGTACACTTATTTTGATTGGTTGACAAACATACTAAAGCACATGTACTTGATTATAATTTTAACTGTAGTGTGTTATTTAATATTACATTTAAAGTTACTATTTTAAATGTATTAAATTGCGATTTTATCATTACAAATGTGAAATTACAAATATATTTAAATACACAACAAACTAGTAATGTCGTTAAAGTATTTTAATGTAATTTTAGTTAACCATAAAAGTTTATCATAAATGGTTGTCTGTACATTCAGCAGAATAACCATTCTTCAAAGACAATAGAAGTAATTATAAAATTACATATCTGCTTAAGTCCTACTTAAGTGGGTCAGAAAAAGCACTTAAAAGTTCAGCTAATTGCATTTAATTAATGTAAATTTTTCAATATTATACTTTTTTATTTAATTTAAGTTAACATTAAGCGTTTGAAAACATTAATTTCACATTTAAGTATATTCTTTCAATGTATTATTTTCGTAATCAGTGCTCTGATTTAAAAAGTTTGCTGAAGTCTACTTTTTTTTTTTCACAAGGGTTGTAGGCCCCCTGTATAACAACCTTCTGTTTGTCTATAATGCAATGCATTATAAATCACTGTAATCTAGCAGAATTTTACCCCAATGACACTGAAGCTTTGTAAAACGATCCACAAGCTCATAAATGAGTCTCCACAACTCAGAGTGAAACAGAGAGACAGCAATAGAACAGAGACGAGTCTGTTTTCTCGTATAGACATGAAAGATTCCCCTAGGAGCGATGAAATGTGTTTTTGACTGGAAACTAGAAATACTCAGGCATAATAATACGAATATCACAGAGTGAATCATCAAGCCAATCGATGTGCTGAATTCATTAAGCTTGAGCTCACCCAGGTGAAAAGAGAAAATGACCTGGAGAAGCAGAGAGGTGTTGTCACATGACCAGTGTTGTGTGTGTGTGTGTGTGTGTGTATCTATCCCAGTGAGGACTTCAACCTGAATGCACAGAGACTCATGGGACTGCAGGGATCTAAATGTTTTGTCCCATTGAATCATACTAAGTGATGATTTTTGAAAATGTAAAAATGCAGAAAGTTTTGTGTGATGGGTAGGTTTAGGGGTAGGGTTAGTGTGTGTGTGTGTGTGTGTGTGTGTGTGTGATGGGTAGGTTTAGGGGTAGGTTTAGTGTAAGCAGAGAGAATATACACTTTGTACAGTATAAAAACCATTACGTCTATGGAGTGTCCCCACAAAGATAGTAACCCAGACTGTGTGTGTGGGAATGCGTTTGACGTCGGGAGCTGAGCGATGATTGGTTTACAGATGTGCACTTCCCTTCTGGTCTCCAAGGTGAGCTGGATTTACGGCGGTGGAGTTTGATGGGAGAATTCTTCGCTGTTTAATCTCAGCCACTGCCGGCTGATTAGAAAACCCCCAGATAATGGAAGACACATGACCTCTGCGGTTCTCAACCAAGGGCTTATGATCGCATTAACACAGGAGTGCATGGAGATGGCTCTTCTGAAGAACCACGCCTGACACCAAAACACATGTGACCCTGGACCACAAAACCAGTCACTTGGGTCAATTTTTGGAAATTGAGATGTACTCATCATCTGAAAGCTGAATAAATAAGCTGTCCATTGATGTGTGGGTTGTTATGATAAGACCCTTTTTGGTCGAGATACAACTATTTGAAAATCTTGAATCTGAGGGTGCAAAAAAATCGAAACATTGAGAAAATCACTTTTAAAGTTGTCCATTTATGTTCATAATTGTGGTGCATCCACTCACACATTTTTTAAAAAATATATATTTATGGGAGGAAATTTACAAAATATCTTCATGGAACATGAAAATCATCCTAATGATTTTTGGCATAAAAGAAAAATGGATAATTTTTAACCCATACAATGTATTGTTGGCTATTGCCACAAATATACGCGTGCGACTTGTGACTGGTTTTGTGATCCAGGGTCACATATGCGTTTTAAATCCACATTCATGTCGTAATTGTAATTTCCCAACACTTCAGCGCGGCTTCTTCAAACACACAGATTGGCTTGCACTGAACCCTGGGTAGCGAGATCAGGTGTCATTAACATGTCAGTCACAGTAATAACCTGTCGAGCTTCTCTGATTTTTAATGGCCTGACCTAATGTCAGAGAGACAGCGTGAGGTGTGTGTGTGCGTGTGTGTGTAAGCCCTGTGCTGCAGAATGTCAGCAGCAGATGCCAAACTCAGCAAGTTCCGGAATGCTCAATTAGTCGCTTTTATAGGCCCCATTAATAAGCATTAATTTTCTCTCCCCAGATATGAGCAAGGCAGTCTGCTCAGGGCCGTTTGGCAGAAACACTGGGCTCTCACACAGACGTACTCTAAATCCTTCAATACCTCCAATAGTTCAAAGGCCACCACAAAACAGCATCACGTCTGTGAAATGAAGAACATGTCATAGAGCTGTAAAGAAACAAAAACGGGCCAGTTGTTGCGTCTAAAGATCTCTGGAGTGAGCTGGTCTCATGATTATGACTCAGGGCTGGTAATGCAAACGCTGATTTGATCCCAAGTGGTGTTGAACTGTGAACAAGAGAGAACATTTGCCGTTTTGTAGACCAAGAGAAACTTGATTTTACAAGACTTTAGAATGGAAATAACTTTTATACTGTGCAGTTTATGGTTGTTGCTTGTCATATTGTATGATATGAGCCCACAATATTACGGGTTAAAGCCGATTTAGACTGCCTTTAATGTCATACAATATGGTATGCACATTACCGTAAAAAACAAACAAATACAATTTTATTTTATTTTAATATGTTGTAAAATATTATTTATTCCTGTGATCAAAGCTGAATTTTCAGCATCATTACTCCAGTCTTCAGTGTCACATGATCCTTCAGAAATCATTCCAATATGATGATTAGATGCTGAAAAAACATTTCTGATTATTATCACTGTTGAAAACAGTTAGCTTAAAAAAAACGGCATTTATATATGCTGGTCCTTTACATGCAGTCTGCGAGAAAACAGTTAGCTTAAAAAAAACGGCATTTAATATGCTGGTCCTTTACATGCAGTCTGGAGCAATCATGTAAAGAAAACAATTATGGTAGTATATATATATATATATAATAGAAAACAATTATGTCAGAGTCATGACTTGGCAATGAGCACCATGTCCTCCTACTTTTTGAGCTGTGGTGCTTATGGGTGATCCGTATATATATTTGTATATGCATGGCCCAGGTAATGCGCATGTGTAAAGGTCCTTGAACAAATTCGTCCGAAATGTTCGCACTGTAAAAAAATTAAACCAACCTCACGTTGTGTCAATCACGTTTACACACGGCCTCCGAAACTTTCATCCGTCATTAAAAAAAATCGATCGGGTTCAATGTTCTGCGTTTTTCGCATCCGTAGCAAGCATTTTGAGAGGCATACGGTGTGCAAGGACCTTAACTAGAAACTCTTTGAAAAAGCCCATTGGCTCTTTCCACTGAAAGGCAGGACTTCCATCCCTAGAGCTGCCGTATCTGTTCACGACCCACACCTGGCTTTAGTTTCGTCTCTTAGAATCTTAAATCTTTGTGTGAACCGGTGGCTGTGGTGGCAATCACTATGGAAACATGTCCAATTTGGCCCCATTGGCCTCTTACATCACTTCTGATTCCATCTAGTTTTATGGCTCTGTCTATTCTGGCAACGTTTAAAGCCAACTCCCTTCACATTAATGCAAACAGAATGGAGAACACGGGTGGTCCAGACAACATCAGTTCAGCGTCACCTCTTTTTAATCCGTCAGGCTGTCAAGACCTGCAACGGCGTGACCTCTCGTGACCTCTGAGCGTGAACACGCCGGACCACCCTTTGTTGTTGATGGCAGGAAGGCTCACCTGCGATCGGCCACCAGCCAAGAAATCGCTCGTTCTGTGATCCACTACCTGGTCTGAGCACGCACACATGCACACGAGGTGTGCTCATACTAATTCCTAACAAATGTGGCTGTTCTGGGCTTCGTCAAAGTCACTTCGCAGGCCTTTCATGAGCTCAGGTGAGTGCCCTATAAAGGCTTTTATTCAGGCTTCAGGACAGATTTATGTAACAGCAATTAGAAACAGAGAAGGTCAGAAACTGCTGGGAGGCCTACGTATATAATGGCTGTATACACTGAAACCAAATTTGGTGTAGGAATTTGACACTATTGTCACTCAGAAATTGCTAGTCAATTTCACAAATAATTACAAAGAAAGAAACGGTATTGACTTAAACATGAATTTTTGGAGTAGAATGACTGAAACAGATTTTGATTTTTTTTGTAAAACATACTCAGTGATCTTTGTTTTACTTCAAAAAACATTTTAGGGAAAGAGCCTATTGGTCAAAAGCCAAAAATCGACTGCACAAAAGTACAGTGGATTCATTTATATGCATAAATACACCAAGCGCATTGATTTTCCACCTCTAAAATGGAAAACAGCAAGGAACACTTTTTAAATGAGATTCTCTACGCAATAATATTGAATAAATGAAAGCAATCTCTGTGTCAGACAGAGGTGATTTTTACAATAACATCTGTATTAGGAATAATGTCTGTATTTGGCGGAAGTGGAATATAATTAATCCGGTGGTAAATAAAAAGCGCGTCCGCCCCAGCGAAAAAATTAAACACCAATCAAAGTCCATTTCTATCCTCATAATTCCTGATTGTCAGCAACACCTTTCCACGCGCAGCATTTAGCCTGGTAACAAATCTCCGATTTTATTGACTGTCTCAATTTGTTGCCTTTCATATTTCATATTTATGGCTCTCCCCGACACAATCCTGTTTTTTAAATAGGTAACCGTGCCATTTCTGATATGTAGCATAATTTATTAGACGTGGAGGTATGAGAGTGCTGGTCTGAGACGCGGTCTAATTGATGGCAGGCGAGTCTGAGACTGTGCGAATCCTCGCAGAAAATCATCTCCCTCCTCCCGGCTCACTGTATCTATCTGTATTAAAGCACACAAACCTGGGCCGCACTCCCCCGCCCCCCCCTCACATAAGGTGAGCCATTAATCCAGGTTTAATTTTCTGAAACAAAAAAAATCAAGGAGTAATTAGCTTCCTATAAAAGTGGCGGTCGATTGGCTCAGTATTTTTAGAGCGGGGAGCTGCACTATAGACATGCTTTATGTTGGCCGAGAGGGCTGTAAGTTATGGCGTGTCAGGTTTCTATGCATTCTAATTGAATGGAGACTGCTTAATGGCTGTGGAAATTCAGCTGCCTGATGCTCTGCTCCCCGGAGAGCCGTTTCGCCGCTAACACTCCACGCCACCATTAAACCTCAAAATGGGCCGATTTCACAGAAAAACAATAATAAAAACAGGATTGTGCTATTCAGGCAACTGCACATTCAACGCTGAGTTAACACCGACAAGTAAAGCCAGAGAAACATGGCGGCTGTCTGGCTACGATCAGTAATGCTAGCGCTTAGCCTAGCTTAGCAGCCTCAGTGATGCCTGGAATACAACTCCACCGCACAATCCACACATTTCTCACGATAAATATGATGAGCAAAGTAATAGCATGTTCAGTGTCATCCATGTAAACCAAAGAAAACACAAACACTACCTGAAGTGTATCATAGTATTATGTGGTATTTTGAAAATTTTTCATGGTAATACATTTGAAATACTTTGTAAATACCATGGTTTATCAATAGGGTAAGCATTCAGTACATATGTACACGTCACAGAATCACCATTAAAGAATAATCTACCATCTGAAACCGTAACTGAACCATGGTTTCAACACAGTACTTTTTGTAAGTGTAACAGTATGAAAAAAGACAGCCAACTGGTTTGATTTGGTCAAGGCTTAAATGTGAATGTACCACTGCCATTATTGGCTAAAACAAACAAACAAACAAACACATATCTTGAATCCAGTTGTAAACTATTGCTTCTGATTAAAATATCACTTACCCATACTCAAATGTAATATATGTACATATATGAAACCTAATAGAAATGAACATATATATTAGCCCAAATATGTTTGTGTATGTATAACTTTTTAACATATGTCACCCTGCCTGGACCACAAAACCAGTCACAAGGGTATTTTTTTTAAATTGAGATGTATATGCTTATGAGATGTATATTATATGAGATGTATAAATAAGCTTTCCATTGATGTATGGTCTGTTAGGATAGGACAACATTTGGCCGAGATACAACTATTTGAACATCTGGAATCTGAGGGTGCAATAAAATCGAAACATTGAGAAAATCTCCTTTAAAGTTCTCCATTTATGTTCTGCGATTGTGCTGCATCCACTCACAAAAATAAAAATGTTATATATTTATGGTAGCAAATTTACAAAATATCTTAATGGAACATGATCTTTACTTAATATCCTAATTATTTTTGGGCATAAAAGAAAAATCGATAATTTTGACCCATACAATGTATTGTTGGCTATTGCCACAAATTTACCCATGCGACGTATGACTAGTTTTATGATGCAGGGTCACATATATGACTTGTAGACATAAACATAATCAAATATTTACTCACACACACACACACACACACACACACACACACACACACACACACACACACACACAGTATATATATACAGTGTGTGTGTGTGTAAATATTTGTGCATGTATATATATATGCACCAGTATACTGTATAGGCTATGTACGTGCTATATCCATTATCCATTATTCAAGAACTAAAAATGTAAAATCTGAGGAAAATCACAATTCAAAAACAAATCCATGGAATGTTGTTTTTAACTCAATGTTGTTTTTAACAATATGAAAAGTCAGATTGAAATGAATTCACTGGATGACAATGTTTGTTCTAAAAGCAGAACTTACTATTTATCTTTGAGTTATGCTGTCCGGTCTCCTGATTAGTTTGTATTTGATTCTGCGGTTTCTTGACTTAAACCTTCCACTGCTTCAGTGACTTCCGGCTCCAGAAATGGTTTACCATAACCTAATTTTCAGTTTAAAGGCCATCCCAGCACTGCAAAAAAGGATATGTCCTTTAAAAGGATATAGTTATTCGTCAAGCATAAATGGCCTACATTCTCCTTCTCAAATTGAATTTATTCCTTAAATTGTATTCCCCCTTATTAACTTGTACACTTGTCAGTGTATTTTTGCATGGCACCAGAGTGAGTCAGTGTGTGTGTGTGTGTGTGTGTGTGTGTGTGTGTGTGTGTGTGTGTGTGTGTGTGTGTGTGTGTGTTGAGGCACCATGCTGAGAATAAAGCAGATGGCAGCATACAGCTCTCATGTGACTACAAAACTGTTTTCCATTGATACCACTAAAGGGGGAATCAAGGGGTTTCTTCTCCCGTTCCCTGTAAATCTCTTCCGTGCAGCCAGAGGTTTCACACTCTTCGGTTTTATTTCAGATGGACAGCCGTAGTGAAGAGAGAGAGAAAGCATTTATGACACAGTTTTATCCCCTGTCCTCTGTCAGCAGCTGTGATAAGCAAAGCTAACATGCTCTAATTCCTGTAGATAGAATGACATTTTTTCAATTTGGACTCAGAAACTGCCTCCATGATGAACGGCTGAGGGCCTCATTTCCTTAAACCATTTCTTCTTAACCTCTCCTGACAGTTTAGATATTGCCTACCTGGTAATTTGCTCGACAATAATTGTTAGGGAGAGATTTCCCTGTGCCTTTAACCGGCACTCTCACCTCCCTCTGTAGGTGACAAAATGCAATTACAGAAACGCGGATCCCAAGCAGCCAATATCAGTGTCCCGCTGGCATTAATGGAAAACCCACGTCTCACAGACACGATTCCCCACAAATAAAACTTTAATTAAAAGATCTGAAGGCATTTTATTGATTAACGGTGATTAAAGCGTACGGTTGGAGTTAGTTTTTTTTGGGATGGATGTTTCGTCCCCCCTCGGATTTGCCTAATTGTCAGCGGTCTGTTTATTGATAAGACTGGTGTATGAATACAGATGCGAGCGCGTGCTGATGGAGAGATCAGTTTGCGCGCGGCACCGGACCAGCTGTTGCTGCGCGCCCCCGCTGGGACCACGCGTTTCACAGCCACCCCGGGCGCGCGCCACGCTTAATGCGCACGGTAACATCTCCACACCCTCCCTCAACAACAGTATGAGTTTTACAACCATCGTGGAGCGCACACTTAGTCTCACACTTAAACGTTAATCATCAGTCTAATTGCCGCAACTCTACTAATTTGGGTTGTAATCCTTCAGCGATTATATGTTATGCTCAATATCAGGTTTGTTCATTAATTAACAGGATTATTAACCTTTGCGTAGTGCCCATTTGGGATTTGGCCCTGCAATGTTGCCGTTGAAGTGCTGAAACTGAGAAGAAAACAAGTAATTTACTCATAATCAGTGGCGCGGCGGTGGTGAGGCTCTCCGCAGGCTGATGATCCCGGGGAACGGTACAAATAACTGACATAGACTGGCCCGAGCTAAATTAGGATTCATAGTGGGCTGACATCTCGTTACGACGACGGGGGGAGGGCGAAATGATGCCTGTACAAGGCTAGCGAACACGAGGGATGCGGGAGAGAGACAGGGAAGGAGAGAGAGGTGCTATGTCAATGACAAAGCAGTAATTAGAACAAGGCCCAATCAAATCTTTGAAAACCGGGACATGTGACCTCTGACCCCCCGGGCAGCATCGGGTCAAAGGCTGCTGGAGGTAAAGGCCTGATGAGAAATCGCACTGGATGTTAGGGAGTGTTGAGGAGGGGGTGTTTGCCGGTCAGGGTGTATTGATTATGAGTTTGGAGAAGAGGAGGCTGTGGTTATACTCGCCTGTTCATATGCGCTCTGTTATCTTTCCATTATGGTTTAATACAAAATGGGAAAATAATGTAATTTTGCCTCAGACTATCTAAATAATAAAATGCTATGAGACATATAATTGTTGCATTGTATCGAAAAACGTATTAAAGTATTGACTTATTTTTCTGTGGAACATTGCCGTATTTATTATAATTGATTTATGCGTGCACATCATTATTTTTATTAATTCATGTACCTCATGATCTTTAATCAAAATAACTCTTGCAGCGACATCTCTTCTCTACTGTGATGATGAGGGCGTGGCAACCTGTCAATCACATGAGATCCATGAGATCGCAAATCACAACCATCCAATCAATTCCCCTGACAAAATCAAGCCCCGCCCCACATTTGTTCTTTTCTTTTACATTTGTTCTTGTGCATATACTTGTTCTTTTTCTTTTACATTTGTTCTTGTGCAAAAAAAAAAAATCACTCAGATATACGACACATTTGGGTAGAAAAGACTATCACAACTTCCGTTTCATATCGACTGACACAAAACACTTCGTATTTCTTATGTTGTTTATGTCAAAGATATTGTGTCCAATCAAAATGTATGGCGTTTTGCTGCAAATTCTGTCACTTTGTAGAAGCAGCCATTAGACCGATGCCAATATGAAGAGGTTGTGTGACATGTCTTCATTCTCAAAAACCATGAAAAAAACTATATGGTAAGAAAAGGCTATATTGAAAACATTATTTTGCAATAAGGATAAACATGGTTTATGTTGACAACATGTTTTGTGTGAATTATTGGCAGCAAGATATATATATTTTTATTTTTATTTTATTATTATTATTTTTTTATTTTTTTTCATCAGACATGAAATGGTCCCTTTCCTGTTCAGCCTATATGCTTTATTGTAATAACTATATTGCATTCTGTTGGGCCTATGCAGTTCATAGTCATATTATTAGATTTCATATGCTTTTTAGGATATTGTTGTTTGTACTAAAGGCTGGAATACACTAAACTACTTTGCAACTCTGAACAGATTTTAAAACACTAGGCATCACACACTAAATGATCATTAAAGGATAACAGTCTTTCATATTATTTAATCCAAAGGCGACAAAACTTTTTTGCTAGAACGCATGACTAATGAACACTAAAGTTGTTCTAAAATCATCTCAAAATATCAAACATGACGACTGGATGGAGTCATAACCTGAGGCTAATGAAGTCTGTGTCCATCGTCATTTGACAAAAAATGTGCAGAATGACTGTGTTGTTCTGCATCTAGTGTCGACTTCTCCAACCCTCCTCCTCCAGCAAACTGCGTCAAAAACCTGGGCAAAAGTAATGTCTATGATTGGTAGGGCATTCAGGGTGATTCTGGAGGTTAGTCAGAGAGAGTCTGTGATAGTCTGATATCCTCACACTCAATATCCTATCTGAAATCCCAACTTTCCAATGTATTTATTTCAGACACACACACACACACACACACACACACACACACACACACACACACACACACACACACACACACACACACACACACACACAGATGGTTCAATCAGCTGTAACTTAGCAACATCAGTTAATTGTGTGTGTATTGATGGGTAGTGTGTGATGTGCTCGGGATAGATGGACAGATGTTATGATGGAGGCACTGCAGGGCTGCTGCAGTCTGTTTTCATTTCACAAAATAAAGATCCCTCAAAACCACTTTGACTCACTTTCAGCTTCAATTATAGGCTGTTAATTCCTCACCGAATGTAAAGTTGGAGGCTGATCTCCTCTCGACACAAAGCCCAACACCACCTTACTGCACTTTCCACAGTAACATAGAGCTGCTTTACCGCATTTGATGTGAGCCCACTTTTAAAACACTTTAGCATACTTAATAAAAAGAGTACTTATTACAGAAATACACTTTAAAAATATACTGTATATATTTGCGACAATATAAGTGTGAACCGAATGTAATGTTTTTAGACACTTGATGACATGTTATTCAGTGAATGAAAATGTATTATAGTTTCAAATTATATTAAATGCAATTAGCTGAACTTTTGAGTGCTTTTTTGACCCACTTAAGTAAGACTTAAGTACATCTTTATATATAATTTAATGATTACTTCTATAAATTCTGTGAAAGTATATTGCCAAATTTACTGACAAGCATTTACGGGACATTAAATATACTTTAATGTCATTTATATTCAGAATTGTTTGACATATATGTATATATATGTTTCTATTACACAATTGTAATTGATGAAGTTGCAGTTTAGTAATATTTAAAATGTTCATTTTAAATCTAATATTGAATAGCACACCACAGTTCAAATGACAATCAAGTACTTTACATGTGATTTAGGATGTTAGTCAATGCATTAAAAGTAAGTCTATTGTACTTTTAAAGTAAATATACTTCAGTAAAACTTATAATTTTCATTATTACAAAGTGTACTTTTTAAAACTGTACTTAGTGTGTTAAGTACAGTTTCACAAGGGAGAACCACATGTTAGATACTCTTTTCTAACATCCAATTAATGTAATAAAATAAGTTATTTTAAGGTGACTTTGTTACACGTTACTATATGTACTTACTATAGTAATAATAGTACATTATGCGTACTTAAAAGTAACTAAACCTAAACTTAACCGTAACTCTATAGTAAGTGCATGTGGTTAATTAATATTACTCCTTACTTAAGTCAAAAGTAACTACGTCACATTAAAATAGTGTAACCAAGTTTTTTTTAAACACATTATATGTTTGTATTCCTCCAAAGATTGTCGAAACACAGAGGTTTTGACCTTCTTGATTGTATCCAACAATTAAAATGCAACAATTATTAAGTAATTCTTATTACAAATATATAAAACTTCATTTAGACATTTCCAAAATATTGTACTATCCAGAACATTTGTAAATGAAACTTTATTTTGACCTCTTGAAATTGACCCTTGATTATCTGAAATGCTGACACCTCACTGACTAGCCTATTTGTTCATTAAGTTTTAAGAGTTTCAGAGCGTTTATTGTACTCCAGTCGCGGCAGTGCCTTCAGCATGACACTGAGGACATCTGCTGCAAGTCCACAACATGCAAAGCAGAAGAGAGAAGCAAAGTGAGGAAAAAGTGAAATCAGAACGAATTACAAAGAAAGAGAAAGAGAGAGATAAGGTTAAAAATAGTTAGCGTCTGGCACAGTATGATTGAGCTTCCAGGGCTCTGAAAATTCACTCTAATTATTCAACGGTATCCCTCTGTCATCCTGGCCTCTGCATTCCTGCTCTGGCAAATCCGAGTCACTCCCACTATTATACATAATTCGGCTGCTTAATTGGCACGGATCGAGCAGAAAGTGGGCTGTGGAAAATCCTCTGAGACTCGCAGGGCCACATCTGAGTGGCTCCATCAGCGCGGCAGTCCCTGAGGTGAGAGAAGTCAGCAGATATTTCATCTCCGGACTATCAAAGTGCTTCACCTCTGGAGCCTGATCACTCTTCCACTGCGCGCGCGCGCGGATGCGAGAGCAAGTACTGACAGCATTATTTATAGCTGGAGAGGGAAGATGACGGATGTTAATGCCAGTGAGATTATGCGGTTGCTGCCATAACGATATGTTGGACTTGAGCGGAGAGGTTAACTTAACTAGTCATTTAAGTTATAAGTGGGCCACTGGCATGCGCGAAAGCAGCCTTCAGCCATTCCTCGCAGAGACACGGCGCGATACAAAGGCCAAAGAACGGCAAGACAAACTGTTTGTGCAACACATTAAAATAGATTCTAATGGCAGTCCCCAAAGACGCATACGTCTCATCTCAGATCTGGGGCTGTGAAAAGGTGCCAGGGAGCGAGTTTATTGCTAACCTTGGGTTCGTGAAGAGAGTCATTAAACAAAGGAAAAGTGTAACCTTGACCAGAGAGTGAGTCGCTATATATCTATACACACTTGCGCTCTTAGATGCGCTTTACCTAAAAACAGGATGTGTGACCATGAAGACGGTGGGGGAAATATCTTTTTAGAGAAGATAAGTTCTTGCGCTGCTTCATGATGTCATGATTACATTCGGTTCACCCGAAGAGGTTCACGCCGTGCCAATACAGATAAGAATCAATTTTTAACACCTAACCCCTGTGAGAGGGTTCACTGTCCCAAGACATCAAATTTACTGCGGTGTCACGGGGCGCTGGTGGAATGGGTGTCGCGCTGAACGTTGTATTGGAAGAACTTGAAGATTTGGATGCGGGAGGCATGGATTTAACTTCTTTACTACATTGTTGGAGTTGGAGTTTATTCATTGTCATTTGAGTTTATAATGTTTGAAGCTATAATTAGTGAACAGAACATCTGCCCACCCAGTTTCTAGAATGAGTGTTTTACATACTGCCGGGTTTTTTTTGTCAGCTTATGCCATACGTTTCTGTCAGACGCTGAACACCATGCATTGCCTGCTAGTAGTTAATTATTATTAATGGTTAACTTCTACCGTTTTTACCAAAATACAGTAGTATTCTGTAAATCATGTCAACTGAACGCAAGCGCAAATGAGATCTTAGAGTGGGGTGGAGGGGAACATTTTCAGTGAATAACCTACATCTCTGTCCTGCACACAAAACTATATGTATACCACAAAAAGACATATGGGGATCATAATCCACTAATCTTTCTGCAGCGTATGTGTAACAAAAACCAGAGACTTATGCGTTGGGCACTCATTTGTCAGGGTTTTAATTTGCACATTAGGTACAAGAAAGGTGTTGACAATGTTATTGCAGACTCTTTGTCCAGATGTCACTTGTAAACTTGTAACCATGTACCATGTTTACTCAATTGTGTGGGGGGTGTTACGACCCTATGGTTTGTGTTTTGTTATATCTCTGTTGTTTTGTGAGTCTCTGTGTGCGTCTGTCTAGGAACGCCATCTGATTGGTTCCTGCAAGCTGATTGATGCCTTGTCCTGATTGGTGCAGAGTACTTTAAAAGACACGTCATCACTTCTTCTACAGAGAGGTCTTGTGTTTGAGCAGAGAGAGTTTGTGATTATAAATGTTTTTAGAATCATTCTAATTCTATGAGAATTGTGAAATCCACAACACAGCTATAACATTAATGACACAGAAAAACAATATTGTTGGAATTTCTGTAAGAACGATTAATTCCAAAATCAGAAAACACTTGACTTTAAAAGAGCTGTTGTTCTTTGTAAAGAAAATGATGAAAGCTATACAACAGCAGGTCTTTTCTTTAAAAAGTCTCAAATCTGCCATATGAGCAGTTTTCCTCTGTCTAGATCTTTCCTGAATCCTGAGATATCTGACAATAAGCCAGAGGAACATGTGTAAGCAGTCTTTAGCTCTGTTCGTTTGGATTGACACAGAGAGGCATACAGCAGTGATTTCTACTAAAGACTGGGCTGCTGCTGATCATGTGGCCACAGGTACAATAAATCCGTCAAATCAGCAGATCAAAGAGGGATTATTGGTAAACCACAGACATGAGTGTGGCTGCTTCTACACACCATCACACATTCCTAAAGACCACAGAATAACAGTGAAAAGAAAGTGTTGTTAAAGTGCATTTTTATTTTGGTCTAATCAAAAATCATGGTTTCTGGTTAAAAATGGGTTCATTTCAATTACACTGGGTTACCATTGTGATGAAAAGTAAAGTTTTTGCTTAGGCTGAGGAATAATACATAATGAATATGATTTTACCTCTTTACTTAAAGGGGACCAATTATGCCCCTTTTAAGAGATTTAAAATAAGTCTCTGATGTCCCCGAAGTGTGTATGTGAAGTTTTAGCTCAAAATATCCCACAGATAATTTTTTATAGCATGTTAAAATTGCCACTTTTTCGGGGTGAGCAAAAATGCACAATTTTTGTGTGTGTCCCTTTAAATACAAATGAGCTGATGCCTCCGGGAGAAGAGGGCGGAGCTTCAAGAGCTTGTGCTCCGCTGTCAGGATGCACTGACTGAAAATGTCAGAATCTCTCAGTAGCGGTGTTCAGTTCGAACCGGAGTCGGACAATAATGCCTACACAGTCAGAAAATATGTGCTGCATGGAGATGGAACAGGTATAGTTTAGTTTAATTACGGTTATGTTGTCATCTTTTTATCCACTACAAGCCTGCTGTAGCGGACGGTGTGGAACCCATCCAAATGATGGCCAAAACTTTACTGATGAGTTTTATGAAGTTTATTGTACATCACACAAAACATGAAGCGTCCGTTGTCACTCCTGAAAATCACTGTAAGAGCTGAATAAACAGTACAAGAAGTGTGCATTAAAGTCATATCCATAAACTCTCTCTCTCCCTTGCATTATCATCAACATACACAGCGAATTACACAGAAATACTAGTTACAACTAACAGTAAACCAATATTTACAGACCTTATGTCTTTTCGGGGGTGCTTAACAAATTGGTAAACTTTATATCCGTAAAACACAATCCTGTTCTGTACTGGTCCAATGGAGATGTCTGGAAGTGGGGTGATTAGTGTTTTCCTGACTGTCTACAGAATGGTCACAGCCTACAATTTGTCATACCATCTCCTCAACTACACATCCACAGAGACAACAGTCAGTGGTCATCCCATTCTGCTACACCTACTATAAAGATGTCTTCTGTCCCAAGAGAGCCTCACCTCATTCCAGTTGCCGTAGGCCTCATTCCAGCTGAGCCAGTGCCCTGTGGTAAAATCTATCCACTCTCCATACCTGAACAGATGGCCATGGAGAAGTACGTGGAGGAAGCACTGCTACAAGGCTACATCCACCCTTCAACTTCCCCTGCTGCTTACAGTTTTTCCTTTGTGGGCAAGAAAGACGGAGGCTTGCAGTCTTGCATTGATTACAAGGCTCTCAAAAAATCACTGTCAAGTTCTGTTACCCACATCCCCTCATCCCAGCCACTTTGGAACAGTTAAGGGGTGTAGCCATCTTCACCAAACTGTACCTCAGAAGTGCGTAAAACCAGCCATTGCCGGTCCTAGAAAGACTGGGGAAATACTACTCTACCTCAAGGTGGAAAAAATACACCTTCCACCAGTCCTCCACTCAGCTCCTTGGCTTTCACTTAAATACAGAAGGCATCAAGAAGAACAAAGGGAAAGTGGATGCAGTCTGCTTATGGCAAACACCCACCACCATTAAAGAGCTCATGCATTTCTTAGGTTTCTCCCATATCTTTCGTCACTTCATAAAAAACTACAGTTCCAGTACTGCACCTCTCACGTCTCTACTTATAGGCAGGTCCAGGTCTTTGTCTAAAAAATCTGATGCCATTCAAGCCATCCAACACCTCAAACAAGCCTTCACCTCTGCTCCACTGTTGATTTACCCTGATCCAGACAAGCTGTTTACGGTGGAAGTGGATGCTTCTACATCCTGCTGTGTTGTTGCAGCAGCAGGGGAATCCATCCCGACTCCATCCATGTGCCTTATTTTCCAAGAAACTCCCCCCGGTGGAGCAAAACTACGACATTGTGAACTGTTGTTTGCTCGCCATCAAGCTGGCTTTTGGGGGAATGGAGGCATGGCAAGAGGGAGTCTGTCACCCTTTGTTTACCTTACAGACATTGAAACTAAATTCCTCAACCCTAGACAGGCAAGATGGACTCTATTCTTCACTTGCTTTGATTTCATGATTTCCTATTGTCCAGGGACAAATGTCAAGGCAGACATGCAGATTCTTACTCCAGAGGAAGTTCCTGAACATCCACAAGCTGTCCTCCCATCAAGTCTAGCTGTCCCCATCCAGTGGTCCTTGGACAATAGAATCACAGAAACCACAGCCTCTAAACAAGCTCTACCGGGGTGTCCCCCAGACCGCATCCATGTACCCAGATCTCAACGTAACCCTCTGATGGAATCTGCACATTCTTTTGTGAGCATAGGCCACCAAGGGACCAATCAGACCCTCTCACTGCAACAAGCTTGGTTCTGGTGGCCAGGTATGGCACAGGACTTCAAAAGGTTCATCCAGGGATGTCAGGGATGCGCCAAGATCCCTCGTCATCTGCCATCTGGCCAATTACTTCCTCTGACCATTCCACACAGACCTTGGTCACGCCTGGGAGTGGACTTCATCACCGACCTGGCTCCTTCAGATGGGAACGGATGCGTTTTGGTCAAAATTGACAGATTCTCCAAAGCCTGCCGTCTGGTTTCACTCAAAGGTCTTCCCACCACCATGGAAACAGTAGAACTTATGTTTAACCATGTGTTTAACAACTTTATATATTTTTTTTGTATCAGACAGAGGCCCACAATTCATCTCTCGTGTTTGGAAGGCTTTCTTCACCCTCCTGGGTGTGACCACGAGCCACTCATCTGGATACCACCCTCAGACAAACGGGCAGACAGAAAGAAAGATCCAAGAAATTGAAAGAGGATCTGGGACGCAGCTCACCACCATATTCAGCAGGCAGTGCACCTCCATAAGAGCTACAAGGCCGGCTGTGCACAAAGGCGGATTCTAAAAAGTGGGGCAATTCCATCTTTGCATGTACATTCTGGCGCTTCTTATAATCAGTAATTATGTCCCCAATGAAATAAACCTTTCCAATCTGATACGATCTGGTCCAGTCGTGCTGGCAAGTTGATCGATCAGCTTGGTCATCTGCATTTTCCGGTTCAGATTCGGACTCGAATTGATAAGGTACAACAACATTATCACCTGTCATTATTGCTTTGGGAGCTGATGTTCCAAATATGGTAAGGGGCGTGACATTAGGGTTTTTGGGCCAATCACAATGCACTGGATTGCTGGTCAATGAGAGCAACACCACTTTCAGAGCGATGAGCTTTGTAAAAATCGATACGTTTCAGAAAGGCGGGGCATAGAGGAGCAACAATAATGTACAGTATGTGTAAAATAATTACTTTTTTTAACCTAAAATCGCGTAAACACATTGCATTAAATCAAATACAGAAATGAATGTTCTTTTTAGAACCATCATATGACCCCTTTAAAACCTTTTTCATTTATGGAGTCAGATGAAATAACGAGGTAATACATATGAGAAAATGTATTTTATTTAATCTTGTTGTGTTGCGTAAAAGGATGACAGTAATGCGTAGTTACCTGAATGAGACCTTCACCCATCAGACAATCGTACTAAAAATAAAATTTAAACGAACCCACAGTATTTGCAAGTAATGGCTCAATATATTTGTGCAACACAAACTGTATTTAATTTCACTGTCATAGATTTGGTCACCAGACTTGATAAAAAACGTTACTGAAGTACAAGCAACGTGCAATATAACTGTATGTGTACAATAAATAAAATATATTTGCTTACCTGTCTATTAAAACACATGCGAGAGCAGAGTCTCTGTCCAAGTATAAGTTTGTCACGAAGCTCTTTCCATCTCGAAAACGCCACCCTTATATTGATCCTTGTTTTATTTCTCTGTTTTTCCCAAAGCCGGTTTGCCTCAGTTGATCAGTTGATATATATAAATATATTTCTCTGGATTTACAAATCCTTGGGAACATTTGGGATAATGTAAGTACACAACTGCATGAAATATATCACACATTGTACTTTTAAGTATGACCAAACGTCATGTTATTTTGCAATATAGCAAGTTGTCAGTCAGCTAGGTTCCCCATCTGGTGAAATGGTGGGGTTGTGTGGCGTTGTTCTGGAGGCATGTAAAAGGCAGGTTTTAGGGTAGCGCTGTGGGTCTACTGGCCTGACAGTGGAAACGCTGCTTGATTTTGGCCATGCGGCTTGAGGTACGAGGCTATTGGCGTCACCCCGCACGCTGTTAGCCCTGGATCGCACTTTCCCTGACAGTGGGCAAGTGGCTATTGAGGCTTTGGAGGTCCATTTCTGATCTATGGTGTACAGATGGTGTATGTTGTATCAGAACACAGAATGGCCTCAAACTCTAATGCCCTCATACCTACCAAACGATGGAACGTATACCTTGTTGAAGTCTACTTTAACTTAGCACAATTCAGCTGCTTTTTAGTGGATTTCCTGAGATGCTGCCAAGCCACTTTGATGTGGAGCTTGAAAAAATAATCTAGCGGTGATCCATCCAGCATTCTGCACCTCTAATGGCCTGGGTCAACAAGACATTGCTAATATCAGCACATCTTGTCATAATATAATCAATCAGGTGCCAGTGTTTAGATCATTGCTGCATCCAAGATGTGTTATTTCTGGCTTTCTGCTAAAACAATGTGTTAGTAATAGTGAGTTCATGCTCTGTTAGCAGCCTAAGATTGTTTGCGTTTACCTGCCCAACACCATGTCTACCCTTTACTTCACTCCATGTATCGCTATTTCCTCCCACCCAGCATTGAAATCACCCAGAAGGAAAATCTTATCATTCCTAGGGATATGGTGAAGGGTGTCATCTAGTAGCTGATAGAATCAAGCCTATACACTGTTGTTTGATGGCAGTGTGGGCACATATGCACTTAACAGAGTAGCATAGTGTGCCTTTGCTAGGGGATTTCGGAGGGTCGTCAGTCTCTCACTTACTCCAATTGGTGTTTCAGTGAGACTGGGTTGAAGGCTGTTCTTGATTGCCATTCTTACACCATGTTGATGTCGGCCGCCTGGCCTCCTCTCTCTTCTTCAGCAAACCTTCATCGAGGAGCCTTGTCTTGCTAAGTGCAGTGATGTCTACATTCTGCAGTGGTGCACAGAAAAACACAGACGTATCATAACTTATAATAAAAATGTAATTATTGATTATGATTAGTAATAAATTATTCTCAATATGATGTGCATTTAATATTCAAACACTACAATTCTTCTATTTTCAGTGGTACAAATTAAGCAAATCCAGATCTCCAATCTATTTCCAGTGCAGAAACTAATTTAATCTTGGTCATATCAAATATTTACACTCCTAATCATAATCAAATCATAACCAGGAAAAATCACACAAAAAAAGCCCACATGTAACACTATCAAGATCTCAATAACACCCCACATTCCCAACCCGTGGTGTACAGGACGCACTTATCTTTACTGAAACACAAACAAAAACTGTTCATCACAGACAGACGGTTGAATAAATATGACTGGAAAAGTGGAAAAAGGAAAGAGAAAGACAACATTGTGATCGTTCACACGCAAATAATGACAGTTTTAAAGCTCACAAGAGGATGTGGATGAGGAAAAAGACAAAGTCAATGAACAGGACAGTAGAGATCAGAGGATCTTTATGAATGGGAGCATTTGTTTCCATCAGTGTCCGTCCCGTTTGTGGGCTAAATCACGTCAGAGCAGGAAATGTCTGTACAAGACAATATGCCAAATTGCAGCGTTTATACCCCTCTTCCTGCTGTAAAACACAACATTTGTGTGTGTGTGTGTGTGTGTTTGTGTGTGTTTGTGTGTGTGTGTGTGTGTGTGTGTGTGTGAATTTTCTCAGTGTTTTGGGAGAAACCAGATCTAGTAGCATTAGTATCCTGTTTCACTGCTTTTGTCCTAAAAGTCTGAATTTAAAAACATTATCACACACACACACACCCGGTAAAGAACATACCAGCCATTATAACTGGACAGGACATTATGAGTGGACTTCTGAAGGTTTGAAGTAATAAAAATATGTAGTAAGTAACTAATATAAACCAGGTTTACATGAAGAAGTATGTACACCCCCCCATAAATAAATAAATCTTACAATGTTTGGATTGTGTCAACTGAGTTTTGTGTAAACCACTTTGTTGAAAATAAACAATATAACCTCAAGAGGAACTGTGCATTTTGATTTGTTTTCTAGGTTGTTTTTTTCTGTGAATAATTAGTACTTAATGCTCTGATCACAGTATTAAATGCATCAGCTATATTATACAGTGTTTTCTGTACAACTGTTTAGTTTTACAATAGTCTATTATTGTATAATTTATTTAATATAACCCCGACTGTAAAGCACATACAAACAGTGACTAGTGAACTTGAAGCAAACGTGAACTTGAAGCAAACAGTGACTTGCAACTTTACATGACTATCAGGTGGTCTCTTCCTAAGTAGGAGGTTCATAGTCCGAATGTGCTGTTTTAAAGGGGCGGTCACATTATACTTTTCATTCCATTGACTTTACGCATGCGAATGCGTCAGACCATAAAAGTTTGGTCAACTGTGAGCTGCAAATTTGCATCATGTGAAGACGTGTGACCAGCAGAAGATTGATACGTCAAGTCGTGACCTCTTGGCTGAATTAAAAGAATCATAAGTCGAGTAGATTGTTTATTTTTTTTTACATTTTGAGTGTATTACACTAAAAAACATAAAAAGAATCACAAGTCGAGTAGATTGTTTATTTTTTTTTAACATTTTGAGTGTATTTCACTAAAAAACACTGGGTTAAAAACAACCCAAGGGCTGGGTAAATATAGGACAGAACACATGTTGGGTTAATTTTACCCAGCAAATTGGGTTGTTGATTTAACCCAGCATAGCTGATTGATTTTTACTATAATACTAGCTTTTTCTATCTTTTTTTTTATTATTTTTTTACTTCAGACTTAATGTCTACGTCTATTTTTAAATACTTGATACAACCACTGGCTTGCATGATAATTCCTTTATTGTCAATTATATTTTACAGTATAGTAGCCTATATTTTATATACTTTTGAATACATATTGCCAACATTTAAGCTCGTTAACAAATATTAGAAGTAAAAATTAAACATTTAAAAGTAATTCAAGGTAATGGACCAGTCTCTGTTATCCCGTTTCCACCGTAACGGCGCTGGATCTATTTTACTGAAGACATGCACCATTTTGACGGAGCTGCACTGCTCTCTCCTGAAGAGGTTGCAAAAAGCCCGCAATAAACAACCCTAACACTGGGTTGTTATGTCTGACCCCAGATCTGGGTAACACAAGAAAACAACCCTAACACTTGGTTGTTATGTCTGACCCAGGAGCTGGGTAACACAAAAACTACCCTATACTGAAAAAATAACCCCCCAAAAAGGATTTGGGTTGAAAAAATAACCCAAGATGTTTTAGAGTATATTGTTTGTCATATTGAATTCATGTTTATAAAATAGAAGCGTGACATCATATCACCACTGTTGCCGTGTCCAAAGAAATTTCCCAAGCTCAAAGTCTAGTGCGACCGCAGTTTTACTCTACATACAGTAAGAGTGGTGCCTCCACATGGTGGCTGCAATATTGAGATCACATGACCAGTCGAATACATCTCAATTTTATTTTGGTTTCCCACCTATTATTGGACATCTTTGGTTACAGAATACATTATGCATCTCATAATTCAACTGTGAATAGGGTATTTTTACAATTGCAATTGTAACCGAAAATATTTAACAGTGTGGTGCGACATCCTTACCAATAGGTGTCAGTATAAAATCCAAGACCACTGTTGTATTGGCCAGTGAAACATAAAAAGTCTGTCCCAATACCCACACTTACAGGTTTGGCCACTTGAGAGTGCCTGTATGCTACATTAATTAAGTGCGTAAGACTGTCCCAAGTGTGACTGTCCCAGAAATGTCCAAAACCCCGTGTCCTGAACGTACGCTAAATGAATGCACATTAATGGGGATAATCAGTTTGAATGTAAACAAGTCAAGTCAAGTCACAGTGAGCCTCATTACACGCAGGATTGAAAGGGTGGCAACAAAGAAATCTCTAACGTTAATTTTGGTCATGGCTTTTCTGAAAAATGAAAAACCAATTTGAGGGTCGTCGTAGGAGAAGTCACATGCAGGACTGCGAGTCAAATCTTCTGACATTGCCAGAATTTCGCCGGAGGTAAAATCTGATCGCAACAGTCGTCAATCTGCTGTCGGTGAACATTTAGCCTAGGATCAGAGGATTCTTTTAGGATTTGCTAAATTTGTCTCAGACAGGCCAAGTCAAATCAAAAACAGGCCAAAATCGCACAGTGTGCACCCGGATTAGGTGAGTATCTACAGCACAAATTGTATTTATCGTGCAATTTATACTCAAAAAAGAGTTTTTACGTGCATATGATTCGCACTTTATGGCGTGTAATACGCACGTACTCCACACCACTAATCCTACCCAAGGGGTTTACAGTGCGTATCATATGCACATAAAAACTATTTTTTTGCGTATAAATTGCACGATAAATACAATTCATGCTATAGATACACATTTTCATGAGATCATGTTGGACTATCAGACATCTGAAAGAGTCCATGGATCTGTGTGTATGTGTGTGTGTGTGTGTGTGTGTGTGTGTGTTGGCATTCAGGTGTCGAGCAGACAGTTATTGACAGCTGTCTGTGGAAGCTGTAATATAGAGGTGTTTTTGAAATGCACATCACTAACCTTGCAATTACAAGAAACAGCTGACAACAATGCCACTGCCAAGTGTGTTTCTTACACACAGAAACAACAAACCACAGCTGTCACCTGTCAGTCTCTCGCGTAGCCAGACCTGCGCCTGAAGACCTGGGCCAGATTTACTAACAGTTTGCACCAGTGCAAACCTTTTTTTTAGCGTTAAAAACTACTGTCAGGATTTAAAGCTACACTGTGTAATTTTTTTTGTTGATTCTTAGCAAAAAACACTTGGTTCTTTCAAAAATATATGTGCTCATTAATGTATAATTACTTCTTTCAAGTAATAAAGTATTCTCGTAAGTTTATAATCTGCCATTGAAAGTACATACGGGTAAGGGGTTCAAATGCCGGTCACCATGTTGCCCCTCATCTTGAAACTACATTAGCCAAAGAGGGACATACCTGTAAATTCAAGTTCGCCTTTCACGCTTTACACTCAGTGACACAGAGACGAATGCGTTAGAAATCAGGAATGCTGAGAGAACATTGTGTTTGGTGTGTTTTTCCTCTTCAAACCAAACTTGGGTCTCCAGCCGACAGTTTAAATCCCGTCTGGCTAGAGCTCTTCCCATAATGTTACTCATCAGATCAGTAGACAGAGAGTAGACGGTCGTTTGTGGCTGTTTGAACACATCCGATCACATGAGCGTTTACACTAAGAAAGTAATCAGGTCGATTCTGTTTTCAACAACCTCTGGAAGTGGTTGAAAGTGGACAAGCTCAAACATTTTACACCCCGTTTACTCCTGTATTTAGTGTCGTCCACTTGTGATCCGATCGACCAAAACGCATCTTAATACCAGCTATAAACACGGCCTTTGAGTTTAAATGGCACCCCTGTCTGTAAGGTCAACTGCTGTTTTTTCTGCTTATAAACTCCAAATTCACTAAAACTATATTTTGAACTGTAAGAATAAATATACTTTTATATAAAGCATTGGTCTACAAAACTGAAAACCAAAAACAGTCACTGTATACAGAAACATATGTAACAAGGTCAGTTGATAAGGGAAGAAGGAAACGGGAACCGGTTAACGTTCAAACGCTTTAATAATAAAATAAACAAACACAAAACGAATCTCACAGACGACTGCCACACACACATAAACAAAAGATAACGTAAAGTCCAGGCCTGGTCCTCTCTCGTCCTTCACTGTCGTTTCCAATTCTCAAATCTTCCTTTTCCTGAATAGACCTCTCATCATTCTTTTTCCTCTCCTCTCCTCTCCTCTCCTCTCCTCTCCTCTCCTCTCCTCTCGTCTCCTCTCCTCTCCTCTCCTCTCCTCTCCTCTCTCCTCTCCTCTTTCTCCCACCTTTCAGCATTCAAAAATAATTGCATAGTTATCCTCAAATTAATGCCTAACTGTTTTACAACACACTGAGAGAAAAGCCAAGCCAATTACTATTCTGCATTCACCTTACAGAAGAGGATATTATCTAATGACCCTCCCTACATGAACATAAAAAGGCCTTTATTTCCTCCGACAGACTCTCTCTCTCTCTCTCTCTCTCTCTCTCTCTCTCTCTCTCTCTCTCTCTCTCTCTCTCATTAAATGCATTAAATCATAGAATAATTTTTTTTTTCAATAAGGGAAGGCTATTCCAGACAGGCATAGATGTTCCACACATTATCTTTGGTAGTGACAGTAAAAATATCCCCGAGAATAAGGGTCAAGTGTGAACTTTGACTGAAGCAACGGTTGTAAGTGTGTGTTATACACATGTTCATTTTTCGCAAGCATATGTGTGTGTGTGTGTGTGTGTGTGCTTGCTCTATGATTGGCCTGTGTTGACACTTTCACACTTTTACACACATGTGGACACACATCTCCTCACTCTCCCACTGCAAGCACAAAGTGTTTATTAAACTGAGACCAGATGAACCACAAGAGCTTTCAGCCACATGCCTTCATTTAAAATAAACACATTAAATAAGTAATAACATCTCAGAGTCACTAGATATTTATGAACACAACCTAAAATATAACCATAACCATGCAATAAAAAAAAAAAAAAAATGTTTTATTACATTTTAAGATATTTTAATCACAATGTTTTACAATGGCTAAAATGACAGTAGCATGTAAATAAAGTCGTGATGAAATGAAAGTAGCAACAGATCTTTTTTCTTGTGTATTGTGATGAATATCCGAGTGTAACGGATAATTGAAAAAGAAGAAAATGTAGTGCAGGGTCTTGTTGGTTGGATGATGAGATGTGTGTGTGGCACACAAACATTAATGTGAGCTTGCAGTCGATTGTGGAGGGGTGGAACCCTCTGGTGCTCTTCACGGTTCGGTCAAAAATTAACAATTTTTTATTTATTTTTTGAAAATGAAATGAATGTACTATATTTTAGTTTGATATTTTTATTAAATATTTTTTATTTTTAGGGGATTTATGGTACTAAATTATATTTACGCTGTATTTATAATCTATTTATTACTTTTTGAGCATAGACCTGAAAATGAATTTCCAACTTAAACTGTGGTAATTTTTTATTCTTTAGAGCACAGACTTAAGTTTGATCTGCTTTCAAAGACGACACTTGGCAGATTATTGCTGAAGTGAAAAGTAAAAAAAAAGTTACACAATTTTACATTTATTGTTATGAAAAATGCACACAAATACCATTTTAAATTTTTATATGAAATATATATTTTCAAAAACACATTTTACTCTAAAACTGCAAGAAAATCAAAGCCATAAACCTAAACATGTTGTGTTCCAAATTTGAGCTTGATATCTAAAAAAAATTATCTATCAGTAAGATTGTGTTTGGCTGCAGTACCAAAAGCTTCCACTAGAAGAAATTCGTCTCCCATTCGTTTCCAATTCGCTAATTTTTGACCGCGAGGAACACAAGTGTGACTATTTTTTTACAGGACCATTTTACCTTTTCGAATCATGTCCATGATTTTTTTTGTGTGTTCACATCGCACCTTTACCAAGTTTCGTACCATTCCGATGAAGTAAAATGAAACAAAACGTAACCTTTTTCGAAGAGCACCAGAGGGTTAAGCGCACTAAATGATTGAGGAAGTCCTGCATATGTCATAGAGAGAAGTCGTTTTCATCAGAAGATCCAATTATTACACTTTTGGTGGTCAGAATTTTTACATATATACATGCATAAATAGTTCACAATAAGATCTATAACATTTACAAAACAGAAAGTGTTTTCTGTCTGTATTGCACACAATACATATATAGTGTGTTCATAATACATTTAAGGATTTGTGTAATCACAGTATCACCCAGTTGTTGAGGTCCATCTTTTAACATGTTTTCGAGATTCTCCTCAGATGTTCATGGTTCTCAATCCAGACACATTACGTATTCAGATATTTAACATGGCTTCTGATGCACCTCAGCCTGACATTACTGGCGCCGAGACTTGCATGTTAAGTCCAGCATTAGCCAGATTCATTTCTCAGGGCGCAGACTGGCTGTCAGTGTGTGCTGAATGAAGTCCAGCAGCTGATGAACCTGGAGATCACTCCAAACAACAGAGACACAGCCGGATCATACATCCCCATGTCATATTCAAACCATTCACCCGCCATTACGTCTGAGTCAATGACCTGAAGATGGATGCAAACCCAGAGCAATCACACACATATCACTGGAGTGAAGAGGAATACAACAGCTTCAGTCCTTTCTCGTCTTATGAACTTTTCTTGTTTTCAAGAAAGAAAGAAAAAATGCTAATGAAACATATAAACAATGAATAATTCATGCGAGTAAACATTTTCCTCTATCTGAGAAGCTTATGCATAATTTATATGATAATTTCACAATATTTCAGTGTTTTAGACCGTTTCCTCACTCATACTGACCCAAATTTATCTGTTCATAATTCATACAGCATGCAGAGACATTTACTGTTGTCTCACTGTATCCTCTATATTCGGTGGCTTCAGTAAGAGCTAGAATGCTGCAGACTAATCATACTCATGTTTCCCATAACTGGACTCAAATATATAAATATTAATTCGCAATCAGCAAATCACACAGTGTGCAGCACACCCAGAGTTTAAGCTGCATTTTGCATCATTATAAGCTAACATGGGAGGGTGGATGGGCTTTATACTGCACAAATAGATTTATATGCAATGAGATATTTGTGCATTAGTGCATGCATGTGTTCGCATTTCACTGTGCTTTGCTGTGCGTGTGTGTGTGTGTGTGTGTGTGTGTGTGTGTGTGTGTTTAAGGTTAAATAATTACAGATGGTTTTAGTTATCTTCTCTCTGTAAGACTGTTCTCATTCGTTGCTTGAGGCAAAAAGAGTAGAAGGGTTGGAAATGTGCTCTGTCATTGGAAAAAAGTTTTAGGGAATATAGATTATAAGTAGCATACAAAATATAGAAAAAAACAGTAACACTTTAGCTTACACTTTATTTTCAGGTGTCATTGTTACAGTGTAATTATATATTTAAGTACTGAGTAATATTAAGCAACTACATGTACTTACTATAGGGTTGGGTAGGATTAGGATTTGGTTGAGGGTTAGTTGCATGTAATTATGCATAATTACTGTTATTAATATGGTAAGTAGATGTAACATATGTAACAAGGACACTGTAAAGTAAAGTGTTACCCACTTTATTTTGATGCTTCCCAACAGACATTCTACTGACTGTAAGTAACTTTGCATCTACGTCATCTTATTCTACTAACCCGAACATAACAGTCTCTACAGTCTACTAATGACTCTAAAGTAGCTTCAAACTTACTTATAGTTAGTAGAATGTCTAAAGTGGACCATCAAAATAAGGTGTAACTAAATAAATAAATATATTTACACTTTATTTCAATTGTCCACTTATTCCTATAAGTAACTTTGCAACTACATGTCAACTAACTCTTAGAGTATTAGAAAACTGGTATTAGTACAATAAGTTGACATGTAGTTTCAAAGTTACTTACAGAAGTGTAACCCTTTAACCTCACGCATTAAGAGACTTTTACGTGAGAAGCTATTGCGTATTTGCAATATTTATTTATTTATCTAATAAACAATAATAATTTTTTTTTTGATTTTATATATTTGTCAAGGATGAAAAAAGAGGGGATTTATGTGATTATTGTTTTTCAAAGCAATGAAAAATATTGAAGATTTTGTTTAACTTTTAAACAGCATTTTATTTAAAGTTCAAAAGAAGAGCTATTTATTTATTATCTATTTATTCTATTTATTTGAAATAGAATCTTTTGTAACATTATGAGTGTCTTTACTGTCACTTTTGATCAATGTGTCCCTGCAGAAAAAACCAATTACTTTTCTTTCAATAAATAAAATAAAAATCTTACTGACTACACACTTTTGAATGGGAGTGTGTGTAAACTGGGTCAATGATGTTTTAACAAAGTTGAAATGTGCAAAATTGTCTCTCTGTCAGAGTTTGGCAGCTTCTTCTCTCCCACAGTCTCCAGCTGTCCAGTCAAGTCTCTCTCTCTCTCTCTCTCTCTCTCTCTCTCTCTCTCTCTCTCTCTCTCTCTCTTCTCTCTCTCTCTCTCTCTCTCATTCGTTCAGATGCAGAAGTGGCCAGACCTAGTGTGTGGATGCTGTCCTCTGCCCTGATCAGACCTCGTCTGCTAACCGGATGATGATGATGAGGATATGGGATCCAGAAGATTCCAGCAGACTGTTGGTTATAACCGGATCATTTTAGGTTTGACATGTCACAGCGTAAATGTGAGACATGGAGACAGATGCACATTTGGTAACACTTTATTTTACAGTGTCCTTGTTACATAATGTTACATGTATACCATAGTAATAACAGTATATTATGCATAATTAACTAACCCTCAACCAAATCCTAATCCTACCCTAACCCTATAGTAAGCTCTACTAAAGCATAAAAATACCATAATATGTTTGCATATATTGAGGAAACATGCTTAGTTCACATACTCGTTTCTCAAAAAAAAAAAAAAACAAAAAAAAAACTTCTACAGCCAGTTATTTTACTTCGAAATGTGTGTTTTGGTCTGTGTGACTTCTACAGCCAGTTATTTTACTTTGAAATGTGCGTTTCCAGGCTGGAATGTGAGTTATTGTTTTGGTCTGTGATACTGCACCTTGCCAATTTTCATTGTCCATTGCGCTCGTTCCTGTTGTGTGTGCTCAAACTGACAACCCGTGTGAGCGCCGTCCAGTCTGAGGAGCAGGAGGCGGGAGAAACCACGATCTCCGATATTTTGAATTGGACTGCAGTACCTATCTCGACCACTAGTTGACATCTTAAAATAAAGTGTAACTGCACATTTTAACTAACGACAATTTTCCTTGCAATGTGGTCACGGTTCCATTTGAATTTTAGTTTGAATGCACTGTTTAGTTTGAAGTTCGCAAATGCAGGCTAAGCAATGTGTATTTGTGGGGTGATACGAATTGCATCCTAATACTTGGACGAGTTATCCGTATTTCCAGTGCTGTTTCAATGTTCCTCGGTTGGCGCAGGAAATATGGCATCTTTGCTCATGGAGTTATGGAAGTTTTTGAGCCAGTCACCTGAGCCATGTGACTAACGTATGGGAACGCGGGAAAATAGCATCTCAACAACACATGTTTGCTGCGTCCGAAACCTGATAAATGCTGCCTTCTGAGGTCGCATTTCAGATCAGAAGGAATCAAAGCACATCCGAATGCAAGCTTCACTTCCTGTCTCCTGAGATTCTTTCATCTGATCGATTTTTTTAAGGGCAGCATAGTATCCTTCGCTGCCTTTGATATCCCAGAATCCTGTGCTTTCCCGTCTGTGACAGTTGAGCTAGAAAAATAAAGATGGCGTCTGAAAGTTGCGGCTGGTCGTCAGTTTGTGTGTAAAAGTACATTTTTGATCAACGTTTCCCACATATTTCTAGCGAGAAATTACTATTGTCGAATATTAAATATTCAGTCAGTTTTCACCAAAGCTCGCTCTATTTAGCTGTAGATCATTAAACTGTTACGCTGCCTCAGAAGTCTGTCTGAAATCAGTTTCGTGAGGAACCTTCGTGCGCAGACGCTAAGTCACTGCCTACATAAGCTCAGAGATCATTTTGATACCCATCCCAGACAGCTACACGAATGCGTACTTGTGGAGTGTTACGAATTGCATTCTAATACTTGGAAAAGTTACTCATATTTCCAGATCTGGCCCACATCTGGACCGTGTGGAATCCAAGTGCACCAGATGTGGGCCGGATCTGGGCCGACACTATGTTGCTGTCTGGGATGTTCCTGAGTTGGGCAGGGGAGAACGAATGCTGCTGTTAATGATAGGCTATTCTTTATTAGTTTTTAGACAACGCTACATCACCTTGTCTTGTTGTTAAAGTAGTGCATTTTTACATAGGCCTATATGAATAATCATTTGAAGCGTAGCTAGGCCTATTGTAAGTGAAAATAGCCTGTATTTGACCGAAAATCCATCAATCCATCAATCCATCAACAAGCTATCTAGATAGCGAGGTGATTGTTTATGGTTGTTGGGCTAAATATCATTTTGGCTTTAATTTCCCCCAAAATAGGCAAGAAACCGGGTGCAGCTACTCATGATTCATGTTCTTTCCGACTACAAAACACTTGAATGCGATCAGCTCGAATAACGACTTCAGAAGTGGAAGTAGGAAATTTACGAAAGCACGTGAAGAGCTCATCAAAGTAGCAAACAGGTCCAAAAACAAACTGGGCACTAATAAAACATCTTCTATAATAGAATAAAATGTAGCAATTTTTGCGGGACTTTTGCAGGAATTTTATTTGGTCCAAATCCACGGCTGAATGTGTCAGGAAGAAGATGGTCCAGACTGTGTGGGTACGGCTTCTTCCAGCTGGTTCTGACTGACGGGACCGCGTATTTCCCCGCGCAAAGACGCACGGATTCGAGCTTGCGTTGTTGCGTTTACGGTCTCAGATCTTCCGATAAAAACATCGGCTAAAATCACGCGGAATGTAAATGGCATTAAAACACTGCATCTGCAATTCTAGGAAATGTCATCTGCTCTGCCTTACTATTTTCAAGTTCAGTGATGCTTTAAATGAACTGAAATAAATATAATTTAACACTAAGTGTGTAAATGTTTTAATTGTAAGCATTTTCTGGCACTGTGCTCAGTGCTTTGCCACACTCCCTAGTGACAGAACTGTGTTCTGCCTGATTTTCCCCTCTGAAGAAGACCGTGGGCGCACTAATGTGATTAATAATGATGGTACAGGAGTGAAATTAATAGCTACTTAAGTAATTAGGCTGAGGAGAGCACTCATCATATTATTCATCTGCATGCTAACACTTCTCATTACACACACCTGAATGTCAATACTGCTTTCAGTTGTGCTTTTAAATAGAGAAATTAGTATTCTTCAGTATATTTAAAGGCTATGTAGTAAGATGTGATTCTGTAATCATCATCCCAGTTTTTGCTGTTTGTGTTTATTTTATGTATTTATTATATTACTTCCATTTGATCCTGTTTTATGCATTAGGTATAGCCTATTTGAAAGATAGGCCTATATAAATAAATAAAAAAATAATAATAATTAATATGATTAATGCTTGATAATTATCTTATACACATACATATTTCTGAAAACAAAAAAATACTTTAATAAATGCACAATATTTATATGGGAAAAGATAAAGGTCTGTTATTTTGTTGCAAAGAGACAATTTTTGTTGTAATTCATAAATGTATGAATCATTTGACGCGTTTCCTATATTTGTAATTATACAAGCTATTTATAATTATACATTTTATGGTAACATTTATTTTACATTGTCCATGTAACAAATACATGTAATTACTAATAATTATGCATAGTTACATGCAACTAACCCTAAACCAAATCTTAACCATAACCCTAACTATATATAGTTAGTGGGCTACATGTTAATTACTATTAGGCTACTTAGTGCTTATTTGTAATAGGCTACTTAAGGCCACCTTAAAATAAAGTGTAACACATTTTATTTATATTTCTGATGTTGAGGTCACATCAATGTTTCACTTCAATACAGTGTCATAACATTTGCACATATAAAGTCGCCGTAAAAATGATTATATAGGCTAATTCTAGTCCTTAATTTAGACTTTTAGCGAGGTCTAAATCATCGACGCTTACTTCAGCATACCTGATGTTTTCCTGAAAGAGATTCACCACGGCTCAGGTGAACTCGTCCTGCCTGCAGTTCCTCTCTCAGCCTACAGGGGGCGCTAGAGCACCACAGAATCCAGGAGCGGGTGAGAGACTCACGGAGGCCCCGAGATGCGACTCCAGCTCGGGTAAACTAACACAACACATGCTCTGAGTGTTTGAGAGGTGGGTGGGTGTTTATAAGCTGTAAATAAGATCTGATATTCTGCGAGTAGCCTAGTCTCATATGTGTGGAGTTCGCACTGTGAGCGACAATTTATGAGTAGGCCTATTTTTTGCATGTGTGTATATAGACCTATGCATGCGCGAGCGTCTGATGAGGAGGCCAGAGAAGCATCTGAATTTTAATGATGTTGAAGATGATATTGTGTGTCCTTCAGCCTGTTATACTGACACAAGCTCTCCATAAATCATCATATAAGCCCATCGTAAAATCAATATCAAACTGCAACCTCAGCGCCGACGCACTCTCCGCCTCTCTCTCTCACACACCACACACACGCACACACACACAACAGCTGAAACTTTCGCCGTAATGCCGCTCGACCATAGGTTAAGATCAGAGCGTGTTTAATTTGTTTTGTAATAGAGACTTTCTAATCCGTAATGAAATGTCTATTAGCCGGGCTTTGCTGGGAACATTGGTGATCAGCTCGTGAAACAGACACGGCAATTACGTGTGTGTGTGTGTTTGTCCTGGAGTGAGTGAAGCCAGTTTATCCGCTCGATAATGTTAATCCAGTGAAGAGAGACCGCGCGTTTCAGACTCACGCAGGCTTTCTATCCCAGACGCGCTTTTGATCTCGCTGTCCTGTGCTGGCCCTTCAACTGCACACACACACACACACACACACACACACACACACACACACATTCAGGAGCCCATTTCTTTGCACAACCTGTGAGCCGTAAACAGCTTATGAAAGTCAAATGGAAATGTGGCATAATCTGACAAGTGGAGTCTGTGCTTCAAAAACAGCACTAACAATCCACACACACACACACACACACACACACACACACACACACACACACACACACACACACACACACACACACACACACATTGATTTACCTTTTCAGGTGCTTCAGTTAAGAATATATAAAAAAATATGAAATAAAAGTACACACTGGACCCTCATTATGGTATAATTAGCGAGTGTTTAGTGGCCTCTTCATCTGGATCGCATGCAGGAGAAGCAGAACCAGAGGAAAGGAGAGATCTGCTCTTTATTTGCTTCAGTGTATCATCAACACAGTTGATCTCCCGCTGAGACACTGAACACCCAGCAGTCTCAGCTTACTTTCCCTGATCACAGGACAGACCCTCCGCCCCGGGACAGCACTTCTCTACTCACACAGAAACACTGTTCATCTATTACAGTTTTTTCCAACTGCTTACACACAAAATCTTTTCATGTCACACATTTTTTAAACCTCTCACTCAAAGTGCAAAACTACATACCAAATCTCCAAAACCATAACTATTTCTCAGCCTTTGACTCAGTTTTCAATTGCATTAAACACTTTTTTCAAAACACTACACACAATTCTCTTCCTAAAACACAAAAATCTAACAGGAAGTGACTTGCTTTCCTTTTCCAAACACAACCAATCAAAATGCTACACTTATTCACCAGGTCACACACACACACACTCTTCATTTGTGCAAACACAAATTGCTTAACTGATCACTAACCAATCACTGCTTTACTGTAGTATAGGCCTAAATAGGTCAAAGGTCAGATGACCTGTGTCCAGATAATGTATCATTTGTTCATTTATTCAGAAAAAAAAAAACATTGCATTAAAAAACATATAGAAATTACTAGATTTTGTTTTTCAGATTATTTCATATTTTTCAGTCAATACTTTCTTGAAAAAAAAAAATAGTGCCGGGTAACGATCAATCGTGATTAATCACATCCAAAATCAAAGTTTGTGTTTACATAATATATGTGTGTGTACTGTGTATAATAACTATAATTATTTTGTATATATAAATACACACACATGTAAATATTTACATAAATAAATAAATAAATATATATATGCAAATATTTCTTAAATATATACATGCATGTGTGTGTATTTATATTTACAAAATAATTATACACAGTACACACACACACACACACACACACATATATTATGTAAACACAAACTTTTATTTTGGATGCGATTAATCGTGATTAATCTTTGCCCGGCACTAAAAATATACTTTTAACGTAAAAATGTACAAATTATTAATATTTAAAAATACATGTTTTACATGAAAATAATTAAGATGCTTACAGGCTACACATGTATTGTAGGTGTAAAGAATTATGGTCACACTTTAATTGTTAGATTCAGTGTTTTCCTTGAGCTGATACAGGAGAGGTTAGCACAGGTTTGGTGTGTGTGTGTCGGTTTAAGGGTTAACAGGGAAGAGAAGGACAACAGTGCATTATAGATGTAATTACAGAAATTAATTACAGATCTAATTGCATGTATATTGTTTAAAATCAGTACAATGTAAAAACGTATGTACACAATAAGTGCATTGTGTCAAATTATGAATTTAAATGCTACTACATAGTAGTTAAAGACACTTAATTTAAAGTGGGATCAGATTTGTTACTACTTTTTTTGTAACTGTTACGCCACTTGACATTTCTAAATTAAATAAATAAATAAATTAAATAAATTTACAAAAATTCGTAAATTTAACAAAAATGTAATTAATAAAGACAACGTTTCTAAGAACTTAAGTGTTTTTTCTTCGCGTTTTAAACTAGATTATAAATCATTTTTCTTTTTCATTATCTTGGACATCCTTATTTATCAATGACCTAATTATATATTATATTGATCATTTTAGTAACAATAACCTTAAAAACAAGTAAGACACACAGTGTGTTCAATGACACACACACACACACACACACACACACACACACACACACACACACACACACACACACACACACACACGCAGTTTCCCAGGGACCAAAAAAAATACCCCACAAGGTATAACTTGTATTACTATCATTGTAACGTAACACACCAGTTCCACACACAGCATATCGTCCTCTTCTTTACGGGATCTTGCGGTACACGTCTTACACACATACACTCATGTGTTTGGGCAGGGACACTGGTCTGGTGTCATCAGCAGTGCTGTAGTTCTGCTTATGTGACACACACAGGTAGTGTGTGAGGATCTTTCCTCATGTAACACACACTGTGCAAAGGGCAGAGCGTCTGTAGGGCAGGTCACACATCTGACAGCAAACCAGATCACACCTTCACCATATTTCATTCTTCTTCATCTGACTTTTAAGGATGTCTTTCTAGAAATAAAACACCTTGTTGGTATTTTTAACGCACAACACAGCTTAACCTGCTCTGGCTTTTTGTGTTAGAACCCATCAGTAACTTACAACAAACAGCACGACTGAGCAAGACCGAGAGAAAGACAGTAAACATGAGTGTGAGGATGACAGGGCGTCCCATGAGGCCGTGCGATGGGTGACCGGGGCTCTGGGCGCGTGTGTGTGTGTGTGTGTGGTTCTCCGGGATGAGTTTGTCAGTGTCCGGGGTCACACAAAGCGTGACCTCTCACTTCTGTCTCCACTGGAAAAAAGACACACACATCATACAACTGCTGAGTACCGCAAAAAACGACAAACTTCTCTCTGTCATGTTCACACACTGCCTTGAAATAGTTCTCTCCTTTGAGAAAAAAAAACTTTTTTTTAATATAATGTACTTATGATGGACAATGTACAGTAAGCTGACAAACTGAATCACCATGAAGGGGTTTATTTTGCAATGATAATCTGCGGACTGTATCTCACTTTATTACTTACTAACTACATACATGCATACATACATAAAAGCTTCACCTGCAATAATAATCTGTATTTTGGTGTGTGTGTGTGTGTGTTTCTATTGTGTCATTATTTAAACTTCTCTCTGTCACATTCACATACTGCCTTGAAATAGTTTTACCACATCATTTTGTTCCTATGAGAGAAAAAAAATAGGATAACATTTTTGTTAATATGATGTATATATGAGTTATAATGTACAGTAAACGAACAAATTGGATCACATGATGTCACATTGGTTTGGGTTTTGTTTTCACTTTCACGTTTCATGTCTTTAATTGTGTATGTATATAGTCAAGGTTCCTGTCATGTGATTCCCTTTTCCCTCATGTGTTCTTGCCATGTGCTCCCCTTGTGTCATTGGTTGATTTAGTCATGTGGTTTCTCAGTTCTGTTCTGTCATTGGTTTATTTTTAATCATGTTCACAGGTGTGTCTTGTCAAGTCATTAGTCTTTGTGTTTATACTGACCTCATGTTTCCACAGTCTCTTGTCTTGTCTTGTCTGTGTAGCCACTGTTTGGTGAGTGTTAGTTATGTCATGTTAAGATATGCTTAATCAAGTCTTTTTTTATTTTGTACACATTTATGTTAAATAAATACTGCACTTGGGTTCTTACCATGTACCATACATGCATACATAAAATGGGTAACACTTTATAATAAGGTTCATAAGTAACATTAATTAACTACCTTAGTTAATAAACTAAGAATGAACAATACTTCTACAGCATTTATTAATCTTAGTTACTGTTAATTTCAACATTTACTAATACATTATTAAAATCAAAGGTTGTATTAGTTAACATTAATGCACTGTGAACTAACATGAACAATGAATTTTATTATCTAACACTAACAAAGATGAATAGATACTGAAACAAATGTATTGATCATTGGTATTCATGTTCGTTAATACGTTAACTAATTAACCTTACTGTAAAGTGTTACCATAAAAAGCTTCAATTGAAATTATAATCTGTATTTTGGTGTGTGTTTTTATTGTGTCAGTATTTTGCAGCAGGACTGCTCCACTTTTTCTCTATTACCGCTGAGGAAAAATCCTGACCAGAAAAACCCGAGTGTGTCCTTATGATGAGGCCGGCACACACTTACCTACGAAAAACTTTAAGAGAAAATATCAATCAGGAGGAAAGAATTACATTGACCTAAGCAGAGGGAGAGAGTGAAATGAAGCAGGATTTCAGCGATGGGCCGCTACATAACCTTCAGGAGGACTCTCTTTTTCATTAGAGAGGTGTCAGACGCTCAGCTTTAATACGCTCATCCCGGCTGTGAGGAGAGACCTGCCCCAGTCTCAGCACATAATGAACAGCCCAGTCACACTCAAATCAACACAACACATCACCAGCTCAACAGATAACTGCACTCAGAGCGTTTCCTCACACATTTATCTTACGTTGAATCTCCAGTAACTATGAGCTATATGCAACGTGCCATTTTCACCAGACCCCCACTGATCTATTATAATTACTTCCAAAATAAAGCCATGCATGATGAAGTAATGTAAATAGTAATCAATGCAGGACACTGATTCATTATTTAAATCTGACTTTTTAATCTATTTAAAGGCACAGTATGTAAGCTAGAAGTCACTTATTCAAAACAATAATAAAGCGTAGCTTGATGATGCAGTGTATGAGTGTGGAATCATGGGAGTTGTTGTCTTCACCTCCATGATGATGAGAAGCAATCTGACGGGACTCAGAAATCATGTTCATGGATGAGCAAATGTTTTAAAGTCTCCCTGTAGTCAATTATTGTATTATAACAACATGGATAAACAGTTCAAATGCAAGGACGATGAAGCAGCCCTATAGCGATGAGACTAGATGATGAATGAGTGTTGGGTAGTGATGGCAATTTCAAAACACTGCTTCATGAAGCTTCCAAACCTTTACGAATCTTTTCTTCCGAATCAATGGTTCGGAGCGTGTATCACACTGCCAGAGTCACGTGATTACAGTAAACAAGGCAGTTATGTCATAACTGTTTCCAAACACTTTGAAATTTCAATGGTTTATAGATGGGGGCGATGATCTGTCAACCATGAACATGTGAACAAGTGAACCAATGAACAAGTGTCTGTGGGTTTTACCTGGGCTTCGTTCAGCCCCCACAAAACGTTGCACAACGTTTTTTAAACCGAAACGGTGATGCGTTGAACACACTGTTCTGATGACGCAAGAGTTGCAACTATGGGAGCTGAGAAAGGCCATTCTTTGTGTTCTTTGTGAAGAATTTTCGGAGCCTGATGAAGTCGGTATAAATATGTGTTTAATACTACAAAATATGCCCGATGTTACAGTTACTGCACTTGCCGCCCAGAACAAAAGAGAACATCCCAATCGAGTGAAGGGATTGCTGAAACTGAAATGGAAGAACACATCTTACCTAATTCAGACTAAAACACATCTAGTTAGCCTCACATACTGACTTTATTTGTAGTTCATACTGTTTTAATACCCTGTATTTTCTTTCTCATTTTTAGGAAAAGCACTTAATTACCATTGTTTATTTCTATACCAAATGGCATACACTTGCAATGAAGCTAAAAATATAAACAACTACATCATGATGTTGATATCCTATATTTTTACAATAAAACTTACGACAAACATGCCTTCTAATATGCTCAGTTGTTGCGTATACCGAGCTGCATCGAACACATTCGTAAATTACTGTCCTTGAACCCATTGTGCGAGTTCACTTTAATACCGCGTGCTTTATATACATGTTGCTGCTGATTGGACTGCAGTTCTGACACACCCACCAAACAAGAGAAAACGTATCTCAAACCCCGGTGCACGCCGTTTCCAGGAAACATGACGTTCAACCCGGAAACCGTAGCAAAACGTTGCGCACCGTTTTGAACTTGAACATGCCCCTGGATTAGTCAGTTTGTCCAATAATGGCAGACAGGAAACAAAGGAGCTGGCTGAAGTTCAGGAAGTAGTGCTGTGCAGCTGGGCATAAAGGCAATTACACATTGGAGTAAATGAACAGGGGGTGAATGGGCCGGCAGGCCATGCACATTCCTGTCACCAAGCATGCATTTAAATATCCAAATGAATTCTAGACAGTTTTATTAGTTAAAAAAGTTACCAAGTTCTCCTTTAAATGGGGCGACTGATGAGGCTGATGGCAAACAGGTGTGGTGATTGAGCAGAGTGAGCAGGTGATGGCCAGGGAGGATTATGGGAAATGTAGTGTGCTGTGGTGACTGGTGAATGAGCATTGTGACAAACACCTTTGTACAACCATTGGTCCATGGCGATTACAATAGGTAGGCGTGCATTCTTTCATGTGGAAATCTCCTCTGGTTCATTTCTCCTGTTTAGTCCATCGAGGTCAGACATCTGTGAGTGAAAACATGAACACACTACCCAGACAGCAACATAGCGTCGGCCCAGATCCAATTCCACACGTATCAGAAGTGGGCCGGATCTGGGCCGACGCTATGTTGCTGTCTGGACATTTACATATCCATCTAAGCATTGCTCTCATCAGAGAGGGCGGAGTCGGATGTCCGCTAACAGTATATTGCTACTCACGTATTTTGAACTTGGTTTAACCCCTAAGCGAAGAACAAAAAAGAAACTTTGCTGTGAGTATATCGGGGCCTTTATGTCCAGTAGTTCGTCTTTGGTGAAACTGATAGGAAAAGAATGACTAAACACAGAACAAACAAACAAAAACTCAGGGACAGCCATTAGCGGCGCCATCTTGAATAAAAAAATCACACAAAGAACAAAAACGTTTTGGAAGAAAAAACAAATCTTTTGCAATCCTTTGTCTTGGTTATGTCAGCCAAAAGGAAAGATTTTGAAGTATTTTATTAGATTTTGATATCATAAAGAGAAAACGTTGACAGTAACTCTTGGGAATAATGTGCACTGGTGAATCATGCACTGTATGATGAGGAGGATGTTAAGAAAGTAAACTTGGCCAATTTTAATTTTATGTTTAATTTAAAGACACAGTAATTATCGGAATCAGATAAAGTGCGAGACAGTATTAGAGACCATCTAGAAATGGCGTTATAAACTTAACTTTCTAATGTTTTATTATTTATTGAAATAACTAAACATTCATGATATTTATTTTGATTCGAGACATCTTTACAAGTTTACATTGAGCTTGCAATGGTCTCATTGTTAAAGCAGGCGTTGTCTTAAGTGCTGCTCCAAGTGTAATGGTAACAGCTGTCCCAAACATTACATCTCACACAATCTGTTAGCTGTTGTTTGAATGAGCAGTACTAGACCACTTAAACAGCTGTGGCATAGAAGTCACTTTCTTTTATGACCAGATTCAAAATGCCTTTGGTAAAATGCTGGTAAATGCAAAATCAGAATATGCATGCTGATATCCTTACACAAAAGAAGTGTGGTATTTTGGTACACTTCTTTTAAACGAAATAAATAAATAAAAATAAGAAACTATACTTTCAGTCTACTTTTGATGTACTTATCAGAGATATACTTAAAATTACACTTAAGTATACTTGACTTTACTTTGACCAAAGACTTTACATAAAAAAGGGACTTTGCTTATACTGACAGAAAAGTCTAATTTTGTACAAAAAGTACATTTGGCCTACTTGAACTCAATCTTTTGATCAAGATTTATCGAGATTTGATTTTTGTATAATTAAGTATTCTAGGTATATTTGGTGTGCTTGAACAGAAGCTTGTGAAGGGCCCGATTCAAGACGCGCAGATCCAAGATCAATTGTAACCCACCGCCTTTCTTGGGCACAATGGAGTATGGGCTGTAGAACCCTGACTTCATATCGGCTGGAGGGACCAGATCTATCATGTTTTTCGCCAATAGGACTGTGATCTCCGCACTCAGGACAGGAGCATCCTTGTCTGCCACTGAGGTAATCCAGATGCTGCTGAACCTGGGGGGATGCCGGGCAAACTGAATCACATGGCCGAGTCTGATCGTCCGAATGACCCGGCGAGATGGGATAGTAAGCGCTAACCAGGCTTCCAGACACTGTGCAAGTGGGACCAAAGGGACAACAGACACAGGGGCCCGCCTCAGAAGGCACAGTTGGAGAGTGTGAGAAGGCGTTGCATCCTCGAACCACACCACTCCTGCCTGTAGCAGAAAAAATAGGGGAATGGAAGGGCAAGACGTTGCATCACTCACTGTCAACCCACACATTTTGTAACCCAGAGACTGAGGAAACCGCTCCTTTGCTGAGAATTAGGCTACCTCTGGCTGTGACATCAGCGGCGGAACAGAAATAAAGTCTGGGGAAAGGAGCAGTGCGTTCACCATCTCCCGAAGAGCAGCTCCTTCCACCTCTGGGTTGCCCATCTCAGGGACGTTTCTTGGCCGCTTGGAGGACTTGGCGGGCGCTGAGACGGACAGCTTAGCCTTCCTGCAGGGAGCTCGCTGTGAAGACTGCTGCTGTGGCCGTGACGGAACAGATGTGGAGGATGCAGGGGGAAGCCCTCAGTGACGAGCAGGCAGGGGGGCAGACCCAGACTGATGGGTGTTGGCAGCAGCATCTCATCGGGGCTGGATGTGTTTAATCACTTCTGTCTGCTTCTGTACTGGAGAGCAAAGTTCACGACAGCATCGCTGGCGAGGCTGGCCTGGGAGATGGGGGAGTTGAGAAAGGGTACTTTGTTGACCTCCTTCATCACGGCCAGGTTCAGCCAGACATGGTGTTCCTGGACCACCAGCATGGACATCATCTGCCCAAGGGACTGGGCAGTGACTTTCGTCGACCTGAGGGCGAGGTCCATCGCTGTAAGCAGCGAAATCAACTCTGGGTCAGAACTACCCTCATGCAGCTCTTTTAGTGTTTTGGTCTGATATACCTGCAGGAGTGCATAGGGTGCAGGGCAGAGGCGGCATGTCCAGCGGCACTGTGAGCCTTGACCGCTAGAGCAGCCTAGAACTTACAGGCCTTGGATCGGAGACGAGAAAAAGGCGCCTTCCATGACAAGAAAGTCCATTCCTTTCATTCAGCCGCAAGCCTTCGGGACATGGTGGAGGGTTTCACTCGAGCCCGACAGGTCGGACTCCAACAACGCTACTCTCCCCGAAGGGGGCAGTGCAGCCGAATCTCATCCCCAGAGGACTCAAGCCCGTCCTCCGATGCAGCAATCTACATTCTGTCCTCAGCAGGAGCCCGAATGAGATGCTGGGTCCCCCATGGGAAGGATCAGCAACAGCAGCTGGAAGCTCCACAGCCTGTGATGTGAAAGAGGAGTGGGATTCACCTGGCAAAGGGCTCCCACTGTAATCCTCAGATCACCCTGTGTATTAACCAAAGTCGCTCTCTGCTGTACAGAAAGACCAGATCGGGGAATAGCAGAGGGGACTCCACCTTTTTCAAGGTCTCTCAGTCTTGATCTCAACATCGCGATGGTCATCTTCCCGCAGTGGGTCCATGACTCATCAACCAACGCCACCTCAGCGTGCTTATGCCCCAGAAACACGAGGCAGAGATCGTGGCTGTCAGATGGGGCCAGGAGATGACAGCATCCAGAAACACACGGGTGGAATGACATCTTTAAAAAGACACAATGTCACACCCGTGTTTACTCTTTTAGGGAAATTGCTCTTTAGATGTTGAAGTGCCAAGGGGAACAGCTGCTTCACCTAACTGTGTACACACTCAGCAACCACGACCTCCGCTGAAACGTGCCGTCACACCAACACAGGAACAGGATCCCTCTTGTTCTGATACTCTCTGAACGATGATTGAAGAGCAGAGTGAAACAACGTCTGCTCGGCTCCGAAGCGAAAGCTTAATGTGTGAGTTTGCACGCTGCCTTATTTACACAGAAGCGGGGAGTGTCTTGCGATCCAAATCTCATTTGCCAGTGTGCATTGGCTTGCTCTGTTACCACTCGAAGGTGATTGGGCTCTCAGGCAAGATCCCCAATTCGTCAGTCTGATGTAACGTTGAACGTGACCGAATGATAGGGAACTAGATTCATCCACACAGTGCCAAAGCACAACCAACACAATATACTTCCGCGAAATGCATGCAGTTTTGGATTTTACCTGCTAGAGGGCCAAAAGTTACCTAGAGTACCTTTAAGATTAGACAAAAATGATCAGTAACCTTAAAAAAACCCTAAACGCTAATTTCTAATATAGTGTGTTTAAAGAGATGTGCTCACAAACAAGGTTGATTTTACCACACTTAAAGTCCCACTCCGGTCATATTTTGAGCTATTTTTAAACATTCTCAGTGGTCTTTAAATGATGATTATGCAGTTTTTAGCCAAAATCACAAAACCTGTGCCGTTTTCTGGGACTTCGCTTCAGCAGAGCGGCAGTACCTCATTAGCAATTCGCCTCTCCATTGTGGGCGGAGCCGTTGGCTGAAGCGAGATACATAGGCAGCAACAGCCTCTTTCTGTCTTTCTTTCTTTCTCTCAACACAGAAAACATTTCATCACTGGATAGTTTTTTTCGTTTAATTAAAATGTTGTTTTATGTCAGCTGAATGTCCGGAACGCTTTTCAGAGAAGATAAGGCCACTTATTTAGCACAATTCACACCCAGCGGCAATTCAGAAAAAGAAAAAAAAATCTCAGAATGCTCCACATGAAACTTTGGTCTTCCGACCTTTTACCGCCGTGTCGATTTATTTTGATTAATATGTGCGAGGGAGAGAGAGCAAGACAGCGCTTAGTTTGGAGACGGTGAAGTCTACACTTTCGCCTGGCTCCGAAGACAGAGAGTGCGCGCGCGCGTCCGGGTCTCTCTCTCTGCTCGTTCTTTCATTTAAACAAGCGCAGCAGTTCATCTACATTACTCACCAATCAAATAAGTCTTTGGCGGGACAAAAATTCACTTTGGCGGGCGCTAAAACAAGTTCAATGCAGGAAAATTCATGCGTGAATTTAACTGAGTAGTACATGACCATGCACTCGCACAAATGCGACCACATAAAATTTTAACTCGCACATTCTCAAAAAATGGTCGCAGTCTGGAACCCTGGAACGTAATCCATTCATCTCTCACAGCAACATGTTTTGGTAAAGCATGAAAGCTAATACCAATATATCTCCTCTTAGCATTGCAACCCGCTACCGCACATAGGTATTGATCCGCCATCGTCTTCTCTACTCCTCAGAACCTGAGCGGGCGGGGCGGAGGGGAGTATGACTTGTGGCCCCGCCCAGTGGAGTTACTACGTCACAACTCCAGTCTATTTTAGCCGGCATTTTAGCGTCTCTACTGATTCACAGCCAGTTGAATGCAGAAATACTCAGAAATACAACTTTGAGCTTATTTTTCTCAAGATATGTCCTCTAACATCAGAAAAATGCCACAAGAACATGTTAACACCTAGAAAAACATGATTTTCATCGGAGTGGGTCTTTAAACGTCTTACTTCTTCTGAATAGGAATCTCTTTGACTTCCCCCTTAGGGTGGGTCAAAAGTTTCTTGACACCAAATAGTCATTGTTGATGTTGGCTATAAGTACATGTGCTCGAACTTACTTATCGGTCTGATGGGCAAAAAATTACGGATGTTTTGAATGATTATTGCAGTCTAGTTTAAATGCCCTTTTTGCACTAGGGAGGAAGTTTAGAGTTCTGAAAGTTTTTCAAAGTACAAAGAACTCGAAAATGAAGAAAATGTGATTCCTTGTGAAATTGAGTACAAGGTGGCACTCTCTGCCCACTCTAACTGCAGAACACAGCACGCAACTCCAAGTAGTAACACAGGTGTGTATCATCCCGCTTTCATATCGAGTAGCAGTGCTTCCTCCTCCTCCGCAATGCATTCTGTAACGCAGCGCTGTTAATTATCCTCGTTAGCGTCTGAGTCAGCAGCGCTAGGCTAACGAGCATTGGCTCTCATGATCTGTGCGTTTGAAAGTGATCTTCAGCAATAAAAACATGTCAGCCGACCCCTCACTGGAAAATTGCAAATTGGTGAATGTGCTGAGTGAGCGAGAACGTGTTTTCTTTGTGCTGACTGTGTGCAGGCCTGTGGTGATGGATGCTGGCTTGACACAGCCTCAGTGTTTGGGCTGTGGGAATAATGAGTTTCAGTGTCCCCTACGCCCAATATGCACAGACACTGAGAGCAGGAGGAGAACACTGTGGCTTTAATTAAGGCAGAGCTACACACACACACTGACCCAACATGATGGTGGCTCTTATTTCTGTCAGTAGTAGTGGAGTTGTAGTCAGGTAGGGGCCGGTCCTGCAAGACTCTTAATAAGGTGCTGTAATGTCAGGGTGGGTGGCGCTTGCAGGATTTTACTCGGGGAAGACAGGACGATTCTTATTCACACATTCATTAAAAGAACATGGCTTTTTATGCCATTTGAACTCAAGTGCATTACTGCATCCAGAATATCTTTATCTATATCTACACTACCAATTGTTTTATATCATATTAGAATAATAAATATATGCAATTACCAATGATGAAAATGTACGTTTGCTGTACTCCACATTCCTCAATCCTTAATTAAAAGTTGTTTTACTCTAACTCTATTTTTTTTTTATTATTGTATTTGTGCCTGTTGACATTTTATTGACAATTACTAAATAATATATCGAGATAAAGAAAAGGTCACCACATATAAGCACCAACATACTACATCTTTAATTGCAAGTTCTAAGTAAAAATTTTAAAAGTGCCAACAAGAACATTCAGTAAAAATTGTATTGCATGAATCCCTAAACTTATGTATTACACTCTGGCATTTAACTTATCAGACCTTCTTCCTCACTGACCCTCTTTAGCATACTTTTAAAAAGAGTACTTATTACAGAAATAATACTTTAAGTGTGAGCTGAATGCAGTGTTTACAGGCACTTAACTGCATGTTAATTGCTTTTAAATTAACTTAACATGCATACGTCTTTATATGTGGTTTCATAATTACTTCTATTGTATTTTAAATGTAATATTTAAATGCTGAATGTATTGACAAAATGTCATTTCTATTGAAACATGGATGTAATTACACATTTGTAATAATAATGTAGCAATTTATTACATTTAAAATGCAATAACTTTAAATGATCAAATAATATTGAATAACACAGTGCAGGTAAAAAGTACTTTACATGTGCTTTATTATGTTAGTCACACATCAAAATAAGTGTACTTCTTTAAAGCATTATTAAAATGATTAAAATTAAATGAAAACTTTTAATTTGACATTATTACAAAGTGCACTTTTAAGTGCACTTAAGTGTGTCAAGAAACAGTCATGAAAGCGTATGCTCTTTAAGTACACTTAAGTGGCCTTTTTTTCATTAATAGTTTATCTGCAAGTATACAGTCTTCGAAAATATTTCTGTAATCACTCACATTTTTTTCACAAAAGTTTTCTCACAATGTAGAAAAACTGAAATCTGAAATCTCTCAGTTATGATGTTTAAAGGGGGTCTTTCAGATATATCTAACAGACAGATCTATGGCTATGCACCTCAACTTTGTGACAGGTTTTTTTTTTTTAGGTGAGTGCAGAGACAAATAGTCAATGTGATGAACACATCAGGGCAACAGTGAAGTCCTTCAGGGCTGAGAACCTTTCCCCATGTTATTACCCTTTGTTCCATGAGCTACTTTCTTCATTCATCTCTCTTTCCCCGTCCCCGTCCATCATCTTTTACCATTCTCTGTTACTTCGTCCCTCACTTTGTTCTCTTCTTGTTTCATCCCTTTTATCTATGTCTACACAGTTAAGTGCATATCAGACTGCTGTGCTAATGTAGAAATGGAAGAAGAGAGACTATAATGAGAGAGAGAGAGAGAGAGAGAGAGAGGGACGCAGAGAGAGAGAGAGACGGGGACAGAGAGACACTGACTGGCAGAAATGGATAATTAGGACAGAAAGTTTCACTGCAGTTAGCGACACAGATCAAAGGAACAAGGACATTAAGTTCCATTGTAAAGTTTTTTCCCCCTAATTGCTCTTGGTCTTTTTAAACAGTGCTTACATTTAAGCTCTTGACACCTTGCTTTAACTGCACAAGGAACTTTGGCCTTCCAACGCTGCGTAAATGTCACAACGAGTCAGAATAAAGCCCATATACAATGCTATGTTGTATTCTATTATGGAGTCTTATTTAAATTAGTTATCATTATGAGTATGTCCTTTTCTCAGGGCACTTTAGAAAACAGTATTATTCCAGTACATGAAAGGTCAGAAGCACTAATTCATAGTGGTGGTCCTAAACATTTTTAATTAGTAGCCATTAACAGACACTTGTAACCACAGCAAGTTACAGTCCACTTATTACATGGGCAAAACTCCTGGAGTAATACAATACAAAGCCCACTTGATCCGAGTTGATGATTTTGTATGATTTTGTACAATTTGATTTGGGGTTAGCAGATCGTACGAAAATGTACGATTGAGATCGCACAAATTCATACGAATTTGCCACCAATTCGCTAAAATTAACACATTTCTGAGAGAGTGTTGGAATCAGGGTTCTTTAGTTAACTAAAACTAAAACCATAAAAAAATTTCATTACTTGAAATTAAAAAAAGTTAACACACTGAAAAACAAAAAAATAAGGCAATCTATCACAATTAAAGACAACTGAAATACTAGTAAAGTATTTCACTGATAAAAATGAGTAAAGCCTGGGACACACCAAGCCGACGTCAAAGAACTAGCGGCGAAGAAAACAGACTGTTGTCGCCTCGTTCGACTGAGTCTCGGCCAAAAAAATGCGCTTGAACACACCAAGAGGACTAAAGGCGACTCAACTAACACGTGCGTTCTGCGTGTAAGAAAATATCAGCAGGTCTCAATAGTCTATTTTCGTCATTCAAAAAGGGAAACCGAAAATAGGACTGCAGATATACAAACCGTAAACAAAGCAGCGTTCGCTTGCCGTTTAGAATATCAGTCATGCTGATCACTTTCTTAATTCCAGTCGGCTCATGTTATTATGAACATTTTGTGCAGAATTCTCAACCTTCTGTACTATCTTGACTTCTTTGCTCATTTTTATCACTTTCACTTTTATTCTCGTGCACTGACTCGTTCGCTAAGCTGAACAGCCAATCAGAGCTCTCTCTCTCTCACCGACGGCCAGACGCCAAAACCCAACGCCGTCCGACTAGAGCCAATGGAACATACCGTGTCCTGGCCTGAACAGGTAGTCTTTTCAACTTTAAAATCCAACTAAAGGCATCTAAAGATTGTTTAGCATTTAGCAATGCAGGGGCTACAATCCTTTTTCTTTCCTCTACTTTCATTGTGTTGATTTTCAAAGCTAACTACATGATACGAACACTATTTGCTTCTTAAAACAAGAGGCAAACATTTTACCGATTTACCCTGATAGGCAAATAAATTGCATACAAAAGTTGTAGTGAGATGCACATATACCTTATCACAACACAAATCTCAAACATGGTGATGATCAGCACAAGTTAATTCAGGAAAAATATGAACTCTGGACCATATGACAGCTAAACAAAAAACTAATAAAACTACAAAAACAGGCAAGAAAATTATTAAAACCTTTACTGAAATTACAAATGAAATGTTTTGGGGTTACAAGTGTCTGTTAAATGACTACTATAATCTCTCTCTCTCTCTCTCTCTCTCTCTCTCTCTCTCTCTCTCTCTCTCTCTCTATATATATATATATATGATTGCTATTCAAAAATAAGTCACAGTTGTGATGACTCATGGCCGGCTCCTTCCAAATACAAGCCCCGAGCTTTAACCACTATGCCATACTGCCATAATGAATTATTATAAGGGTAAAAAAAATAAAAAAATGTATCCCTTATGGAGGAAAATGGTACCTTAATCTATTTGTCTCCTACCTGACATTTGAGCTTTAGAAGTAGTCACCTTGAAAATCCAATTTATATTTATATTCACCACATGAATTTTTATATTCTTATTCATCACATGAAGATCACAAAGCCCTTCTCAAATCACTTGAGTTACATTTAAATGTGGTGCGTTTATGAAGACAAGTGCGATGTCATTGACACCAATCCCCATTGTCAACCTAAATATCACTCTGTTCCTCAATAAAAACTATCATACGGCTTCAGGAACTGGAATACACTGAAATGCACAGGTTGTGTGGACAATGCTGCTTTTTAAATAGTTTTGAGCTTGATAATGTAGTCACTAGTATATATGGAACACAATATTCTTTAAAATATCTCTTTTTTTATTGTGTTGCACATAGTCAGTTGTGTTTGGAGTCAGTTTATCTGGTGGATATTACATTGAAGTTTTAGCCTGGAAATCCAGACCTAATCTAAAAGATTAATGGTCTGGCATCGACTAATGGAAATCGGCCAGCTCGAGGGGCGGCACCAAGCATGCATTTAAAATCTCACTGCACGCAATTGGATAACACTACGACCAATCACAACAAGTTATCGCTTAGCTACCAGCGGAGCTAACTGGTAGATTAGACTCTTACCGTATCCGGTCGGCAAAACAGCAAAAACACCCTTATTGCAAAGGAACGATTTGAGCGGCGTCTTCTGTTCCTCTTTTTGAGAAAAAATCTAAATCTTTCATTTATAGCAGCCAAAGCCATTTCAAACAAATGGTGTTCATCCATAGCCATCTTGCAATGTTTACTAATGACTTCGACGTCACAGCGCTTATATCAGATAACCCGATGTGATTGGTGCAGCTCAGATAGAGGGGCATATTTAATGAGCATCATTACTCGACGCCAGAGTAACTCGCTGAGCAAATTCAACTTGTGCTCTCGCGAGAACTCTGGATTACCAGGGTATTGAAGTTTATAATAGTGGTTCATATTCTGATTAAAATGACACTGCTACTTTTAAGCACCATCAAGAGCTCTGAAACAGAGATGCAAACAGCTCCACTGATGAGCAAGAGTTATTCTGGTCAGTTAAATCATTGTCCTGTTGCCTATTATGGCTTTAAGACTCTGAATCATTACATTGTTTCAGCTAATACCCAATATTGAACCAGCAATCATTTTACCGAGGTCAAACTCAAAATCTATCCCTGTTTATCTGTTTGCAAATGACAGGCTCTTTTCCTGCCAGCTCTGACTTGAACCAATTTAATTATGGCTCGTTAAGGTGCTGAGCGCTTAGCACAAGCCTATCGACAAGCGGGAAGGACACGCTAATTAAAGGCCATTTAAATGTTTATCCCGGAGCAGTAATGGAGAGACACTTATCATTTAAATGCTGTTTGGAGCATAACCCTCTCTCTCCCTATACAAGGACATGTGGGAATGAATCCCTGTGGAATTACTAATGCAGTGGGAGGACATGCTTGTCAGGTCACGGTTAACGACACCTACATATTACAGAGTTCATGATGTTCTGGACAATGAAAGGAAGTAAAAGAAAAACAATGTGGTTACATGATTATCGGATGGCATTGTGCAATCCCTAGAAAACGCTGTTCTACATTTCTTTCTGATCCAGACTGGTGATGTGACTGCGCTCATGAACAGGTTTCTGCTTGTATAGGCACAATGGGAGTGATTAAGCTTTGATTAATCAGCTCTTCTGTAGGTCAGGTAATCCTCAGTCACGCTGAAAAGTAGATGTGTAACACATGTGATTACAGCATTTATGATTTATTGATTTTTCTCATAGTTTTCTCACACTTTTTATTGGAAATAATTAATCACATTAATAAACAAGTTATATTGACAGCCCTCATAATAACACATCCATAACACAAAAGCATTGAGGATGTGCCTAGGAAAGGACTGTGATTGTATGTATAGTGATTATAATGTTAAAAGCAGAATAATTAATCTGAAGGCTTCAGTCATGGCCTCAAACACACTAACATCCATTCGTTCTCCAAATTGTTTTTCCTGTGTCTAGAGGCTTAGGCCCGTCCATGTCAAGTAAAGTCACATTTACACATCTTATATTTATAAAATACAGATTGTTTTAAAGCAGCTTTCAGTGATAACAGGAAATTAATGCAACAAATAATGTTTTGGCTGTACAGCAGATCTAGAAGAAAGTCATGATCGTGTTTAAAGTCCCCTTGTAGTCGATAATTGTATTGACTACAGAGCACAATCAAGTACTGCGGAGCTAAACCATGCTTTGTAAGTAATCAGCAATATGTTATGTATGCGATGTTTAATAGGGAGCCAGTGCAGTGCTGACAGAACCGGGCTAATATGGTCATACTTCCTGGTTCTGGTAAGAACTTGAGCTGCTGCGTTTTGGACCAACTGGAGTTTGTTTATTAAGCGTGCAGGGCAACCACCCATAAGAGCATTACAATAATCAAGCCTGAACTAACTTTTCTGCATTTGTCATTGAGAGCACATGTCTAATTTAGATATAGTTTTAAGATGGAAGAATGTGGTTTTACAGATGCTAGAAACGTGGCTTTCAAATGAAAGATTTACGTCCGAACCAACGTTGAAGACTTGACAGAGCAGCCATCAAGTGTTAGACAGTATTCTAGGTTACTACGTGCAGAGGTTTTTAGTCCAATAATTAGAAACTCTGTTTTTTTCGGAATTAATAAGTAGGAAATTACTAGTCAACCATTAATATAAATATATCAGCAAAGCATTCCATTAATTTTGTGAATTGACTAAAAAGACTATAGTAAACAGTCCGTTGCAGACATTAAATACAATGTAATTTCAATATTATTAAAATGTATTACTTCTATATAGCCTAATATAATAATCTATTGGTGAAAATGAAATCATTCTATTGTATAACAATATAAACAAGACAAAAATAAAAGACCCAATCCACCAACTAAAATCATAAAACAAAAGTATGCGTTGATGTTTGTCACTGATGTCAGGACAGTAAAATAACCTTTGCTTACCCGACACTTTCTTTCCAACCACACAAACACAATAAACAAGCTCCGACATCTCTATTTCATATTAGCCAAACTGAAATCAATGTGGCACATTTGTCTTTATTACTGAAATAAATAGCTTTTTCATTATGCTGTGATCTCTCCCTCTCTCTCTCTCTCTCTGCTTCTGTTGCCATTACTTAAGGGCTCTCCTTGGGCCTGAGAGGCCTCTATCCCAATGTCATTCATTTGCCACCAGCAGTAACAAGCCTCTAACAGTTTAGAGACAGACCGTAAGCAGCCATTTCCTCTCGTGAAGGGAGGAGAGATTGAGGAGAAGCGAGCGAGAAATCGAGAGGAGGAAGGGAGATGATCGAGCAGCTAAAATGAGGAGAGGCCACCACAAAAGAAAACTGGGAGGATGTATATTTGCATTTTCTGTGGCTCAGCCAGCCTGCGTCCGCCTGTAAGCGTGTGTGTGTGTGTGTGTGTGTGATTCATGGGCCTGACAGATGCCGGGTGCAGCTGGCCTGTCCTTGATCGGCCCTGTAGACCGGACAGCGCTGTCATTCACCATTGCCCAAATTATCTCTGTATTGACTGCACACCCTCTGTGACAGCAACGTAATGGCTAATTACCCAGGATACTTTCAAACCCAGACCGAAACAGAGCGAGTGAGCGAGTTTCTGGTTCTCAGAGTCAGGAAATAAATCTTCAATGTTAGGAAAGAGAAGAGAAAGGATTTAAAGAAAAAATTGCGCATTATGCTGTGATATTTAAATGAGCTCTTCGCTGACCATCTGATGCACACTGCACAGAAAAATAGCAAGAGTCTGTGAAAATCACAGGTTTCAATCAGATTGCCTGGCTATGGTAGCCTAGAAATCTAGACGCACCCTAGCGGCAGCAAAATTTATTTTGCTTCCAGGGTAGTCTAGCAACTCTCCGTTGACTTTCGAGCTGGAAAAACCAAACTCTAGTCAGGCCAATCACATCGTGTATAGAGTCAGTGGGCGGGCTTAACATAATGACGGCACAGTTGCAACGGTTCCCTGCTACTTGAAAACAAAGATGGCTGCTGCTGCTGGCGAACAGCAGTCTCTCGAATCGGCTTTCGCCACGACTCTGGAGGACTTGGAGTTGAGCTTTTCTTTGAGAAAAGAACAAAGAACGGCACTTAAGTCCTAAAAAAGGAAGATGTGTTTGTAGTTTTGCCGACCGGATACGGCACTAGCTCCGCTGGTGGGAGAACGCTCTGGTTGGTTGTAGCGCTATCCTATTGCGTGCAGAGGGAATTTGAAAGACAACCGTTTATCCCGCCCCTCGGATTGAGCCCTGCCAATGGTGAGTTGCCAGACCTAACATCTTGATGTAGGTCTGGCTTGCCAGGATAGTGTTTAGGGTACCGGTAATAAAAAATCGCTGATTTTTCCTATACTTCCGTGTACATGGCTTTCGCGTGACACACATGTCTTCACCAGAATAGTACACGCTTAGTCTGATTTTTTGCGCTGTTTCACAGTAGAAAAGAAAACTGAAGACACAGAACACAACAAAATACCGGACACTGCAACAACAACAACATACGCTCACATTGACAAGCGCTTGTGTGATGGGGTAATGAGATGGGTCAAAATATATTTTCTCACAAAAAAGTAAACAAGTAATAACAGTTAAATATGGTAGTAACATTTTAGGTTTTAAGGATTGAACTTTGGGAATTTTGGGAATGGCAATTTTCAGTCTTTCCTGTAAATTACAAGTTGACTTGTCCTCTTTCACTTTAAAAAAAAAGAGTAAATTTAACAGTATTTTACTGTAAAATTACATAATTACAAATGTGTCATTAGATACATTAGCATATAGTAAGGAAACGTACAGTTAACCAACTGACAGGCACAACCTGAAATATATATATAAATATGATTTTTTTTTTTTTTTTTTTCTTAAACCTTTAATATCAAATTTTACTTTACATCGTAGACACTTAATATGCAACTTTACATTACTGCCCACCAGTCTGTTATTGGTAACATCAGTTTCAGATTTAATAACCCTGAAATGTCATGAAATGAAGAGCAACACTGTTGACCCGATTTCACGCTGATTATAAAGTGAACTGTTAACTCCTGCAGATACTAGAAAGTCAAACATATAGATGATTTGTCTGTCGTGTAGCAGTCAAGAGCTCAGCTACAAGGTCCCAACAATGACGTCTGACCACTTTAACACACCAGTTTGCAGTTCTCACAGATGCGAAAAATAAAATCTCAACTAGTCAAGAAAATAAATCTAAAGTTTCTCTCGAATGCACAGGACAGATGACTGTCAGGAAAAGACCCGACTTAAAAAGTAAAACGGCTCCAAATATCCAGAAAGAGACACAGAGAGAGAGGGGAAGAGGGAGAGGAAGAAGGTGAGGGAATAGAGGGTACTAAATCCCTCTCTGACTGTTAGGGAAGATGATGAGATCCCGAGAGGATGGACAGAGCGCAGAGAGAGAGAGAAAAAGAGGCAGAGAGCGAAGGAGCAGGCTTTCTCACACAAAAGAAGAGCCAGGCATTCGCCACAGTCTGTCCTGGCCTGCCATTAGCAGCTCTCCAGACTAATTACACACACAAGAAAACCAGAGCCACCTCTGCCCCAAACCAACACACACACTTCACACTTCACCATACTCATACTTACTGCAGTTAGGCTACTGCGAAGATGCCCTTTAAAAGCACTTTAATATAGCCTACTAACAAGAACAAGCTTGTTATATTGAGTGGACAATTATCTTTTTAAGACTATCCAATGATATATTTTATCATTTAATCCAAGCTGTATTTTTTTTTTTTTTTTTTTTGGGCAAAAAAAAGAGGGTTTTTGAATGATTTGGCACAAAAAAGAGGGTTTTTGAATGAATGCATTTGAATTTAATGAGCAGTAAATGAGAACTGATAAATCGAAATTAAATACAACTAGTAAACACAGAAACCCCACTAATTTATATAACTGGGTCAATGTGACGAACAGTAGTATTTACCAAAATATGTTGCTGTAATAAAAGCACAAGAAAAAGAAATCGCACAGTTCTGTGTGAAATATATAAAACGGCTGAAGATACTGTGGCAAAGCTACTCTGAGGTTAAGTTTTAATCACTGATCTATTGTATATAAATGATTGGATTGCTCATGTCATAAAAAGTGAAGCCACCATAATGATATTCCCATTCGTTCTATTGAATTAATAGGAAATCATCTGATTTTAATGAGAAAACATTACCCAAGTATAGTCAGTGTTTATATCTGAAGTCTCCCAGTACATTCTTACAACGCAGACGTCCTAAACATTTTCAAAGGGAATTTGTTTAAAGTCGTGAATTTCCCCCTGCTTATTAAAAGTTACATTCATCTCCATTACAGTAGCGAATATATCAGATCAGCTGATCAACATTTATATTACAAATGTCACAATGATTCTTCTGAAATCTGAATACAGATGCTTTGTAAGGCATGCGATTACAACTTAATACACCATGTACAGTTATTAACTGTGGTTATGTAATTATATTGTGTTACATAATAATAATTTTTAATTCGTAAATTAATTTTTAATTATTCAACAGTGTTTTTCATTAACAGCATGTATTTCGAAGCAGTAAACAATGACTTAACGTTGGTTAAATTAATATAGCTCAACAATATATACAAATAACACCTAATTCAAATGTTATGCTAGTAATAAGCCATAGATTTGAGCTGATCAGTGACTTTTTAACGGTTCCCAAGATCTCCAAGAATACAGTTGGTCAACAATAAGACATCAGGGAATAATATACATACTTCACAACTTATTCAGAGAAATGACTCTGACTGCGTTTATGTGTGACACTATTTATATGCGACTGATACGCTGCAAATCAGGTGATTTTAGGTCAATGTTCTGACTGTCAGTCAATGATGCCCTGGCCGCATCCGAAATCACATACTTCCCTACTATATAGTAGCCGAAAAACAGTGTGTGATAAGAGTAGTATGTCCGAATTCACAGTACTCAATAAAGAGTAGGCAAAAAATCCCCGGATGACCTATGACCTCTGGTGAGATTCTGAAGTGTGCATATGATGGACACTTTACTGTCCCACGAGGCCACAGGAGAGGAGATATATATGGAGATGAAGCAAAGCAACTGACACTGTGGTGGGTCACATGATAAAGACAACATGGAGGATGTAATGCGTCCAGATTGCATTATTACACTTATTCATACTATATACAACATACTTTTTAGCGGTCGTGATGTAATTACTTATTCAAAATAATAGCGAGAGTGTGTGATTTCAGACGCAGCCCTAGGGAATCGTAAGATGGCCTCTCGAACACTTCCGGTGGCTGGCAGGTTACAACAACCCAGTCATTATATAGATCAGGGGTTTTAACTGAAGTTAAGGCTGTAACAAGGTATACTGGGTGGACGCGGACACCACTGACCAAAGCTTGACCACTCCTTTGGCCTCCCTGATAACAATGACCATTTCTGTCTATTATTTTCTTGACAAGAATTGAGTTTATTTAGAGTATGACTAAAACATTCTGCTATACAGTAGGTCACAAAATGTGCATTTGTCCCATGCATTTGAATAAAAAAATTTAATAAAATAAAATTAGTTTGCATTTGTTGGTACACTGAAAAAAAAAAAAATTTAATGTACAAACAATTTTCACTCAAAAATTGCTAATAAATTTCACAAATTATCAGTGGCGGCTCGTCAGAATTTGAGGTGGAAAATGGGAGACGGATGATTTAATGTTAAAAAAAATTCCACGTTTTTCATTTCATTTCATGTCTGAGAATGTGAAATTCTTGTCTGCAATTTCACAATTGTAAAACCCTAGAATGGTTAGAGCATTGAGAGAAGAAAATACAGCCTTTCTTGGTATATCAACCAATCATCACAGAGACGTCCATTTCACAATATTAGTTTGAATTGCTCCCGCTGATTATGTGCCAACTTCCTTAGTTATGGGGAGTGGATACTGTGAATATTTGACCGCCAACAAATTTACCAAGATACCATTTGAGCAGCAGCTACAAATGAAAAATGAAGAAAGACCCCACGCCACGCCAAAGTCAGCCATAGACAGCTTCACTAAACGGCCCAACGTGCTCTTTTAACACGGACGTCTCAAAGCACAGAAGGATGGATTCTCTTCTCGAAGTTATAGGATGCAGTGATGGAGATCAGGCTTTATGAGGGTGTTGAGAACCAGAGCTGACAGAGAGCAAGCTGAACTTTGGCTTTGTTTTAGTGTGAGCTTCCTTTCTATTAATATGTCTGAAGGTGAGGAATGTGACAAAAATGATCAAATTCATTCAGTGGGGTTGATCTATTCCACCACTATATCAATTAAATAAAACTACATATATTTACAAAAGATCATGTAGTCTCAGTCTCAGATGACACTATTTATAAACTGTCCGATGGACATTTCATAGAAATGGAAAGATATGTTTCTATGTGAATATGTTACAATGTAATTTATTCCTGTGATCAAAGCTGAATTTTCAGCATCATTACTCCAGTCTTCAGTGTCACATGATCCTTCAGAAATCATTCTGATTTGATGACAGTTGTGCAGCTTTTTTTGGAAACTGGGATACTTTTTGGGATACTGGGATAATTCTTTGATGAATAGAAAGTTCTAATAAATCCAATTTTCCTAATATCCTAATAAACACATTTAGAAATAAAAATGTGATTTAGTCTACTTATAAACCCCTTTCATTAAAACGAAACCCTAAATTATATTATTATAGTATAATACTGAATGACAATAAATGTGTGTGTGTGTGTGTGTGTGAGTGAGAGAGAGAGAGAGAAAGGGTGTGTGTGTTTGGGGGCTGAACTCTGTCTGCAGGGACACTTGTCTCTGTTGAGTGCTGTCACAGAAACAGCTCCTCGGATGTGTCATGATTGCACTAATTACTGAGAGTCAGTGAAAGCTTTGACAAGGACGACCACAACACAACACACATACACACGTGCGTGCGCGCACACACACACACACACACACACACACACACACACACACACA